>JACEFZ010028013.1:0-252500 GCA_014155875.1 Cepaea nemoralis
GCGAGCGATGAGGTAGACGGACATAGACAGCGTGAGATGAGGTAGACGGACATAGGCAGCGAGAGATGAGGTAGACGGACATAGGCAGCGAGAGATGAGGTAGACGGACGTAAAGAGTGAGAGATGAGGTAGACGGACATAGAGAGTGGGAGATGAGGTAGACGGACATAGAGAGTGAGAGATAAGGTAGACGGACATAGACAGCGAGAGATGAGGTAGTCGGACATAGAGAGCGAGAGGTGAGGTAGACGGACGTAAAGAGTGAGAGATGAGGTAGACGGACATAGAGAGTGAGAGATGAGGTAGACGGACATAGAGAGTGAGAGATAAGGTAGACGGACATAGAGAGTGAGAGATGGGGTAGACGGACATAGGCAGCGAGAGATGAGGTAGACGGACATAGAGAGTGGGAGATGAGGTAGAAGGACATAGAGAGTGAGAGATAAGGTAGACGGACATAGACAGCGAGAGATGAGGTAGTCGGACATAGAGAGCGAGAGGTGAGGTAGACGGACATAGAGAGTGAGAGATGAGGTAGACGGACATAGAGAGTGAGAGATGAGGTAGACGGACATAGAGAGTGAGAGATGAGGTAGACAGACATAGAGAGTGAGAGATGAGGTAGACGGACATAGACAGTTGGAGATGAGGTAGACGGACATAGAGAGTGAGAGATAAGGTAGACGGACATAGACAGCGAGAGATGAGGTAGTCGGACATAGAGAGCGAGAGGTGAGGTAGACGGACGTAAAGAGTGAGAGATGAGGTAGACGGACATAGAGATTGAGAGATGAGGTAGTCGGACATAGAGAGTGAGAGATAAGGTAGACGGACATAGAGAGTGAGAGATGAGGTAGACGGACATAGAGAGTGAGAGATGAGGTAGACGGACATAGAGAGTGAGAGATGAGGTAGACAGACATAGAGAGTGAGAGATGAGGTAGACGGACATAGACAGTTGGAGATGAGGTAGACGGACATAGAGAGTGAGAGATAAGGTAGACGGACGTAAAGAGTGAAAGATGAGGTAGACGGACATAGAGAGCGAGAGGTGATGTAGACGGACATAGACAGAGAGAGATGAGGTAGACGGACATAGAGAGTGAGAGATGAGGTAGACGGACATAGAGAGCGAGAGGTGATGTAGACGGACATAGAGAGTGAGAGATGAGGTAGACGAACATAGAGAGTGAGAGATAAGGTAGACGGACGTAAAGAGTGAAAGATGAGGTAGACGGACATAGAGAGCGAGAGGTGATGTAGACGGACATAGACAGAGAGAGATGAGGTAGACGGACATAGAGAGCGAAAGATGAGGCAGACGGACAGCCGGACCAAACAGCGGTTTAAAAGGTAAGAGGTTCGACTTCACTGCACCGGGTTTTCTCCCATATGGCCCGGTATCTTTCCGCAGGGTGGTCTGTCGAAAGCGTCGCACAAATCACGACCCCCCCCCCCCCCCACCCACCCCATTGCTCCAACGACAACCCTCAGGAGTCCCTTAGAAAATTGTACTCGTGAACCGAATGATGTTGCCCGGAATCGAACCTACAACCTTCAGAGCGCTAGGCAGGCGGTGTAACCACTTGGCCACGTAGACTTCAGACAATCAGACAGACAGAAGGACGGACGGACCGTCCGACGGACAGACGAAGGGAGGGAGGGATAGATGAATGAGTGGATTAATGGATGGATAAATGAAGGAGTGACGGGTAGATAAATGAGTGGATTGATAGATGGATAGGTGGATGATGGACGGAAGGATAGATGAATGAGTGGAAACATGGATGGTTGAAGGAGTGAGGGAAAGATGAAACAGTGGAAAGATGGATGATGGAGTGAAGGGTAGATGAATGAGTTTATTGATGGATAGATGGATGGATGAATGGATGGATGGATGATGGTGGAAGAGATAGATGAATTAGTGGATGGAAAAATGGAGAGAGGGATAGATGAAAGGATGAATAGATGAATGATGGAGGGAGGGAGAGAGTGATAGATAAATGAGTGGATGGACGAGTGGATGGATGATGGAGTAGTGGGGCGGTGGGAGGGGGGAGGATAAATGAATGAGTAGATGATGGAGGGAGGGATAGATGAATGAATGGATAGATGGAGGGATGGATGGATAATGGAGCTAGAGATAGATGAATGGGTCCATAGATAGATAGCAAGATATTTTATAGATCCGTATGTTTGCAGATTTGCAAAACTTACTGTGCTGCAGATGTATAACTCTATACAATGTAATAGATCTGATTTAATTCAGGAACAACAATCGCGTTATATTAAATTATAATTTGTAGAATAAAGTCAGGTCTCAGTCAGACATGACTGAGTTACCGTATGACAGTAGACGGTTCTACCTGCTTTCTGTAGCGCCGAATTTTGGGCGGCGCTCACCAAACCCGTCACCCCACAATTCAGAGGGTCTGAGCCTTATCCTGGTGCGAGGAAATGCAAGCAACAGAATAATTGTCATGGTAGGGAAGACCAGGACATAAGCCTTGGTCGGTAACTGGTCTAGGATGAAAGCTCCAAAAGGCGGACAATTAGAGCATTGTTTTGCTGATCCGGCAGCTTCTACTGCTTGTCTTGTTCCAGACGTATTTGGTGCTACCTTTCTTCTAGAGTAAACTAGGCAGGCCAAGAGAGGTACCATGCTGCATGGGCAACACATGGTCCGTAAACTTAAGCCAGGCGTTGTGTTATGAAGAAGAATAACTCCATTTTACAAACTATCGTCTATCAAGACAGGCAGGGTGCCAGTTATCATCAATTTGTAGAAATAATCAAAGACGTAAAATTGATGAAAAGACAATCGCAAATCAGAACCCCAAAAAGGAAATATAAAATAAAAGTAAGCATGCAATTGGATAATATATCATAATACGATACATACTTTACAGATCAAGAAATAGAAATTCACGTAACATCCATTCTGCAGGAAGAGTCTGATCACTCGTAGATCAGACCGTAGGGCGGCGACGCTTTTATTAACACAACATGTATCATTATATCGTTATATTATTTTTTTTTAAAATTGGGGGGGGGGGGGGGGGGGGGAAGGGGGTTCGCATATTCATTACAGGACTTCACTGTGAACATCAGCATCCTTTAGCTGATTGTTGATTTCTTGGCAAGATTACGCTCAGTAGTTTGGCACACTTTATTTGGCTGTCTTTCTGTCTCTGTATAGGTTGCCTATATTTGTTAGTTTGTTCTCTCATCTCATCAACACGCGCAGAAAGATCCTTTGACTAAAAGCTCATTCATTCAGTAGTATGTCCTTTGCACAACCTCGCTCTAATAACGACCTACCGGAAAACTTCTCCATCATAATCAAGATGTCCCGCGTCCGGTGCATCCATCTGGAGATCATCTGCAATTATTTTATTCGTTCTTCTTGCTTTCTTTCTTTCATGCTTTCTTTCTTTCATGCTTTCTTTCTTTCTTTCTTTCTTTCTGTTTTTCACTTATGCCTTTAGACGTCTTGGAAATCAATAGTTGATACTCCGATTGTTAGTTAAAGTTACATTAGTTGCATATCTTTTACAGGACGTCTCAGTCAACCCCAGCCTTTTTAGGCTGTTTGTGATTTCTTGGCAAGTTTACGTTCAGTAGTTTGCTATTGTTTTCTGAATGACCGGCACCCATAGCATTTTATTTTTAAAAAATTGTCTAATTGTACAGAATATTATTATCAACATTCCCTAGAATAATTGTGAGCATGTGGGACTAGGACAAACAAGTGTATGCAAGTGGATGTTAGAAACAAGTGTATGCAAGTGGATGTTAGAAACAAGTGTATGCAAGTGGATGTTAGAAACAAGTGTATGCAAGTGGATGTTAGAAACAAGTGTATGCAAGTGGATGTTAGAAACAAGTGTATGCAAGTGGATGTTAGAAACAAGTGTATGCAAGTGGATGTTAGAAACAAGTGTATGCAAGGTGGATATTAGAAACAAGTGTATGCAAGTGGATGTTAGAACAAGTGTATGCAAGTGGATGTTAGAAACAAGTGTATGCAAGTGGATATTAGAAACAAGTGTATGCAAGTGGATATTAGAAACAAGTGTATGCAAGTGGATGTTAGAAACAAGTGTATGAAGGTGGATATTAGAAACAAGTGTATGCAAGTGGATGTTAGAAACAAGTGTATGGAGGTGGATATTAGAAACAAGTGTATGCAAGTGGATATTAGAAACAAGTGTATGCAAGTGGATGTTAGAAACAAGTGTATGCAAGTGGATATTAGAAACAAGTGTATGCAAGTGGATGTTAGAAACAAGTGTATGCAAGTGGATGTTAGAAACAAGTGTATGCAAGTGGATATTAGAAACAAGTGTATGCAAGTGGATAGTTAGAAACAAGTGTATGCAAGTGGATATAGAAACAAGTGTATGGAGGTGGATATTAGAAACAAGTGTATGCAAGTGGATGTTAGAAACAAGTGTATGGAGGTGGATATTAGAAACAAGTGTATGCAAGTGGATATTAGAAACAAGTGTATGCAAGTGGATGTTAGAAACAAGTGTATGCAAGTGGATGTTAGAAACAAGTGTATGCAAGTGGATGTTAGAAACAAGTGTATGCAAGTGGATGTTAGAAACAAGTGTATGCAAGTGGATATTAGAAACAAGTGTATGCAAGTGGATGTTAGAAACAAGTGTATGCAAGTGGATGTTAGAAACAAGTGTATGCAAGTGGATGTTAGAAACAAGTGTATGCAAGTGGATGTTAGAAACAAGTGTATGCAAGTGGATGTTAGAAACAAGTGTATGCAAGTGGATGTTAGAAACAAGTGTATGCAAGTGGATGTTAGAAACAAGTGTATGCAAGTGGATGTTAGAAACAAGTGTATGCAAGTGGATGTTAGAAACAAGTGTATGCAAGTGGATGTTAGAAACAAGTGTATGGAGGTGGATATTAGAAACAAGTGTATGCAAGTGGATGTTAGAAACAAGTGTATGCAAGTGGATGTTAGAAACAAGTGTATGCAAGTGGATATTAGAAACAAGTGTATGCAAGTGGATGTTAGAAACAAGTGTATGCAAGTGGATGTTAGAAACAAGTGTATGCAAGTGGATGTTAGAAACAAGTGTATGCAAGTGGATATTAGAAACAAGTGTATGCAAGTGGATAGTTAGAAACAAGTGTATGCAAGTGGATGTTAGAAACAAGTGTATGCAAGTGGATATTAGAAACAAGTGTATGCAAGTGGATGTTAGAAACAAGTGTATGCAAGTGGATATTAGAAACAAGTGTATGCAAGTGGATGTTAGAAACAAGTGTATGCAAGTGGATGTTAGAAACAAGTGTATGCAAGTGGATATTAGAAACAAGTGTATGCAAGTGGATGTTAGAAACAAGTGTATGCAAGTGGATATTAGAAACAAGTGTATGCAAGTGGATGTTAGAAACAAGTGTATTGCAAGTGGATGTTAGAAACAAGTGTATGCAAGTGGATGTTAGAAAACAAGTGTATGCAAGTGGATGTTAGAAACAAGTGTATGCAAGTGGATGTTAGAAACAAGTGTATGCAAGTGGATGATTAGAAACAAGTGTATGCAAGTGGATGTTAGAAACAAGTGTATGGAGGTGGATATTAGAAACAAGTGTATGCAAGTGGATGTTAGAAACAAGTGTATGGAGGTGGATATTAGAAACAAGTGTATGCAAGTGGATATTAGAAACAAGTGTATGCAAGTGGATGTTAGAAACAAGTGTATGCAAGTGGATGTTAGAAACAAGTGTATGCAGTGGATAGTTAGAAACAAGTGTATGCAAGTGGATGTTAGAAACAAGTGTATGCAAGTGGATGTTAGAAACAAGTGTATGCAAGTGGATGTTAGAAACAAGTGTATGCAAGTGGATGTTAGAAACAAGTGTATGCAAGTGGATGTTAGAAACAAGTGTATGCAAGTGGATGTTAGAAACAAGTGTATGCAAGTGGATGTTAGAAACAAGTGTATGCAAGTGGATGTTAGAAACAAGTGTATGCAAGTGGATGTTAGAAACAAGTGTATGCAAGTGGATGTTAGAAACAAGTGTATGCAAGTGGATGTTAGAAACAAGTGTATGCAAGTGGATGTTAGAAACAAGTGTATGCAAGTGGATGTTAGAAACAAGTGTATGCAAGTGGATGTTAGAAACAAGTGTATGCAAGTGGATGTTAGAAACAAGTGTATGCAAGTGGATGTTAGAAACAAGTGTATGCAAGTGGATGTTAGAAACAAGTGTATGCAAGTGGATGTTAGAAACAAGTGTATGCAAGTGGATGTTAGAAACAAGTGTATGCAAGTGGATGTTAGAAACAAGTGTATGCAAGTGGATGTTAGAAACAAGTGTATGCAAGTGGATGTTAGAAACAAGTGTATGCAAGTGGATGTTAGAAACAAGTGTATGCAAGTGGATGTTAGAAACAAGTGTATGCAAGTGGATGTTAGAAACAAGTGTATGCAAGTGGATGTTAGAAACAAGTGTATGCAAGTGGATGTTAGAAACAAGTGTATGCAAGTGGATGTTAGAAACAAGTGTATGCAAGGTGGATGTTAGAAACAAGTGTATGCAAGTGGATGTTAGAAACAAGTGTATGGAGGTGGATGTTAGAAACAAGTGTATGCAAGTGGATGTTAGAAACAAGTGTATGGAGGTGGATGTTAGAAACAAGTGTATGCAAGTGGATGTTAGAAACAAGTGTATGCAAGTGGATGTTAGAAACAAGTGTATGCAAGTGGATGTTAGAAACAAGTGTATGCAAGTGGATGTTAGAAACAAGTGTATGCAGTGGATGTTAGAAACAAGTGTATGCAAGTGGATGTTAGAAACAAGTGTATGCAAGTGGATGTTAGAAACAAGTGTATGCAAGTGGATGTTAGAAACAAGTGTATGCAGTGGATGTTAGAAACAAGTGTATGCAGTGGATGTTAGAAACAAGTGTATGCAAGTGGATGTTAGAAACAAGTGTATGCAAGTGGATGTTAGAAACAAGTGTATGCAAGTGGATGTTAGAAACAAGTGTATGCAAGTGGATGTTAGAAACAAGTGTATGCAAGTGGATGTTAGAAACAAGTGTATGCAAGTGGATGTTAGAAACAAGTGTATGCAGTGGATATTAGAAACAAGTGTATGCAAGTGGATGTTAGAAACAAGTGTATGCAAGTGGATGTTAGAAACAAGTGTATGCAAGTGGATATTAGAAACAAGTGTATGCAAGTGGATAGTTAGAAACAAGTGTATGCAAGTGGATGTTAGAAACAAGTGTATGCAAGTGGATGTTAGAAACAAGTGTATGCAGTGGATAGTTAGAAACAAGTGTATGCAAGTGGATAGTTAGAAACAAGTGTATGCAAGTGGATGTTAGAAACAAGTGTATGCAAGTGGATGTTAGAAACAAGTGTATGCAAGGTGGATAGTTAGAAACAAGTGTATGCAAGTGGATGTTAGAAACAAGTGTATGCAAGTGGATAGTTAGAAACAAGTGTATGCAAGTGGATATTAGAAACAAGTGTATGCAAGTGGATATTAGAAACAAGTGTATGCAAGTGGATGTTAGAAACAAGTGTATGCAAGGTGGATATTAGAAACAAGTGTATGCAAGTGGATTTAGAAACAAGTGTATGCAAGTGGATGTTAGAAACAAGTGTAGCAAGGTGGATGTTAGAAACAAGTGTATGCAAGTGGATATTAGAAACAAGTGTATGCAAGTGGATGTTAGAAACAAGTGTATGCAAGTGGATGTTAGAAAACAAGTGTATGCAAGTGGATATTAGAAACAAGTGTATGCAAGTGGATATTAGAAACAAGTGTATGCATGTGGATGATTAGAAACAAGTGTATGCAAGTGGATGTTAGAAACAAGTGTATGCAAGTGGATGTTAGAAACAAGTGTATGCAAGTGGATGTTAGAAACAAGTGTATGCAAGTGGATGTTAGAAACAAGTGTATGCAAGTGGATGTTAGAAACAAGTGTATGCAAGTGGATAGTTAGAAACAAGTGTATGCAGGTGGATATTAGAAACAAGTGTATGCAAGTGGATGTTAGAAACAAGTGTATGCAAGTGGATGTTAGAAACAAGTGTATGCAAGTGGATGTTAGAAACAAGTGTATGGAGGTGGATGTTAGAAACAAGTGTATGCAAGTGGATGTTAGAAACAAGTGTATGCAAGTGGATGTTAGAAACAAGTGTATGCAAGTGGATGTTAGAAACAAGTGTATGCAAGTGGGTGTTAGAAACAAGTGTATGCAAGTGGATGTTAGAAACAAGTGTATGGAAGTGGATGTTAGAAACAAGTGTATGCAAGTGGATGTTAGAAACAAGTGTATGCAAGTGGATATTAGAAACAAGTGTATGCAAGTGGATATTAGAAACAAGTGTATGCAAGTGGATGTTAGAAACAAGTGTATGCAGGTGGATATTAGAAACAAGTGTATGCAAGTGGATGTTAGAAACAAGTGTATGGAGGTGGATATTAGAAACAAGTGTATGCAAGTGGATGTTAGAAACAAGTGTATGGAGGTGGATATTAGAAACAAGGTGTAATAGTTAGAACAAGTGATGCTGGAGTGTGATATTAGAAACAAGTGTATGCAAGTGGATAGTTAGAAACAAGTGTATGCTAAGTGGATGTTAGAAACAAGTGTATGGCAAGGTGGATATAGAAACAAGTGTATGCAAGTGGATAGTTAGAAAACAAGTGTAAGGGCAGGTGGATATTATAAACAAGTGGTATGGCAAGGTGGAGATTAGAAACAAGTGGTATGCAAGTGGGAATAGAAACAATGTAGGAAAAGTGGATATTAAAAACAAGTGTATGGCAAGTGGTGATTAGAAACAAAGTGTAATGGCAGGTGGATATTAGGAAACAAGTGTATGCCAAGTGGGAGGATTAGAAACAAGTGTATGCAAGGTGGATATTAGAAACAAGTGTATGGCAAGGTGGATATTAGAAACAAGTGTATGGCAAGGTGGATTATTAGAAACAAGTGTATGCAAGTGGATAGTTAGAAGACAAGTGTATGGCAAAGTGATATTAGAAACTAAGTGTATGGCAAGGTGGATATTAGAAACAAGGTGTATGGCAAGGTGGATATTAGAAACAAGTGTAATGCAAGGTGGATAGTTAGAAACAAGTGTATGCAAGGTGATAGTTAGAAACGAAGTGTATGCAGTGGATATTAGAACAAGTGTATGCAAGTGGATATTAGAAACAAGTGTATGCAAGTGGATATTAGAAACAAGTGTATGCAAGTGGATATTAGAAACAAGTGTATGCAAGTGGATATTAGAAACAAGTGTATGCAAGTGGATATTAGAAACAAGTGTATGCAAGTGGATATTAGAAACAAGTGTATGCAAGTGGATATTAGAAACAAGTGTATGCAAGTGGATATTAGAAACAAGTGTATGCAAGTGGATATTAGAAACAAGTGTATGCAAGTGGATATTAGAAACAAGTGTATGCAAGTGGATATTAGAAACAAGGTATGCAAGTGGATATAGAAACAAGTGTATGCAAGTGGATATTAGAAACAAGTGTATGCAAGTGGATATTAGAAACAAGTGTATGCAAGTGGATATTAGAAACAAGTGTATGCAAGTGGATATAGAAACAAGTGTATGCAAGTGGATATTAGAAACAAGTGTATATGCAAGGGATATTAGAAACAAGTGTATGCAAGTGGATATAGAAACAAGTGTATGCAAGTGGATTTTAGAAACAAGTGTATGCAAGATGGATGTTAGAAACAAGTGTATGCAAGTGGATGTTAGAAACAAGTGTATGCAAGTGGATGTTAGAAACAAGTGTATGCAAGTGGATGTTAGAAACAAGTGTATGCAAGTGGATGTTAGAAAACAAGTGTATGCAAGTGGGATATTAGAAACAAGTGTATGCAAGTGGAATATTTAGAAACACGTGTATGCAGTGGATATTAGACACAAGTGTATGCAAGTTGGATGTTCGAAACAAGGTGTGTATGCAAGTGGATATTATGAAACAAGTGTATGCAAGTGGTATATTAGAAAAAAGTGTATGCAAGTGGATGTTAGAAACAAGTGTATGCAAGTGGATATTAGAAACAAGTGTATGCAAGTGGATATTAGAAGAAACAAAGTGTATGCAAGTGGGGATGTTAGAAACAAGTGTATGCAAGTGGATATTAGAAACAAGTGTATGCAAGTGGATATTAGAAACAAGTGTATGCAAGTGGATAGGGTTAGAAACAAGTGTATGCAAGTGGGATATTAGAAACAAGTGTTATGCAAGGTGGATATTAGAAACAAGTGTATGCAAGTGGATATTAGAAACAAGTGTATGCAAGTGGATGTTAGAAACAAGTGTATGCAAGTGGATATTAGAAACAAGTGTATGCAAGTGGATATTAGAAACAAGTGTATGCAAGTGGATATTAAAACAAGTGTATGCAAGTGGATATTAGAAACAAGTGTATGCAAGGGATATTAGAAACAAGTGTATGCAAGTGGATATTAGAAACAAGTGTATGCAAGTGGATATTAGAAACAAGTGTATGCAAGTGGATATTAGAAACAAGTGTATGCAAGTGGATATTAGAAACAAGTGTATGCAAGTGGATATTAGAAACAAGTGTATGCAAGTGGATATTAGAGAAAAAAGGTATGCAAGGGATATTAGAAACAAGTGTATGCAAGTGGATATTAGAAACAAGTGTATGCAAGTGGATATTAGACATTGTTCTTATTTTTTTGTGTTCGCTAGCTTTGAGCTCAAACGTTGTCCACACACCTGCTGCTACTACTACTAGTTGCTACTACTAGGTAGTCTCGTTCGTACTAGTTGCTACTACTAGGTAGTCTCGTTCGTACTAGTTGCTACTACTAGGTAGTCTCGTTCGTACTAGTTGCTACTACTAGGTAGTCTCGTTCGTACTAGTTGCTACTACTAGGTAGTCTCGTTCGTACTAGTTGCTACTACTAGGTAGTCTCGTTCGTACTAGTTGCTACTACTAGGTAGTCTCGTTCGAGACAGCATGGTGGCGTCAGAGCTAGACATGACCAGTTGAGACAGTGACGACATACAAATACAGGCGGTAAGAGTTCAATCCAGTCTACCATTCGTGTTGGTTAATGTTTATGCCCGCAACGCGTGTATGGATTCCCAGAAATGGCAGTGCTTAAGTGACATATTAGGTCACGAGAGAAATATTATTTTCTGTGGCGATTTCAACGCTAAAGGCAGATCATGGGGAAACATTTCCTCCAACACACAAGGGAAAGAGCTCGAGACTGCACTTGAAAACATTGACCTGGTTTGTAGCGGCTGGCCGAGTGGCTAGGACGCCGGACTCTCCTTTGGGAGACCCGGGTTCGATCCCTCGGTAAGGTGTGGGATTTTTTTCTGTCGCGGGCAAAAAGAAATTCCTAACCTGCACAATTCGCGGCGACTGCACTAGCCAGGCGGCCTTTATTCCTCAGGCTCAAAGACCCCTCTGCCATACACCGGAAGGTACTATATTGGCAGTAAATGAATGACAGTATCAACAGTGGCTGTGTCACCAGGACAGCAAGCCGTCCAGCCGATGAGGACAGTGCTATTGATCTGGCGCTGGTTTCACCTTCACTCACTACAGTGTGTAGATGGGGTGTCCTAGGACACCACGGCAGCGACCACCACCATTGCAGCATATTGGTGGAGAAAGGCAGAACCAGGCAGCACAAGCCAAAGGCAAAGACTTTCCAGTATGACAGTACAGGGCAAGATGTGGTGAGTAAAATAAGACGTGACAAGCGCAGAAAGGTTCAGGCAGTAAAAAAAGCTGGGAGCAGCCACCTTGGTGCAATTTCGAGATGGAGAAGGCTTGGGTGGATAATCGTAGTGCTGTAAGGAGAAGGCAACATGCCAAGGAGAACAGAGCTGGTCATCCTAGTCCCTGCATGCACTTAGAAAGAGAGATGCACACAAAAGAAAGCTATTTCAAAAAACTGGTCAAGGTGGTTAAAAGCGAAAAATGGGCAAAGGTGTGTCAAAGAGTAAGCACAGACAAGTCACTGAAATTGTTCTGGCGACTACATAAAAGCATGAGTGGTGTAGTCAAGAATAAGAGAATTTCTGACTTCCAATTTGCTGACCTCATCTGGCAGAGGACTGACGAGGACAAGGGCAAAGCCCTCTTTGAACGCTATCTAGAGCAGAGCAAACAGACAGACATGGAAGGCCCAGAACACTTCTGATGAAGACACAGTGACAGTGAAAGAAATCAAGGCTGTGCTTCGACGATCAAAAATTAGCGCTCCAGGGCCTGATGGCATAAGATTACGACGACATCAATAGGTGTACCGACAACGAGCTAGAGAAACGAGCAGACATGTACAACAACAGTATAGGGAGTGCTAGCATCAAGGAGGAATGGTTACACAGCTATCTGATTCCCTTGCCGAAGCCTGACAAAGACCATAAAAAAAATTCAGAGATATCGAATTATAACCATGCAGAATACAATAGGCAAGCTGCTGGAGATGGTAATTGCTAGGAAAATATCAAGCCAGCTAGAGAGGCAAGGTGTTTTCCCACCTACCCCGGGTGGGTACCGTCCAAAAAGAGAAACCTGAACAAATGCAGCAGTTTTTGCCCATGATGTCTATGAAGGTTTCCACTCAGGCATTGAAACCTTTGCTGCAGCGATTGATCTTGAGGACGCGTACAACAGAGTACCATTGGATTTTTTTAATGCTTCAGCTTCTTGAACTCAAGGTAAGTCCATTCCTCCTTAGTTGGATCGCTGCAGCTCTCTTCTAACGGAAAGTAGTTTTTAGATGTGGGAGTTGAACTTCGGAACCAACAACAATATATCCTGGCCTACCACAGGGCCATTACCATTATCTCCGGTACTGTTCAACGCCTACACAGTGAGAATGACCAGTGAGCAGATCACTCGACCTGGCAGGACATTGTCATATGCCGATGATGTTTTAGTGTATCGTCAGGGTAAGGATAGAGCAAGGTTGCTGTGAAACTACAAACCGAACTCAATCGCATAAGTACTTGGTGTGATGAAGCTGGGGCAATGGTCAACCCAACAAAGGCAACAGTGACTTGGTTCTCGTTGAATAATCATATTGTCAACACTCCAACACCAACTGTAAAGCTGTGTTCAGAGACGGTGGAAAGAACGCAGGCAATGAATTACCTGGGGATACGGTTTGATCGAAGCCTTGCTTATAATGAGCACATAGACCAGGTGATAACAAAGGCCAAGCGGGGTTTGGCTGCGATGCGGGTGATGGCGGCAGCAAACTGTGAGCAGCGCCATCTATGTCTTCTGTACGAGGGGCTGGTCATGTCTGTTTTTGAGTATGCAATGGCAATCCTGACTCTCAGCCGTAAGCAGATAGAAAGGATGGAAAGGATACAGAATGAAGCTATGCGCATTATTCTTGGATGTACAAGAGATACAGCATGCAGGGCGATGTGCTACCTTCTTGATTTTCCAACCATTGAAGACAGAATACAAGTTTGCAGAGCACGCGCCTACCTCAGAGTTAACGCAAACACACAACATCCACTGCATAGTGAAATTATGAAGGTGAAGGGCAGCAGGTTAAAAAGAGGACGGTCGTGGATGTGTCAAGCCGAAGACATTCTTCAACAGGTGTGTTCACTTGAGGACTTAGAACCTGGCGAGGAGTGGGTACAAGTGCCAACAGATTTCTGCACATCCTTTTCAGTTTGCATCCAACTAGATAGAAAATGCAGACATGAAAATCCGGCTGCTGTGGAGGCTGAAGTACAAGCGTTGATTTTCGAGAATTCGCTAGACGGTGATGCTGTCATCTACACAGATGGGTCGGTCGTCCGACATGTGAGAAGCTCATGGGCCTTTACGGCTCGGGCCGGAGGGAGAATTGTGAAGGAGGACTCTGGTGCTTTCACTGAAACCACAAGTAGCCTGACTATGGAAGTCATGGCAGTAAGTAAAGCAATAACATGGCTCGAGACACAGACATTCACTAGGGCATGTTTCCTTAGCGACTCAATGAACATGATCAAGAGGATAGAGGAGGGGTCGATCCGAAGAGAATGGTTGCTGCCTCTGGAGCGGTCTCGGCTGGCAAAGATTAGTTTCATCTTCGTGCCAGGGCATGCGGGAGTACAAGGAAATGAGCGGGCTGACAAGCTCGCAGGTGAGGCTACGGTGGAGGGCGGACGCGCCATGGACCAGGCTGACATTCTGAATGCTCTACGAGAAGTAAGACTTTTGCGTGAACCAAGTGATGACTGTGAATCTACAACCATGGCCAGACTGCGAGAACAACAAATTAAAAGAGGGGTGGCCAAACAAGAACACTACGCAGGAAGCCAAAGAAGATTGATAAACCAACACAGAACTGGTGTCGTTATCCGCTACACGCTGCGGGATTTGCTGAGGAGGGGATCCGAGCACTTATGGACTGAATGGTTCGATGTGCAATGAGGATGATCTTTCGACTAACTAACTAACTAGCTAACTAACTAACTAGGTAGTGCGATGGGTTGATTTTTGCGTGTGGGCTAGCTTTCCTTATTATCAATGTCCCTTGCCATCAGGCGAACCCACTCCGACTTCTGAGGTACTGTGATTTACATCTTCAAGTCAAGGACGAGAAGCAAATTTTTTTTCCAAATTATCGACGTGAGGTTTCGTTAGAATGCAACACCATCAGCTACCAACACTGGCGCTACATCACACAAGATCTGATAAGAGAGCAAGAGGACGCGCGAGAAGAATTGGATCGATGACATCAAAGACAATGTACAATCACACGGAATGATATTATCCAATAGCACCCAGCACTGGAAAGTCAACTATTCCTTCTATTGGCGTTGGACGGCAAATGTGAAAGAAGAAGAAGAAGAAGAAGAAGAAGAAGAAGAAGAAGAAGAAGAAGAAGAAGAAGAAGAAGAAGAAGAAGAAGAAGAAGAAGAAGAAGAAGAAGATGATGATGATGATGATGATGATGATGATGATGATGATGATGATGATGATGATGATGATGATGATGATGATGATGATGATGATTGGCGTGCGGAACGAACCCCTATCGCTGTCACATGAGAAAATTTTAGCACGATCACGTTGAACACTTCGGCCACGGTGACCTCCACGCCAGAGATTGATTAATGACATGATTACAAAACTAGACGAAGCGGAGATCTGCTTTTTACAAACATGTTGAGAATGTCGCGGACATGAACAAATGAACAAAAACAAACGTGGAGATATTGACAGCTGCAGTGTTAACAGAGTCGTCGTCGTCGTCGTCGTCATCATCATCATCATCATCGTCATCAGCCTGATCATCATCACCATCATCCAGTGCCTTGTCGGTTGGCGTGGGAGATCAATTGCGATCTCTTACGGCATGGATCAATTCGTGTGTTGACTCCCTTCAGTGCCATGACACAAGACTTAAATAATTGTCTCACGCTGTCTTCCTCTATCTCTCTGTCCACATATCTTTTCGGTTGTCACATGTTCTTGTTCTTCTCATAAAGTGACCAAAAATGATGGCTGCTTCTTTCTGATGTTTGTGATCAGTTGTCTTTGCGACTTTGCTTCCTTCAAACTGTCCAGACTGCTCATTTTGGCTGTACAATTAATTGTCAGCATTCTTCTATAAACCCACATCTCCAAGGCCTCCAGGGATTTTTTTTCGCCTGTTTACTAATTGTCCTGGATTCGTAGCCGTATGTTAAAATTGGTTAACAGAGCACTCGTCATAAAAAGAAGACAAATGACTTATCGGGTGTGTTAACATAAAAGGTAAATAGGACATAATGGGTATTTTAAATTATTTAATTAACTGGGTTGAGTTGAGTCACCAGTTGTTAAATTCAACGATAACAAAAACTTAATTGGTTCGGCCATCTAGTGAGAATGACCCCAATGTCATCAGCAGCAAGAGTAAACATGAAAATGGAAACATCAAGAAGCAGAGGAAGACCACGAAAAAGATGGATTAAAGGCGAAATCAACATCTCAAAATACCCACAACACCTCAGCATACCAAGCTACCGAGCGAGCCTGGTTCGGAAACCTTATCATCAAGAAAAGAAAGAAAGAAAGAAAGAAAGAAAGAAAGAAAGAAAGAAAGAAAGAAAGAAAGAAAGAAAGAAAGAAAGAAAGATAGAAAGAAAGAAAGAAAGAATTCCAGCAAGATCTCCGTCCTCATCCTTAACGAGCAGCGAAGAGTCGCAATGCCAATAATACCAGCTGCAATCCATTTATGCCGGTCTCCCTGGCCTAGGTGTTAGCGTCTTTCTTCGTAATCCCGTATACTCTCGTGAGTGACGTGATGTGCACAAGAATTGGTAGCGGTTCTCGCCGCGTCGGTAAATTACGGGGTATGTGAGCCGGTCGCTCAGAAAGCAATGGCAAACTACTGAACGTAATCTTGCCTAGTACATCAACAGCAGCTGAAATTGCTGGTGTTGACTGCAACGACCTGTAAGGCATATGCACAAAAAAAGTTAATAAGTAAGTCACAAATGGCTGTATAAAAATAACTACACATGATAACAACTTGAAACTAGTTTATTTTTATACATACATTGTCCCTTTAAATCTCAGCATAATTTCCACCAACATTGATGCACTTATCCCATCGTTTTATCAGTCCTTCCAAACTGGCTGCATAGAACGGCGTGCTTTGTTTTCATTTACCGGCCATCCCACAGAACTGTGTGATTTACTTATTGACTCGCCCTCGTAACTTTTTCTACCCAGCTTTACGGGACCTCGCTTTACGGGACAAGCATTTGTCAGCATAAACATTGACAACTCACCTTGGCGGGGAGACATTTCGCGAATGACGCCGATGTTTAATGTGAAGTGAAAACGTGGTATAGAAAGCAGAGCATGCAGATCTATGCAGCCGGTTTGGGAGGACTGATAAAACGATGGAATAAGTGCACTAATGTTGGTGGAAATTATGTTGACAAATAAAGGGACATTGTATATATATAAAAATAAAAGTTTCAAGTTGTTATCATATTTAGTTATTTTTCTACAGCCATTTGTGACATACTTATTAACTTACCCTCGTAGGTTGACGTTCAGGTGCCCGATGGATGGCAAAGGGCAGTACAAAGTCTTGGATGTTGTCAATCCATTATCTTCTCTAACGCCCTCTTGGTCTTGTATCAGAACTGTTATATTGCATTCATCAAAGAGCCTACATATCTATCGATCCATACAGCTTAGATGTGCCTAGCTTTCGATCCATCCAGCCATCGAGTCAAAAGGTATCCTTGTTTTCGTGTCAAAAGTGTATGTTCGCTTTCACACCATGAAGAACCATACTTATCGTGCCTTTGATTTGACTCAATCAATCAATCAATCAATCAATCAATCAATCAATCAATCAATCAATCAATCAATCAATCAATCAATCAATCAATCAATCAGGTGCCGTTTCCACCATGAAGGTTGGCTACATTTGATCTCCAACATTGTCTGTCTCACGCCTTGATTGTACATTCTGTCTGACTGATGTTCGTCCATCTCTTGATGTTATCTTCCCACTTATTTGACTGGGTTATTGTAAATTGTCAACTCTATTGCGAAGGCCTTACGGACGCAATTCGTAATACCGCATATCGCGTTTGAAACGCGGGCGATTTGGCAGCAGACCGCCTTACGTTGATATTTCATATGGTATGAGTGCCAGTCGTTCAGAAAGCAACGACACACTACTGAACGTAAACTTGCCAAGAAATCACAAACAGCCAAAAAAATGCTGGACTTGACTACGACGTCCTGTTAAGGATATGCAATTAACTCATTGTAAATTATGATGGCCTGGAGAGAATGGTGCAGCAGGGAGTGACTACAGGATCTGGTCAACACTCACAACTCCGAGGACAGTCAGATGACACACAATCATACTACAGCGGAGCCTATCAGTATTGGGGCTCTTCTCTGGCTGATGAAGATAGATGAATCAATAAAAACGATAATTAGGAATGGTAAGATTTACTAACACACAGTCATATGTGATACAATCGAAGCTGCGGTCACAGCCTTAGTCAGCACATAAACATACACCTGGGGATGGTAGTGCGTGTGGAAATATCCCGAGTGCTGTGATATCGGAATGGTCAGATTTACTAACACTTTCTTCTTTCTTTCTTTCTTTCTTTCTTTCTTTCTTTCTTTCTTTCTTTCTTTCTTTCTTTCTTTCTTTCTTTCAACTCTTTAAATGTACTCACGAGGATCAGATTTTGCAACTAAAGCTTGCCAGGGATGGGATAGCCTCAACCTGCCTTAATCTAATCTTACGACATGTATACCCAGGGACATGTATAACATCAGATGGAGGATGCATAACAGAGATTAAGAGCAGAATAGGGCATGCAAACGCTGCATTTCAGAAAATGAAGACTATCTTATGCAATAAGTCACTATCATTGAATTTAAGAAAGAAAGTGCTGAATGTGCTATATAAAACCTATTTTGCTGTATGGCTGTGAATCATGGAATGTAAATGAACAAATAAGGAAGAGCTTGGAAGCAACAAAGATGTGGTTCCTAAGACGAATGTTGCGAATTTCTTGGACTGCCAAAGTAGCTAACAACGACTGTCTGAAAGAGGCTAAAGAAACTAGAACATTATAATACAACAATAAGAAAGAGACAAACAGCTGTCTTTCGTCATGTGGTGAGAACAGGGGCATTGGAGATTATCGTGACAACTGAGAAGATCTAGGGGAATAGAGAAAGAAGCAGACCAAGAGAAATGATGCTTGATGGATTGGGACAGTGGCATGGAAGAAAATCAACAGAGTTGATCCAGAAAACCAAAGACCTAGATTTGTGGAGAGTCATGAACGCATACGTCAGCCGGCATGGCACTTGATGATGATAACGACATGCATGGTACGCTACAATGCTACTATTCCTTGCTTCACTAAGGTTCCCCAATTTCCAGTCTACTATAATGTTGACAACTATACGAACGACCGACTGCCAGATTACCGCGGCTACAAAAAAATAATGATCTTCCCATTGCCTAAAGGGAAGTAATAGAGAACCGATGCCGGAGATAACCACAGGTCAGTAGCCAAAAGACACTCCATTAATCAGAGCTTTAAGAGAAAAAGGACCGAGTTAAAATGATAGAAGATGAAGGGGAAAAAATTAGAACTCTATTCAGTATTGGAAACGAAGAGTATTCAATTTCTGTGTGTATTCAATATGATGGATGCACGCTACCACTAGCTGGCGTTGTGAAGATTTCACTATTTGATTCAGACGCGCATTCCTGTGTGAGAATTCTGGATGGTTTTTATCTCATGCAAATATAAACATGTATTATCACTGGGAGGATTGGATGCGTTTGTGAGGGAAAGAGAGTGAGTGAAAGTATGAGGTAGGGAGGGAGAAAGGGAGGGAGGGAGGATGAGAGAGGGAGAGGGGGACTGCAAACTGTTAGGAGTGGGAATGAGGTAGAAACTGTGTGAGGATGGGACATAGGAATCGTGGAGTGTGTTAGATTGCGTGTTGAAGGAAGGAGTGATTCAGATAAATGGCAGGACATGGAAGGATGTGTCACAGACAAGTGGACGTGATAGGAAGTTGACAGGGTAAGGAGGTAGAGAAGGGCGGGGTACATACCATGCCAACACACACCCACACACACCCATACAAACATTCCCACACACACACACACACACACACACACACATCGGTAGATAGACAGGAAGCACACAGATAGACCGAAAGACATCTGGATCAATTGACTAACAAATCGACAAACCATCCATCCATCATGTGCCATGCCGATAAGCGGTGTCAGGTCATGTTCTGCCATCTCACTCGATCACCAGAGTCGTTGATCAGCTCCGTGTTCTTGTCTCGACCATGCCATGTGGCCAAGCCATCTAGGTATTTACCGTTCGGTCTTTCCCTTGGTCTCTTCCCTTCGATATTGCCAGTTGTCACCAAGTTCTCCAATTCATTTCTTCTCATAACATGTCCAAAAAATGTTGACTGTCTACGTCTAAGGACTCTAATCAGTTTACGATCTTCATTTGTTTCTTGGAGGACTTGTTCATTGGTTTTTCTGTCTGCCCATGGTATTCTTTGCATTTTCCTCAGAAACCACATTTCCACAGCCATCAGATGTTTTTAAGGTTGGCTGCTCATTATCCACTCTTCACATCCATACAAAAGTATAGGTTCTATGTAGCATTTCAACACTTTTTTCTCGTTTCAGTTGATATCTTTTTATTGGTCGGCATGTTTTCCATCTTGCAAAAGGCTACCTTCGCAATAACAATTTTTGTTCTAATCTCTTCGAGACATCTCCCATCAGATGTTATGACTGTTCCGAGATAACTGTATCGATTCACTTGCTAAAGAACATGCCCATTTACTCGTATATTACATTGTGGTATTTCCTTCTTCCCAGTGACGACCATAATCTGTGTCTTCTTACTATTCAGTTCTAACCCTAGTTGTTTCACTGTGTGCAACAACCGCATCTACTAAATGTTGCAGGTCCTGTTCATTGTCTGCAATCAAGACTGTATCGTCTGCATATCTAATGTTATTGATCCACTGATTAATGTTATTGATGTTATCGACAAACATACAGAATGAAAAACAGACAGAAACACACTGACAGAGAGAGAGAGAGAGAGAGAGAGAGAGAGAGGTGCAGACGAACAGACTGCCAGACAGAAGGATGGATGGATGGATGGATGGATGGATGGATAGATGGATGGATGGATAGATGGATGGATGGACGGACACAGATATGTAGATAGATGGATAGACGACTGGTAGGTGAGCAGGTGGGGTGTGGGAAGGTGGTAAGGTAGTTAGAGAGAACGAGACAGACAGACAGACAGACAGACAGACAGACAGACAGACAGACAGACAGGCAGGCAGGCAGGCAGGCAGGCAGGCAGGCAGGTAGGTAGGTAGGTAGGTAGGTAGGTCGGTCGGCCGGTCGGTCAGTAGGTAGGTAGGTAGGTAGGTAGGTAGGTTGGTAGGTTGGTAGGTTGGTAGGTAGACATGCAGATTTTGGATGCATGGATGGTTAGACAGACAGGGCATGGGAAGGAACAGCTAGCTAGGCGGTCGGACAGACGGATAGACAGACAGAAGACAGACACACAAATAGACAAACAGAGAGACAGTCAGACAAGAGATGGGAAGAAACATCAATTACATAACTGTGATGCATTTATAACGCCTCTCAAAGTAATGAAATACATCCGACCCATATTTCTGGAAGATTTAAAATATGAGCAAACGGCATCACACCAGACACACACACACACAAACAGAAAGAAACCCAAGACAAGCTAACAATGACCCAGAAAATGTTCTAAGACATGAGACAAAAACAGTCAGCGCGGAAGCACACAAAAGCAAACGCGATTCATTTGTGAAATAGCAGTTTCTTTGTCAAGGTTTACTAAAAACTGCGTGACAGAAATATTCCTCGCTTTTGTGTAGTTCTGTCGTGTCTGAGACATTCTCATTACACTGATGTTTTACTCCCGTTTTTATGTGTATGTGTTTGTCTAATAATGTATAGATCGTGATATACAAGGACGCCTCACATGAAAACCTTAAATGTTTCGGGATTGTTGTTTTTTTTTGGTGGTAAATATATCCGGGGAACAAACATAAAGAACAAATGTATCATTTTTAATGTAATCACCAGTCAGTTCAATGCCATTCCTCCAGCGCCGATAACGTGCTTGGATTCCTGCAGAAAACATTTATCTGGGGTCACTAATCGATGTGCCTGGCCCAGACGTGAACAGTCTGTCACAGAAATCATGTCGTTTTGAAACTTCCTACTCCACTCATACACTTGCTGGACTGACAAGCATGCATCACTATACTAAACATTTATTCGCCGATGAATTCACTGATCAAATCACGGATAAAAGAATGCTGCTCCTCGTTGGTGCATGTTGAAAGTTGGGCAACCATTTTAAACTGTCCCTTTGACGTTACCGCCTTTGTCTGCACCGTGATGTCGCGTGCTGAAAACTCTTGACACCCTTAGCAACAATATTGACAGGTTACATGACAACGGCATAGTTACATTATTTATCACACTTTTAAGTTTGTCATGTAAAGCCCCCTTGTAAATTATATATATATATACCTGATACGGAGTTGTGATGTTTTAAAACAGGGTGTTATGGTGTTATGGTGTTATGGACAAGAGGATTGGTTTCATTGCACCGAGTGTTATCCCACATGGCTCTGTCGTTTTCCTAAGGGGGTCGCACAGTGCACAAACTCTGTAGCTTCAGCCTCGACCCTTTAGAAGTTTTCAAGAAAACAACACTCGTAAGCCGAATGTCGTAGTTTGTAAGTGAACCCACAAACTTTGGAGCGCGAGGCATGCGGCGTGACCACTTGGCCAAGTAGATCCCCCAGGGTCAGTGATGTGATATGGTGATCAGATTTTGTAAGCCTGAATGCACGGAGAGACAGGTGGTCAGGATCTGTTAGCAGGCCACAGGCGGACGCAGGCGTCCAAGCTTCCACTGATGTATCTATATATAATTGTGTGGGGGGTTGTTCGCGTGTGTGTGTTCGTGTGTATGTGTGTGAGTGTGTGTTCGTGTGTAGGTGTATTCGTGCAAGTGTGTGTGTGTGTGTGAGTGTTCGTGTGTTTGAGGGTGTGTTCCTGTATATGTGTGTGTTCGTGTGTAGGTGTGTTCGTGCAAGTGTGTGTGTGAGTGGTCGTGTGTTTGAGGGCGTGTTCCTGTAAATTTGTGGGTATGGGTGTGTTCGTGTGTATGTGTACGTTTGTGTGTTCGTGTATATGTGTGGGTCTGTGTTCGTGTATATGTGTGAGTGTGTGTGTGTGTGTGTGTGGGTGTGTTCGTGTATATGTATGTGTGCATGTGTGTACGTGTATAGGTGTGGGCGTGTGTGTGTATGTGTTCGTGTATATATGTGAGTTTGTGTGGGTGTGTTCGTGTATATGTGTGTATGTGTTCGTGTATATGTGTATGTGAGTGTGTGTGGGAGTGTTCGTGTATAGGTGTGAGTGCGTGTGAGTGTGTTCGTGTATATGTGTGGACCGTATGTGTGTGTGTGTTTGTGTGTGTTCGTCTGTGTGTGTGTATGTTCGCGTATGTGTGTGTGTATGTGTATGTTCGAATGTGTAGGTGTGTTCGTATAAGTGGTTGGGTGTCTGTCTATCTGTATGCCTAATATTGCACTATTGTATTGTATATAATAATGTAGTGTGCAGATTTATATTAATTTGTCTACTGTCAAACCCAATGTTTAAAAACTGTCATTTACTGTCTATAATACTTTGAAGTCTTGAGCCTGAGGAATTTAGGCCGCCTGACTAGTGCACTCGCCGCGAACTGTGCAAGTTAGGATTTTTTTTTTGCCCCCGACAGAAAAAATCCACACTTTAACGAGGATTCGAACCCTGGTCTCTTGAAGTTGAGCCCTGCTTTCTAACCCCTGGGCTACTAATATAGTAACATGTGATACAACAATACAAGGGAACATGCTTCACCAAGTCAATACATTCAAATAACAGGAAAATCCTGCCATCAAATGGTAGATGTGTGGCCGAAATTCAAAACAAAATAAGTCCAGAAGAAATTGCATTTCTGAAAATGTAAAACATCGTATGCAGTAAGTCACTGTCATTGAATATCAGGAATAAAAAATTGTACTGAAATGTTATATGCAACCTGTCTTGCTGTATGGCAGCAAATCATGGAACGTGATTGAACAAAATAGGAAAAGCTTGGATACAGCGGAAATGTGCTGTCTAAGACGCATATTGCTAATACATTGGACTGCCACAGTAACTAACAATGATTGCAGGAAAATACTAACGAGAATGGAATGGTATACACAAATATATATTGTGCTTCAAATAAAGCACAATAACTACAACCCATGGTGGTGGATTCGGCTCCGTGGCGAAGGATTTACGGACGCAGTTCGTGATCCCGCATACCCGCTCTCGAAACACAGCTATGTGCGATTTGGCAGCAAATCGCGTTGCGTTGGTTTGTTTTTACAAAATGGTATGGGTGCTGGTTGTTAAGAAATCATTGGCAAACTACTGAACGTAAACTTGCCAAGAGATCACAACAGTAAAAATGCTGGTGTTGACTGCAACGTCCTGTAAAGTATATGCAACTAACTAAAAAAAACATGGTCGTAGAAGAGCAGGCATAGCTTTATACCTCTCCATAGCCCAAAGCCTGATCTGAGTTGTTATAAAAAAAAATACTATGTGTTGCTCATGCAGCATACTCCTCCTCTCACCCTGCCTAGTTTACTCCAGAGGATAAGTAGCATCAATAAGTGTGGAACAAGACACGCTGCAGAATCTGCCGGGTGAACAAAGCAATGCTCTTACTGTCCGCCTGTTGGAGCTTCCATCCTAGAGCAGTTGCCAAACAAGGCTTAAGGCCTGGTCTACCCTGCCAGGACATTTAGTCTTTAGGTTGCATTTCTTCACACCAACCAGGATAAGGTTTGTACCCTCCCAACTGCGCTCCTCCCCCCGAAGCCGTTGGCACAATGTGGGGTGTCGGGTTTTGTGAGCACCGCCTAACATTCGACGCTAAGAGAAAGCAGGTAATACTTTCTACTATCATACGGTAGCTCAGCCATATCTGACTAAGACCTGACACTTATACACAAATATACGAAGGTGACATACAGCATGCCTTGGTCATTTGGTCATGTAATGCCAAAAGAGGCATTGGGTAACAACGCTACGGCTTGAAAAATCGGCGGAAGAAGGAGAGGAAGGAGAAGTACAAGAGAAATCATACTGGATGAACTGGTACTATAGCATGGAGGAGTATCAGCAGAGATGATCCAGAACACCAAAAGCTGAGAACCGTGGAGATACTGAACACGAACGTAATACGGCACAGCAGATGATGATGATAATGGTTTGTCTGCGTCTGTCGATATGTCTGTCTGGTAATTATGAATAAAATACTAAAGATGAGCGATTGGAATGCCCAAATGTAAGATGGGACTGCGTCCCCAATTTGTGACCCTTTGAAAATAAAATTCGTTCCTTCGTTCATTCGTTCGTTGGAACGTTAATCTATCCTTCTATCCTCCCATCTCTCTTTCTCTCTCTCTCTCTCTCTCTCTCTCTCTCTCTCTCTCTCTCTCTCTCTCTCTCTCTCTCTCTCTATCTCTCTCTCTCTCTGGGGTTGACATTTTAACTGCTAGAGGATGTACAAATTCACTGCAGGATTAGTTGGTCAAGTTTAAATTTACATTTAACGATTAAGATTTAATGTCTCTCTACAATCTCTCCACTCTCTCTTTCTCTCTCTCTCTATCTATCTCTCTCTCTCTCTCTCTCTCTCTCTCTCTCTCTCTCTCTCTCTCTCTCTCTCCCTCTCTTACTTTCTCTCTTCCTCACACTTTCTGTCTGTTCATTTGTCTTTCAGTCGTTTTGTTTCTCCATCTGTATGTTTAACCATACTTTCCCGCTTGACTGTCTTTGCTTTTGAACGTTTGTCCGCACAGTCATCTGTCTGTCTGTTCAGATCTTTATTTATCCAGATATACCTGTCTGTCCATATTTGTATTGGTCCGTATATGTATGTCTGTGTGTGTGTGTGTGCGTGCGTGCGTGCGTGCGTGTGTGTTTCTCAACGTTTGTTCAGCCGTAGATCTTTCTCTCTGTCTGTATGTTTATTTGTCCATATCTGCATATATTTATCATCGTTTGTCCATTGCTACATCCGTTTCTTTATTAATATTTTGTCTGCCCATATTGTCTTTCTCTTATTGTTTGTGTATCGATGCGTACATCTGCCTCTCTATCCATACATGCATCTGCCTCTCTATCTATTTGTCCATATCTGCCTGTCTGTCCATGTATTTATTTCGACTGCCATGTCCATGTGTTTATTTGTCCATATCTACCTGCCTGTCCATGTATTTATTTGTCCATATCTGCCTGTCTGTCCATGTATTTATTTCGACTGCCCTGTCCATGTGTTTATTTGTCCATATCTCCCTGCCTGTCTATCCATGTATTTATTTGTCCATGTTTACTTGTCTGTCCATGTGTTTATTTGTCCACATCTGCATGTCGGTCCATGTATTTATTTGTCCATACCTGCCTGTCTGTCCATGTATTTATTTGTCCATACCTGCCTGTCTGTCCATGTATTTATTTGTCCATACCTGCCTGTCTGTCCGTGTGTTTATTTGTCCATATCTACCTGCCTGTCTGTCCATGTATTTATTTGTCCATATCTGCTTGTCTATCCATGTATGTATTTGTCAATATCTGCCAGTCCGGCTATTTCCTGTGACAAGCTCCAGCTAAGAGAGACGTCGTGTCCTCGACTGCCCTGAGCCATTCCGGTACTGATAGCTAACTGCTGGAAGGTTTTCTATTACCGTCTCGTGTGGTGATTCTATGAGCACCATGCTCAGGTCAGGGTGAGTCTGGGAATGGTTGTATCGATATAAAATACGACACCTTTCGCGCTCTCTCTCTCTCTCTCTCTCTCTCTCTCTTTCTCTCTCTCTTTCTCTTTCTCTCTCTCTCTCTCTCTTTCTCTCTCTATCTCCCTAGAGTGAGAGAGGAGTGTAGAGGGAGCAGAGTTAAAGTAGAGAAAGATAAACAAAGTGGAGAGAGTAGAATATGGAGAGAGAATAGAGGGGGAGTAGAGAGGTAGAGATAGAGTAGAGAAGAACGAATGAACGAACAAACTTTATATTCTTACCCCTTTGAAAATAAAGTTTTTTCGTTCGTTCTCTACTCTATCTCTACCTCTCTACTCCCCTTCTATTCTCTCTCCATATTCTACTCTCTCCACTCTGTTTATCTCTCTACTTTAGCTCTGCTCCCCCTACACTCTTCTCTCACTCTGCTTTCTACACTGTCTACTCTCCTCTGAGAAATATTTACGGAAATGGTTAATAATAATCATCATCATGTGCAATGCTGATGAGCGTGGCCGGTCTTGTTTCGCCATCTCATACAATCACCAAAATCATGGATCAGCTCCGTGTTCTTGGCTCGACCATGCCACGTGACCAAGCCATCCAGATATTTACTTCCCTGCCTTTCCCTTGTTCTCTTCCCCTCAATCTTGCCAGTTGTCACCAAGTTCTCTAGTTTCTTTCTTATCATAACGTGTCCAAAAACAATTGACTAAGTCTAATTTCTCTAATCAGTTTACGGTTTTCATTTGTATCTTTTAGAACTTGCTCATTAGTTTTTCAGACTGTTCATGGCATTCTTTGTATTTTCCTCAGAAACCACATTTCCACTGCCATTAGATGTTTTCAGCTTGTCTGCTCATTGTCCACACTTCACGCCCATAAAATATTATAAGTTCTATGTAGCACTTCAACACTCTTTTTGTCGTTGTTATTGACATCTTTTCATTGGTCAGTATGTTTTCTATCTTGCAAAAGGCTACTTTCACCATAGCGATTCTTGTTCTAATACCTTCAAGGCACCTCTTAAAAGATGTTATGACTGTGCCAGATAATTATACCGGTCCCAATGAAGATGGTACTTTGGTACGGAATGGAGAGGGCAGTCTGTACGTCTTCATCAAAGCGATAGGTGCAGGGCCTTGTCAGAGCTACAATAGAGGTGTCACAAGCAAGCGCCCATAAGATTACTACAATGGAGACAGGATGACTGCCAGGCAGACACATGTGAATAGACAGGTTGACTAGTTGACTATCAGACTGAAATATGTAAATAGGCAGGTAGGCAACATGAGTAGCAGACCGGAACATGTAAATAGGCAGGTAGACAACCTGAGTAGCAGACCGAAAGATGTAAATAGGCAGGTAGACAACCTGAGTAGCAGACCGAAAGATGTAAATAGGCAGGTGTCCAACAAACAAACGGGCCAACAGATAGGCATACACACAAGACAGATGCAGATGTATAGACAGCGGCAGACAAACCTACAGAGAAAGGAATACAGACAGGCAGGAGGGCAGACAGACATACAGACAGACAGACATACAAACAGACAGAGATAGGAAGACAGACATGCAGGATGGCAAACAGACATACAGACAGACGCATACACAGAGACAGAGATAGGAAAACAGACTGGATGGAGGATATACAGACATACAGATAGATACATACAAACAGACAGAGATTGGAAGATAGACGGGTAGGAGGGCAGACAGACATACAGACAAACACATATAAACAGACAGAGAGAGGAAAACAGACGAGCAGGAAGGCAGACAGAAATATAGAACGACACAGACAGACAGACAGACAGACAGACACAGACAGACAGACACAGACAGACACAGACAGACAGACACAGACAGACAGACACAGACAGACAGACAGACAGACACAGACAGACAGACAGACAGACAGACAGACACACAAAAGACAGACAGACAGACAGACAGACAGACAGACAGACAGACAGACAGACAGACAGACAGACAGACAGACAGACAGACAGATCGATTCTAAAACTACCATTTCCATTGTTCCAGCCGCTTACACGACAATAGATATATTTTACGCTCCGCTGGTTGCCGAGAGTATTCCAAATTACTTCTGTGTTTGTTTAGACAACAGATTCCATCTGTCGCCTGTCTGGATACAGACAAATCATGTTGTTTGTTCTACTGTCTCCTTGCCGCTACTGTAAACATTCCAATCTCTAACACGGTGGTACTAAAATGTTGCGGAATGGGAAATGTCACAATTACAGCGGTGTGTAAAGAGGTTCCATTGACACGGCATTCGATAGAACAATTTAACGTTACGACATCATGAAGTTAAGTGACCAGTTATCTGCCACGTCGTCTTTCTTTTCGTTATTTTCCGAGGCGGGATTGGTCAGACGATCGTCCTGTGGTCGGGACAGAAAGTCCAGTTAAACCACTACTGGAGTGCGAAACCTGGGTCACTGTGTTAGGGAGAGAGAGAGAGAGAGAGAGAGAGAGAGAGAGAGAGAGAGAGAGAGAGAGAGAGAGAGAGAGAGAGAGAGAGAGAGAGAATTGAATTGAATTGAATTGAATTGAATTGAACTTTATTTTAAAAGGGTTACAAATTGGGCACGTAGGCCCGTCTTACATTCGGCCCTTCCAATCACTCATCTTTCGTTCATCAACAGTGCATGATACATTCACGTAGGAAAAAGAAAAAAACATTGTCAAATGAATGTTGTAAATATAAACAATGCATATTATCATGTTATGTGGCACATCCCCCTCCAACACAGACATCGCGCACCAACCCACACACACATCCATCATCCACTCACACATAACCCACCCATACCCACCCCCCACCCACCACACATTCCTCCACAGACTCACACATCCCCTCACCAACCCAGACATCTTGCACCCACTCACACAAACATCCCCACCCAAACACAACTCCCCACTCACACCTACCCCAACAAACACAAATTCGCCAACACACGCATGCTCCACCCACCCAGTCACACACCCTCAACCCAACACACATATCCCTTCCACACACACACATCCCGCACCAATACACACACATCCCTCACCCACTTACACATCACCCACCATACCGACACATCTTCCCATCCACACACACATCCCCACACACACATTTTCCTACCCACCCACATATTTCACATCCATCCACACACCCCACCAATCACACATACATCCCCACCCACGCACACAACCCCCACCCACACACATCTCTCACGCATACACACATCCTCCACTCCCCCTACACACGCCCCAACACACTCACTCACACTCACATACCCCACCTATCAACACACACACACACACACATCCTTCACCCGCGAACACCCACACATACCATTACCCACAAAAACACACTAACCCAAAACACACATCCCCTTCCCACACATCCCTCACCCACCCACATATTCCCCACCCACACACGCCCCATCCATACACACATCAATCCACCCACCCATACATCTCCCCACCCACCCACTCACACAACCCCCACCACACACTTCCTCCATCCGTACACATCTCACCACCCAGCCAGACACACATATCCCCACACACACACACCCCACACATCCTTTACTCACACAAACTTCTCCCATACTCCCACACACATCTACTACCCACACACACACACACACATCTCCCACCCACACACACACAAACACACATCTCCCACCCCATAACACCCCCTCCATATATGCATTATCCACACCCATCCCTCAACCCATACACACATCCCCCATACACACATCCCCACACACCCATCCACATATCCCCACCCACACATCCACTCATACACACATCCATCACCCACACACACACACCCCCACCGACCCACACACATCCCCACCCAGAGACATCCCTCATCCACACACATATTCCCCACCCACCCACACAACTCCCCACTCACCCACGCCTCCGCCACCCAAACACCTACAAACCACACACAAATCCCCCACCCACACACATCTCACAACCCACACACATTCCCCACCCACAAACCCATCCCCCAACCAAACACAATCCTCACATCTAGACACATACATGATGCCTCACATAATTACTGAAGCTAGTCTGAATTAACTCCCACGCTTTACACACACACACACACACACACACACACACACACACACACACACACACACACACACATATATATACACTGACGATTATCGTGAGCATTCTCACAAAAATGTAAAATATGGAGATCAAATTATGGACATACATTGTGTAACATAAAATACAGTGATGCAATTCAATAAGTTGATTCCTAAATTTGACATAAACATGATGGAATAAGCAGTGCACACATTTTTGTCAGTACATGGTAGAAAATCAAGTGGCAGTAAAAATGATAACATGAATGATGAGTATACAGAAAAATACTTGGAATAACACGTCACATGACGTTTAGAGAGAGAGAGAGAGAGAGAGAGAGAGAGAGAGAGAGAGAGAGAGAGTTTGCGAAAAAGAGTAAGAGTGAGAAACAGAGAGAAGATGAGTGAGAGAAAGTGACAGAGAGTGTAGGAAGAGAGGTGGAGAGAGTGCGAGAAAGAGAGAGGGGGATGAGAGTTAGAGAGAGAGGGGGCGGAGAGGTGGACTGAGGGAGAGATAGTGTGAGATAGAGAGTGAGCAACAGAGAGAAAGCGAGAGTGAGAAAGTGGGAGAGATAGAGAAAGAGAGAGAGAGTATGGAGAGGGAGTGTGAGAAAGAGATAGAGGGGGAGGAGAAAGCGAGTGTTACAGAAAGAACGTAAGAACAAACTTTATTTTAAAGGGTTAAGAATTGAGCACGCAGGCCAGGCGCGTCAAACATACTGCCCTTCGTATCTCTCTCCTTTCATTCACCCAAATCCACCCAAACATCACATATGAGGCTAGTCTTGGACAATAATAACAGTGTGAATATAAAAAAGTGACTGAGAGAGAGTGAAAGAGAGAGAGAGAGACTGATAGTAGGGAGATACAGAGAATGAGAGAAAGAAACGGGAAAGAGTGAACGAACGAACGAACGAACGAACGAACGAATGAACGAACGGACTTTATAATCAAAGGGTAACACATTGGGCACGCAAGCCCGTCTTACATTCGGCCCTCCCAATCACTGATCTTTCGTTCATCAGCAGTGCATAATGCATTTACATAGGAAAGAAAACATTGTCAAAAGAATGTTGTAAACATAAACATTGCATATTACCGTGTTATGTGACACAAAACCCCACCAATCCACCAACCCCCACCAATCCACCAATCCCCCACCCTCACACATCCCCAACACACACAACCCCCACCCAACCCCACACACGCCCCCAGGCATACGTACATTCCCCCTCCCATCCACCCATCCCCACATCCCACACACCCTCCACCGACACACATCTCCCCACCCACACACACATCTCCCACTCACCACACATCCCCACACACACAATTCTCCTCCCCACCCACACACCCCCAGGCACACATACATGCACATACCCACCCATCACCCACCCATACATCCCCTATCTACACACATCTCCCCACCCATACACACATCATCCACGCACCAACACTCACCCCCCCCCCCCCACATATCCTCCACCACCCACCCACACACCTCCAACCACCTAGCCAAACACACACTCCCCAACCATACATCCCCCACCCATACATATCCCCGCCAACTCACACATCCCGCACCTACCCACACACAAAGCCCACACCCACCAACATTTCCCCCACTTGAACACACTCCCACCCACACACTCTCCCCCAACACACCCACACATCCAGAACCAACACACACATCCCCACCCATCCCCCAACCTTCTCACACTCACCCACCCATACATCCTCCACCCACCCCCACCCCCAGTCACCCATCCCCGAGTGAGAGAGAGATAAATAAAAAGAGAGAAAGAGAGAGTGAGACAGAAAGAGATTGATAGAGATATAGATAAAGACTGAGAGAGACAGAGAAAAACAAAGAGAATTGAGAGAGAGAGAGAGACAGAGACAAGGAGAACCTGAGAGAGACAAAGAGAAATTGAGAGAGACTGAGATAAACTGAGAGACAGAGACATATATAGAGAGAGAAAAAACACAAGAGAGAGAGGCAGATAAAGACAGTGAGAGGGACAGAGAAACTGAGAGAAAAACTGAGGGAGTGACATTTAAAGAATGTGAGAGTGACAGAGAGACTGAGAGAAAAACTGAGGGAGTGACATTTAAAGAATGTGAGAGGGACAGAGAAACTGAGAGACAGACTGAGAGAGAAACTAAGAGAGTGACAGAGAAAGACTGAGAGTGACAGAGATAGACTGTGAGCGCGACAGAGAAAGACTATCAGAGTGACAGAGAGATTGAGAGAGACTGAGAGAAAACCAGAGAGTGACACAGACAGACTATGAGAGTAACAGAGGGACTGAGAGAGAAACTGAGAGACAGACTGAGAGAGAAACTGAGAGACAGACTGAGAGAGAAACTGAGAAAGTGATAGAGACAGACACAGAGAGAGACTAAGAAAGACTGAGAAAGAAAAAGGGCACAAGCGTATAAATGAGTAGAAGTGGTTTAGAGATTACGAGAGAGCCATTAGAACTAAAGTGATTTAGAGGGTGCGAGAGAACCATTAGTACTGAAGTGCTTTAGAGGGTGCGACAAATTGTAAGAAGACACAGATCATGGTCATCACTAGGAAAAAAAAAGAAATATCACAGGTAAATGAGAATATTTTTAAAAAGTGAACCGGTACAACTATCTAGGGACAGTCATAATATCTGAAGGGAGGTGCCTTAAAAAGTTTTGAACAATAATCGCCATGGTGAAGATAGCCAATTGCAAGATGGAAAACATACTGACCAATAAAAAGATGTCAATTGCAACGAAACAAAGAGTGTTGAAGTGCTACGCAGAACCTGTACTTTTATATGTATGTGAAGCATGGACAATGAGCAGACAAGCTTAAAAACATCTGACGGTTGTGACAATGTGGTTTCTGAGGAAAATGCAAAGAATACAATGGACAAGCAGAAAAACCAATGATCAAGTCCTACAAGAAACAAATGAAACGTAAACTGATTAAAGAAATTAGACGTAGACAGTCATAATTGTTTTGGACACGTTATGAGAAGAAATAAATTAGAGAACTTGGTGACAGCTGGCAAGACTGAGGGGAAAAGAACCAGGGGAAGGCAGAGAAGTAAATACCTGGATGGATTGGCCACGTGGCATTAACGAGACAAAAACACAGAGCTGATCCATGAGTTGTGATCGTGTGAAATTACGAAATATAGCCGCCCACGCTTATCGGCATGACACTGATGATAATGACAACAGACTCGAATCCAATAGCTAAGCAGTAAAGTTGCACACCAACCACTGTTGTACTACAATTTTATTAAACAACCCAACAATCTCCTATCTTAACAAACAAGTTGAAGCCTTACTGTAATATACCTCTCTACTTAGTTCTCAGCTGCTATGACTGTTTGACCTTTTGACATTTGCTCTTTGCAACAAATTGATTTCTTTTCCCTTGGATAGTATGTGTAATAAGTTTTGTTCTTCTTGTGTTTCTGTGGTTATTCATTTCTTTACATTGAGTTGTCTGTGTTTCTCTTTCATGAGAATAGTTTAGCAATGTAATTCAATTGGGTTACTTTATGCATCGATTGATTCATGAATCTATTGAGTGACGTGTTCGTTCATTCATAGCACGTCCCTACGTTTGCTGAAGCATTCATTCAATCAATCATTTAACCATTTGTTAGTTTGTTTCCTTTTTCCTTAACTGTTTAAATGCCACGGGAATTATTAATCGCCTTAAGAGACTCCCGTATTTGCCATGGTCTTATATACAATAGTTTTCCTTGTGCAACCCCCTTTAATTTGATGTCTAATATAACAAATCTGCTACCATATTAACAACGTTTAAGTCATAACTGTGACACTCCCCTAATTCCCATTTTCCGCCTTTTATTTTTATTTGACCCAAACCTACGCTTTTGTTTAGCACACAAATCTGTTAATTTTTCGAGTATGAAATTGAGTAGCTGGACAATACGAACCTATAATGTAAAACGGTATGGAGACGGTACTATAGATTGTTTACTTTTGTCTGCCCAAATATAAAATTCCATATCTCAGTAACCAGCTGAGGGAAAATTATGAGATTTAGCATATAACCTTATAATTATATCCACCCAACAACAACAAATGTTGTTCTGTAGATTGTACAGTAGATTTCAAAGTTTGTTTATATGTGGTATATAATTTACGGGTCAGAGATGAAGTGCACATTATTAAATATATTACGTCTTCACACGGAAACATTAGCATTGAATAGTTAATTTTCTAGTGGGACATGGGATTGACCTTATGACAAGAGCCTCGCGTAGTGGAACTGGGCATTACTGTAAAACAAGTTTGTAAGCGAGAAATTATTAGTTTTTCACCAAAACATCAAAGAAATGTCGCCGCTTTCCATGATTTAAGTTGTTTCTGGACCTCATCATCATCATAAAGTGCCGTGCTGGCTGGCGAAGGCGTTCATGGCTCTCCACAGATCTCGGTCTTGATGTTTTGGATCAACTCTGCTGATGATATTCCTCCATGCCACCGTCTCAATCCGTCCAGCATCATTTCTCTTGGTCTGCCTCTGCCTCTCTTCCCCTCGATCTTTCCAGTTGTCACGATGTTCTCCAATGCCTCTCTTCTCATCACATGACCAAAGGAAGCTGTTTGTCTCTTTCTTATTGTTGTATATAGTGTTCTATTTTCATTAGCCTCTTTCAGGCAATCGTTGTTAGTTACTCTGGCAGTCCAAGGAATTCGCAACATTCGTCTTAAAAACCACATCTCTGTTGCTTCCAAGTTCTTGCTAATTTGTTCATTTACATTCCAAGATTCGCTGCCATACAGCAAAACTGGTTCTATATAGCATTTTAGCACTCTCTTTCTTACATTCATTGATAGCGTCTTATTGCATAAGAAACTCTTCATTTTCTTAAATGCGGCTTTTGCCTGCCATATTCTGCTCTCAATCTTTGTTGTACATCTTCCATCTGATGTTATAAGTGCCCCTAGGTATTTAAAATGATCGACTTGGTTGAGAATTTCCCCTTCTATTTCTATGTCACATTTTGGTGTCCCCATTTTCTTTGATATCACCATTGTTACTGTTTTCTTGATATTCAAGGAGAGTCTTTTCTGTGCACTCTCTGATACTACAATGTCCAATAATTGTTATAGGTCTGTTGCATTATCCGCCACTATTACTGTGTCATCTGCATAGCGTATATTTTTTTATATTATATCCTCCGATTAGTATTCCAGGCTTCCCTTTGATCTCTCTCATTATTACTTCGCTATATAGGGAGAAGAGATCGGGTGACAAGACACACCCCTGTCGTACTCCTAGCTTTATCTGTTCGTAACTACCCTCTTTATTTCCCATTTTAATTGCTGCTACTTGCTTCCAGTATATATTCTTTATTCTTCTTAAATCTTTCCCATCAATGTTGATATCTTCCAACATTTTAATTTGCTCATCATGTTTTACTTTATCAAATGTCTTAGTATAATCTATTCTTCCTCTCCTTCTTCAACGTTCCGATCCATTGAGGTTCTTTGCTGCAGATACAATCCGTCTCCATTCGTTTCTCTGGTTGACTATCTCTTGCCAGTCGTTGATTCCAAGTGCTTGTAGGTCTGTATATATATTATCTCTCCACTGTCTTCTTGGTCTACCTCGGGGTCTACGGTCATTTATTTCCTGAGTGTAAGCGAGTTTTGTTTCCCTATTATCTTCCATTCTTTCTATATGCCCCAGCCATTGTAGTCTATTAGCCTTCATGATACCAGTGATTAGCGGGGACTTAAACAGATCATAAATGTCTTTGTTACTTCTTCTTTTCCACTCTCCACTTTGTGTATCCCTAATGGGTCCAAAGATGCGTCTTAAAACTTTGTTCTCAAAGGTTTGTAGCGGCTTCGTCTCCTTTCGTTGTACTCCAGGTTTCAGAGCCATACAGCACAACTGGTCTGATCAGTGTTTTGTATATTGCGATCTTGGTGTTGCGAGATAGCGCCTTTGATTTTAGTAGATGTTGTAGTGCATAGTATATCTTATTTCCAGAATTGATTCTAGTTTGTATTTCTTCCCTTATGATGTTGGAGCAGTTGAAGATTGTACCCAGGTATTTGTATGTTTCCGTTCTTTTAATGGTCATATTATCTATTTGTATGTGGCCAGAGTTTTTAGCCATTCCTTCTCTTGAAATTACCATATATTCTGTCTTATCTTGGTTGATAACCAGCCCCATCTGTTGGGCTTTTTCCTTTAAGTGAGTCAATATTTCCAATGTCTGTTGTTCATTTTCCCCTATAATATCTATATCATCTGCATAACCAAGCAGCTTGGATGTTCCTCCAATATCACATTCCTCCTTTACCCTCCTTACAACTTTCTCTAGAGCCAGATTGAAGAGTAGCGGCGATAGTGCATCACCCTGTTTCAAGCCAAATGTTATTTGGAAAAGGTCTGATTTCCTGCCTTTATATGTTACTATATTATAAGTATCTTCCATGCATAGTCTGGTCATGTTGATTAACTTCCTTGGTATTCCAAATTCCCGCATAGCATTCCATAGACTATTCCTATGGACACTATCATAAGCCTTTTTAAAATCCACAAAAATGTTATGGAGATCTCTTTTATATTCCCAATTTTTCTCGGCTATTTGTCGTAAGATAAATATCTGATCTATTGTTGATCTGTTTTGTCTAAAACCCGCCTGGTAGTCACCTAATATGTATTCTGAATATGGTTCTAGTCTATTTAGTAATACTGCGAATAGTATCTTATAGCTTATGGACAGTCGTCATCTTCCTCTTTAGTATAATCTATGAAGCATAAATATACGTCTCTCTGTTTCTCTATTGACCTTTCTATTAGTGTTCGTAATATATATATATATATATATATATATATATATATATATATATATATATATATATATATATATATATATATATATATATATAATGACAGTAGACGGTACTACCTGCTTTCTGTCAGCGCCGAATGTTGGGCGGCGCTTACCAAACCCGACACCCCACATTGTGCCAACGGCTTCGGGCGGAAGAGCGCAATTGGGAGGGTACTAGCCTTATCCTGGTGCGAGGAAATGCAACCCAAAGACAAAATAAGTCATGGCAGGGCAGACCAGGCCCTAAGCCTTGGTTGGCAGCTGGTCTAGGATCGAAGCTCCGACAGGCGGACAGTTAGAGCATTGCTTTGCTGATCCGGCAGCTTCTGCAGCTTGTCTTGTTCCAGATGTATAGGTGTTAACTTTCCTCTGGAGTGAACTAGGCAGGCCGAGAGAGGGATCATGCTGCATGGGCAACACATGGTTTCTTTATTTTAGCCCAGGCTTTGTGCTATGGAGAGGCAATAACTCCATCCCTGGTCTTAACCGGTCTCGGAATCAAAGCGAGAGGCAACTGTTACGGGTTATAAGTCCTTGTCAGTTGGCGTAGACATGGGGCGCCACGCGTTGCCTCTGACGGTGGGAGACACCTACAGGTGTCACTGATCAGCTACCGCCCGCCTCAAGCTGGGCAGCCCCCGGCCAATTGGGTGCTGATCCGCCACAGCCTGCCTGCTTCAATGGGTGCTTGGGGCTAGGACAAAATCTGAATCGCAGGCTGTAAAACCAATGCACCAGGTACTAATAAAAAGAATAATAGAAACCTCAAGCTACGGCTTGCAACCTGGAACGTGAGAACCATGTGTCCAGGATTTTCCACTGACTTGACAAATATTGACGATGTGAGAAAAACGGCTGTGATTGATGCTGAACTCAATCGTCTTAACATTGATATTGCTGGCCTGCAGGAGACTCGCCTCGCTGAGGAAGGGTCACTCAGGGAAAACAATTACACCTTTTTTTGGAAGGGAAGAGGGCAGGCAGAAAAAAGGCAACACGGTGTGGGCTTCGCAGTGAAGAATTCGCTACTGGGAATGATTGATATTCCAGCTGGAGGTAATGAAAGATTATTATCACTGCGCTTGGCAACCTCTTGTGGATTTGCCACCATTCTCATTGCATATGCACCGACACTCACTTCCTCTGATGATGTGAAAGATACGTTCTATGAGCAGCTAGACTCTGCGATCAAGGCAGTTCCAAAATCCGACTACATTTATATGCTCGGTGATTTCAATGCTCGTGTGGGCAAGGACTCGAGTTCATGGCCAGTGTGCCTTGGAAAATACAACATCGGTCGCATGAATGATAATGGTGAAAGGCTGCTGGAGCATTGCACTAGAAATGACCTATGTATTACAAACTCCTTTTTTAAAACAAAAGAGATGCATAAGGTCACATGGAAACATCCACGATCCGGCCATTGGCATCAGCTGGACTTCATTATCACACGGAGACAACATCTGAACCATACATCATTAACTCGAAGTTACCACAGTGCTGACTGTGATACAGATCATTCTTTGGTTGTTGCAAGGGTTAGACTGAGACCAAAGAGAATCTACACAGCTAAACACAAGTCTAGCCCCAGGATTAATATTATTAACACTCACGATCCTGGAAAGTGCTTTGAATTTCAACAGCAACTTGAGGACGCTTTCAATGATACATCAGAAAATTGAATAGTAAATGATAAATGGAGTAAACTTAAGGAAACTATTTATAAAACAGCGGTAGAGGTTTACGGCACTGTGGATCATAAGAGGCAGGACTGGTTTGCGGCAAACAGCCAGATACTGCAGCCCTTGATTGATAAAAAGAAGATAGCTCTCTTAAGAAACAAGGAAAGACCAACGCGTAACACTCTGAGTGAGCTGAAGCAAGCTAGGAAGGATGTACAAAAGGCTTCCAGGCAGTGTGCGAATGACTATTGGATCAAGTTATGTGAGTCCATTCAAATCGCAAGTGATAAGGGAAACATCAGAAGCATTTATGAAGGGATAAAGAAAGCCTGTGGTCCAATGATCAAAAGAAGTGCACCGCTGAAAACCTTGACTGGAGAAATCATCACTGATAAGAAACAGCAGATGGATAGATGGGTCGAGCACTATTTAGAGCTTTACTCAAGTGAGACCAAGCTGGCGGATGATGCCCTCAACGCCATAGAGGCCCTGCCAACTCTTGACCACCTGGACACACTTCCCACTATAACAGAAGTTAAGTGTGCTATAAATGAGCTTGCATCTGGCAAGGCTCCAGGTAAGGATGGGATTCCAATAGAGGTGATCAGGAGTGGGCAAGACACCCTCGCTCTACAGATCCACCAGCTAATAGAGCTATGCTGGCGAGAAGGACAAGTCCCACAGGATTTCAAAGATTCAAACATCATAACGCTGTACAAGAACAAGGGAGATCGGAGCGACTGCAACAACTATAGGGGTATCTCACTTCTGTGTATTGTTGGGAAAGTATTTGTCAGAATTGTCCTGCGCAGACTTCAAGTCCTGGGAGATCAAGTCTACCCCGAATCACAGTGCGGCTTCCGTCAGAACCGGTCTACCATTGATATGATATTCTCATTGCGACAGATGCAAGAAAAATGCCGGGAACAAAATCAGCCACTGTTTATTGCCTTCATCGACCTCACAAAGGCATTCGATTTGGTCAGTCGTGAGGGTCTGTTCAAAGCATTAATAAAGATTGGCTGTCCACCAACTCTTCTGTCCATTGTGGAATCGTTCCACACAGGCATGAAGGGTATAATCAAGTTTGATGGCTCAACTTCAGAAGAGTTTGAAATCAAGAGTGGAGTTAAGCAAGGTTGTGTACTAGCCCCCACCCTCTTTGGGATATACTTTTCACTTCTACTGAAATATGCCTTTCGTGATCAGGATGACGGTATATACATTCACTCACGCTCAGATGGTGGCCTCTATAATGCTCAGAGATTGAAGGCCAAGACCAAAATTAGCAGGGTACTAATCAGAGAGTTGCTTTTTGCGGATGATGCTGCGATTACGACCCACTCTGAGGAAGAATTACAACATCTACTATCTGCATTCTCCAATGCTTGTTCTGAATTTGGTTTAACAATTAACAAAAAGAAGACACAGATTATGTCACAGAGGTGCACATGGTGTACCATCAATCTTTATTGACGACGCCGAACTGGAGATAGTAGACCATTTTACATATCTTGGATCAGAGGTAAATAGCAAATTATCCCTCGATCAGGAAATCAACATCAGGATTGGCAAGGCAGCAACAACAATGAACATGTTAGCAAAAAGAGTCTGGGAGAACAGGAAGCTTACTGCCAAAACAAAAGTCCTCGTCTACCAAGCCTGTGTCCTTAGTACTCTTCTTTATGGCAGTGAAACCTGGACAACTTACTCACGCCAAGAGAAACGTTTAAACAGCTTTCATATGCGGTGTCTGCGAAGAATACTTGGTATTAAGTGGCAAGACAAAATCACAAATACTGAAGTATTGGAAAGATCAGGTTGTGTGACGGTGTATTCCATGCTCAGTCTTCGTAGACTTAGATGGATAGGACACGTTAGGAGGATGGATGATGGTAGAATACCAAAGGACATCTTTTTTGGTGAATTACAGACGGGTAGGAGATCTCAGGGTCGGCCTCTACTACGATACAAAGATGTGTGTAAGCGGGACATGATTGATACAGGCATTGATAATGCACAATGGGAGCACGTCGCCGCTGAACGTGTTGCATGGAGGGCAACTATCAGAAATGGAATAAAGACAAAGGAGAAAATGATTGCAGATAAAGCACACACAGAGCGTGAGAGACGTAAGATGGTGCAAAATGGTGGAAATGACCATGTTTTCACATGCACCTACTGTGGGCAAACATTTGCAGCAAGAATTGGCCTTACCAGCCACACTCGCCACCGCCATGGATCGTAGTTATTGCCATATGACAGTTATTAAGCCTTTTTGAAGCACAATGTACCAAACTATCGTCTGTCAAGACGGAAAGGTGCCAATATATATATATATATATATATATATATATATATATATATATATATATATATATATATATATATATATATATATATATATATATTGTCACACGTCGTTCTTGATGATAATATCAATGTTCTTGATGATCTTTGCTTGATATTGTCGTGTGATGGTCGTTGTCTAGGTAACGATGTTCATGGTGTGTCAATTTAGATATCTAACTGTCTCTTAATTCAACTCACCCCAGAAGTGCACCTTCACCAGTCATGAAACAAGATTGAGTTGGCGCACATAATCATTTATTCCAGAAATAAGACAAACAGACGGAACATATATATATATATCCAGAAACAATGTAATCCATAGAATATAAATATCCTCCTCACAATTTAACCAGCACACATCAATGCCTTCTCACGGCCTGCTTCTTATCACATCCACAAGACAGGTAATCCAGCTACTATCCACGGCTGTAAATCCTACAATACAACCCACACATTGGGTCGGAGCCACTGCTCAACTATGCAACCCACTCTGGGTTTTAGGCCCTCACTCCCTATAGAACCCACTCTGGTTCAGGCCTGTCTTCATAACTCGGAGAACAACACAATACGGAGATCTCTAACTCCGCTCCTCCTTAGACTACCGATCAGTTCGGCATCTACACATCAACTCCCTGAAGTCCCTTGACTTCACACAAAGCTAACCTGTCCTTCCCCCATCCCCTGGGGTCCACGCTCACCCTTCCCATTATTTTATTTCTCAGGACTGGCTGTTTTCTCATAGCCAGGTCAGTCACTTTACTGTCTCCCCCTCTCATCTCCATTCTTCCTCATGCCCGGTCACTCAACTCAATGTCAATGACCCAGGCTTATGTCATCACCCCCCTCTTAAAAGAAAACTTCGTTTTCAAATATTGGGAGACTAAAACTTACTAAACATGTGACCCAGACATATAGCCTGGGTAGCCCTAAGTATGGCTGCACCTTACTCCATCTACCACCCTAAATAATACACCAAATGCTCATAGTACACTCCCATATTCCCCACTCATAAATACAACAACTTTCTATCTTGTGTATCAATGCATGAACTAATACATCACATAATAATAATAATACATCATAGAAAAGCATTATACTTATGTACCCACAGGTCTCTTACTACTTCACGACCCCACAATACTATTTGTGTACCGACCCTATATCAGGTGGTTTTGTTCTTGCATTAACCCACCTCTGATTCCTGTCGATGCTGTGTCTACCTTTCATGTACCCATGACTCATGGTACCTCTACAATTACAACATCTGTTTGCTATCCCTAGCCCTGGGTCAGTAATGTCGCGAACACTCTTTTGACCTGACTCAACATTCCTATCTGCATATTGCACCGTTACACTTGAGTCTCTGTTTAGTCTGAACTCTTTATTCAATCTTGGCCCATATACCTGGCACCTTGCTTTCTGCTGCATACGCCTTATGCCTATGCGCCCTGCACCTGCACTATCCTGAGCTGTTCTAGTATATCGGTCTCTGTGTGCTAAAGGTACTGCTACTTGCCCACGTGCAGTTCTGCTATCTGAAAACCTGCGAGTGAGAACATTGTTCTTCCTCTCGAAACACCATCTACCTTTCTTTGACTGCCTATGTTCTACTCTCCTACACCCTTGGGAACATTTGTTCAGAGTAGTATCTTGTCTCTGGGATTCACTAGCACTATATTTGGGATCCATTCTCATCTGCTCAGCTGTACTATCCTTGTCCTGAGTTCCTGTGTCTACTTCAAGTGCCTCTTCTACCTCAGCTATACTCTCTAATTTAGGTTCTCTTGTGGTAGCTACCTCATTACTGCTTACACTATATTTTTGGTCCCAATAAACTACTTCCTCTTCTGTACAATCTTTAACTCCTATAACATTTCCTATGATCAAATCAGCCACTGGTGAGTCCAAAACACACGCTGTCACTCTTCCAGTGATATATGGTGTTTTTACTGTTATTATGGCTACTGGGTAGAACTCTACTGTGCCGTTGAATGTTATGCATCTAATCTTTTTCCCTGTATAATCCGAGGGATCTATTAAACTTCTCCTCACTCCGATAGACGTACATCCGGAATCCCTAATTGTTAACGCTGGTCTATCATTGACAAATCCCTGATGCATCTTCAGACTTCCTCCTTCATGTACTGCTGATCCTGCTTTAACTGTGTGACCACATATTAGGACTGGCTGACTGTCTTTTTCAAAAAGAGGTTTGCACCCACTACAATCTTCATTGTTCAGCGTCTCAATTACTTGCGCTGCATTTGAGTGCTCTGTTTCTCTCATCCTACATTGATGGCTGATATGCCCATTATTTCCACATTTGAAACAAGTAATCTCCCTTTTAGTGTTGTTCGTTGGTCCATCTGATGGTTGTGCATCACACTGTGCTGCCTTGTGTCTCCAGCTCCCACAATTCCAACATCCGGCATAATTTTGACGTCTCTGGAAGTTCCCTCTTCTATATGGGTACCGTCCTACTCTACCAACATTGTTTCCTCGGAAACCATTATCTTGAAGTTCTTGCTGCTCACCTTTCTGTGCTGAATCCACACTTTTCGCCCTTGGTCTGATGACTGGATTCTGGTCCTGTTTAGTGTACGCTGCACAGACTATTTCCTCACTCATTAGTTTTCCAATAGATACGTTAGGATGTGCAGTCATGTAGTTTTGCCCTAACTGAGACATTGTGTCTATGTCCTTTGGCTTACGCTCCTCAAAGAACGCCACTAAATTAGAATTGCATGCAGATACTACCTTGTCTCTTAACAGTAAATCTACTAATTTATTAAAATCTTTCCCTACTTCTGCGAGCTCCATCCATTTGTTAAATGTGTTCTTTACTGTGTTAACAAAGTCTGTGAAATCTTGATTTGTCTCTGGCACTAACTGTCTAAACTTTGTTCTATATCCATGCTCAGTGAGTTGGAACTTTGTCAGCAAACGTTGACGTAAGATAGTGTAGTTGTTTCTTTCTTCTACAGGTAAATTGAACATGGTGTCTAGTGCCTTGCCCGTAAGAAATTCGCCAAGTCGTATCCCATATTCTGCTACCGGGATGCCTAAAGTTTTCGCACTTGCTTGAAATCTATCCAAATAAGATTCAAGGTTGTCTCGGTCCGTAAAGTATGGCAGTTTTAATCTCTGTGACGACTGCGAAGGCCTTCTGCTTTCCTCACTTTGACCCTTCGAAGATAGTTCTAGTTTTCTGAGTGCAATTTCAGCTTCCATCTTAATCTTCTCTTTCTCAATTTCCATTTTCATTTGTGACTCTTTCTCTTCCTGTAGACGCTTGTTTTCTATTTCAGCTAACTTTACTTCCTGTAGACGCTTGTCTTCAGCTACCTTTTCTTCTTGCAGACGTTTTGCCTCGCGTTCATTATGCCTCTCCTCTCTTTCCCAGTGCTGAACTTCTTTCAATTTTGCTTCTGCAAACTCCTGTAACTCTTTACCTTTCAGGCCTATTCGTTCACCTGCTTCAATATATTCCATTAAAGTAGGCATCTTGTACTGGTGGACACGTTGCTGTCTGTCAGCCAACTATAAATGTGACGACTCTGCTGTCAGTCTCTGGTCACTTCCCCAAGTACACCCACACTCCCTGTGTACGTCAATTCGTAGTGCTAAAATATCACACTGTACTCACCCAGTCACTCTATAAGCACTAGGTAGTGAGGGGGGAAGTATCACCTATACTCCCTTATATCTATATATCTATGACCAAAAGTTCATAAAGTCCCTGGAAATATTGTTAAACATACATATAAATACATATACAAACAAATGGATGATAACACTAAGTGATGACTATCCAACGCTAGACTTCCCAAGCTGAGTACACGAGACGATGATCACACAGAAATAAACCACAGTAACAACCACAAGCTTGTGTAGGGACACCCACAGTGCGCGTAACATATAAACTGACTCAGATACCACTAGATAGTAGACACGACCAAAAGTGCACAATAATAACATATATCCGAACACAGCAAATATCATATGCAAATATTATGAAAAGAAGAAGGAGCAGAAAAAAAAATTATAGCATAAAGTTATACAGAAATCTGACGTCAAACACAAACTGGCACGTTATATAATTCAGGACCGTCCCTGCAGAACCAAATAAACCGACCTTTCGATTTTCTTCCCAGACATTATATATGGTGCACCTCAGAAAGTAACTTTTCGCCCTGTCTCCCGGCCTTCGAGAAACAACACAAAAATCCCCTACTCTTGACAAACACTGGACCACATACAAATAATTGCGTAACACCCGACAACAATAAATATGACGATGGGAGCAAAAAAAAAATAATGTGTAACTGGTTGGCCGACAAATATGTGCCTATTAATCCGTCGCCAAAAGTTCTTATTTTGTTCGTGTTAATAGTTATTCGCAATCCGCTGGAAATGTCTACGACGCTAGATTTCAAACCGACTTCTTGTTTTGTTGAGTGGTTATTGAATTCATGTGGTGATCACAAGTTCCAACTGTCGACAAAAGTTGAAGATGATAGTGATATCCAAACTGTTCTGTCTCGACACAGTCCGTAACGTTATTGTACTTTCTCTGTACGTGGTGGCACCACAGTAATAATCCAAAGTGTTCTTTCGATTGTCGTACGAATTGAAGATGATGGTAATTATCCCCAAAATGTTCTGGATTGCCGATGAAAGACAAAGTTCAAAGGAAAAATTGGCCGCAAATGCCCAGTGCTATAACCCTGTACCAGCAGTTCTTTTTGGCAACTGTATGCACCCTTTGTGTGCGGTGATGACACGTTAAAATTGTTAGCTCATAACAGAATAATGATGACAGTAGTAGAACAGTTCAACAAAGACGACACATAAAGTCTGGTTTTCGTTCATAAACACGTTGTTTATACAGATCTCCTGTGGAAAATCCCAGTAACTTTCCACTGTCCCCAACCTTGACCTTGCCGGACACCTCAAGTCAGTACCTCAGTCTTCTTTGTCACAATAATCCACACTGACTGTCTGTAAAATGACCGGACACTTTTCCGTCATACAAAAACACTTTCCATACAACTTCTCAGCCCCGACCCGGCTGCTATTTTTAACTTCGTGGAAAATACACTTTACACCATTAACCCGCCCCAACTCTGGCGGTAGGGGCACTGTTTCCACAAAGACACCTGCCCGTTGAATCAGCGACTGTCACTTTTCTCTGTGTATTCTACACATTCATTAACTCTCCCCTTCCCGGGAGTTTAATGTTCTCGTAAACAGCGCTGACCCGAATTGTCCGTGGAGACTCACAATTTCCACCTGCACTGTCTGTTAACTCCGCCCCGTCTTTTAACGGCGTCGACAAATCTTGACCAGTCAACTTGCGACAACACAGTGCGCTTGCCTTCGCACACACACACACACCAAATTCTCACCACGCACAGAATGTTGCGACGAAATTGCTCGCTGTCTTCAATCTTTGGTTCAATCCTGTCAAACACACACACACTAGGACTGACCGCACTTGTTGCAAACACCTCACTGTCCACGCGACATTTCCTCTGTGCTGTCCGTGACCAAACACCCCTGCTACTGCAATCGACTCTCCCGGTCGATTTGTGCTGCGTTAATTTAACTGTCGTGAACTTCACTTGAACTGTCTGCTAGCTTGTGATTTCCGCCGCGTACCCTCCCCGCGCGCTGACAGTTTTTCTTCGATGTGGCGTCTTACACACCCAAAAGAGTTGCTGTTAATCTCTGACACCCCCACTCGCTTCAGCGATATGGTTGGTTCCAATTCACCTGTAGTGGACTTGACGTGAACTGTCTGTAGCCAGTTCCCGCACGGAGAAAAACTCAGTGTTTATACGGTGGACACACTCCGCTGTCCACCCTCTCTCCGCGAAGAGCCCACAGATATCTCAGAATGACAACACTGTCTATAATGTTCTTGACCTACGTAGCCTTCCAGATACTCCTTACTAAGCGACGAGCGCCCAGATGTTCTTGATCGGACGTAGCCCTCAGATTGTCACACGTCGTTCTTGATGATAATATCAATGTTCTTGATGATCTTTGCTTGATATTGTCGTGTGATGGTCGTTGTCTAGGTAACGATGTTCATGGTGTGTCAATTGAGATATCTAACTGTCTCTTAATCCAACTCACCCCAGAAGTGCACCTTCACCAGTCATGAAACAAGATTGAGTTGGCGCACATAATCATTTATTCCAGAAATAAGACGGACAGACGGAACATATATATATATATATATATATATATATATCCAGAAACAATGTAATCCATAGAATATAAATATCCTCCTCACAATTTAACCAGCACACATCAATGCCTTCTCACGGCCTGCTTCTTATCACATCCACAAGACAGGTAATCCAGCTACTATCCACGGCTGTAAATCCTACAATACAACCCACACATTGGGTCGGAGCCACTGCTCAACTATGCAACCCACTCTGGGTTTTAGGCCCTCACTCCCTATAGAACCCACTCTGGTTCAGGCCTGTCTTCATAACTCGGAGAACAACACAACACGGAGATCTCTAACTCCGCTTCCTCCTTAGACTACCGATCAGTTCGGCATCTACACATCAACTCCCTGAAGTCCCTTGACTTCACACAAAGCTAACCTGTCCTTCCCCCATCCCCTGGGGTCCACGCTCACCCTTCCCATTATTTTATTTCTCAGGACTGGCTGTTTTCTCATAGCCAGGTCAGTCACTTTACTGTCTCCCACTCTCATCTCCATTCTTCCTCATGCCCGGTCACTTAACTCAATGTCAATGACCCAGGCTTATGTCATATATATATATATATATATATATATATATATATATAGAGAGAGAGAGAGAGAGAGAGAGAGAGAGAGAGAGAGAGAGAGAGAGAGAGAGAGAGAGAGAGAGAGAGAGAGAGAGAGAGAGAGAGAGAGAGAGAGAGAGATCTTGCATTTTTTGTACCCTTTCCTTCCATAAAACCATATTATTCTTCACTAATTTCCATTTTTATTTTCTTTCTTGTTCTTCTCATTATAATTCTGAGTAGAAGCTTAGTGACATGGTTTATGAGGTCAAGTGTACGAAAATCTTCACATTCAATTACTCCTGGTTTCTTTGGTATTGCTATAAATACAGATTTTAGCATATCGCTCGGTAAATATCCACTGTTGTAAATATCATTCAGCATTTTGGTTAATATATCTACCCCAAATTCTCACAATACTTCTAATTCTTCTACTGTGATTTCATCTGGATCAGCTGTTTTTCCTGTCTTCATGTGTTTCATAGCGTCAGCGACTTCTTCTTTTAGAATAGGTGGGCCTTCTAAGTTACTTTCTTCTGTTAATTCTTCCCTTTCTCCAATATATAATTCGCTTATATGCTCATTCTACCTCTTTATTATAGCACCTTCCTCCAATAATATCTTTCCTGTTTTTAATTTCAAATACCTTGTATTTATTCTTATTTTTCTTCCTGTCAGCTCACTGATTTGTCTGTGCATATTTTTTTTTTTATCTTTAATGGAATTTAATTCATTTTTTGTTTTCATTGCTCGTTTAACCAACTTTCTTTTGCCTTCGCACATTTATCTCTTATTTCTTTATTTATCTTAGCATACTCTAGTTTGTCATTTTTATTCTGTTTCCTTTTGTCCATCACCATTAATATTTCTTCATTCATCCATTTTTTTCTTAGCTTTTTGGCTTCTCTCCGGTAATATTTCTTTGCTAGTTTGATGAATGGAGTCCCTTAACATTTCCCATTGTTCATTTATACTCTGTGTTTTAGCTATTGCATTGTACCTATTTTTCACAATCACTCTGTATTGTTCTTGAATTTCTTTATCTATTTTCAGAACCTCTTTATTAAGTCTCAATTTCTTAACCATTTTTTCCCTCTCTTTTATCTTACTTTTATTTGTCCACATAGTGGTACATGATCACTATTACCGTCAGCACCAGGCATTGTCTTTACATTAATTATGCATTTCTATATCTTTTATTAATAAGTATGTAGTCAATTTGGTTGCGTATTTTCATATCAGGACTTTCCCATGTGCATAGTCATCTTTTATGGTGTTTAAACCATGTGTTTCCAATTATCATATCATTAATATTTGCCCATTCTATTAGTCTCTCTCCTCGTTCATTTCTTGTACCTAAACCGTAATTCCCCACTATATCCTCTATTTTCTCTTTCCTATTTTTGCTTTAAAATCTCCCAGTATTATTGTTATTTCTTGTGATCCAATTTGAGCTATTGCCATTTCTATTTCATCGTAAAAGTGTTGTATTTCTTCATCACTACTGCTTGTTGTTGGTGCATATACTTGTATAATATTTATATCTATTGGTTTGCCTTTGATTTTGACCATTATAACTCTATCTGTTCATAGATTTGGCTCGTTTTTCATCAAATATTATTCCTACACCTTTTTCATGTGAGTCCACTTCAGGATAAATTATTATGTGTTTGTCGGTTATAATTTTGCAGATCCCTTCCATCTCATCTTCACTTATGTCTAGTATATTCATTTTCATGTTCTCCATTTCTCTTAGAGCATTGTTTAACTTTCCTAGCTCATTTAATGTCCTATCATTCCATGTTCCTACTCTAAATTTATTTAGTTTATAGTTTTAGTTTTGCCATCAGTAGCTGGATGACGGTCTGGTGTCACCTGTGGCTCATGACTGTTCCTACCGGACGATGATGTCCTAAGACAGCCATTAACGTCGTTCACTATTTCTGAAATGTGTGTAATGGCTGGGGCATATAGAAAGAATGGAAGATAATAGGGAAACAAAACTCGCTTACACTCAGGAAATAAATGACCGTAGACCCCGAGGTAGACCAAGAAGGCGGTGGAGAGATAATACAAGTACAGACCTACAAGCACTTGGAATCAACGACTGGCAAGAGAAGGTCCACCAGAGAGACGAATGGAGACAGATTGTATTTGCAGCAAAGAACCTCAATGGCTCGGAACACTGAAGAAGAAGAGAAGAAGTGTCGCCATGAAATCTTGGGAAGATAATGTGGTGGTTTCTCCTTGCCTTCCACATTCACATGGTGGTCTTTTAACTCTGCCTTTGACAGCCATTTCCGACTGTCAGGACAAGTGAGTGCCCTGCTCTGCTCAGCTGCAGAGTTGTCCACTTATTCCGGTGGATACTCGGTCCCCAGAGCTGTGTTAGCCACACCGTGGTGTGTTTCCATTCTCTACCACGTGTAGGTGCAGTTGGGATTTTCCCTTCCTAAAGCTATGGTCTATGACCAAAACTCTCCAGTACTTTTAGAGGACTTTTGGACCTATCAAAGACATAGTCCTTGGGTGGGGGGTAAATATAAGATGGCAGGAAAAATTGCATAACGATGCAACAGACAGTTGTCAAAATAATTAATCGTGAATGAAGGCATTCATTTCTGGACAGACTATACCTGCTTTCTGTTAGCGCCGAATATTCGGCGACGTTCACCCAACCCGATACTCCACATTGTGCCAACGGCTTCGGGCGAAGGAGTGCAATTGGGAGAGAACAAGCCTTACCATAGTGCAAGTAAATGAAACATAAAGACTAAATGTCATGACAGGACTGGTCTAGGACGGAAGCTCCGATAGGCGGACTATTAGAGCATAGCTTTGATGATCCGGCAACTTCTGCAGCTTGCCTTCTTCCAGAAATATTGGTGTTACCTTTCAGTTGGACTACAATGTTGACTTCTCCTTCTTGACTTGGAGACGTCAATTACAATTACCTCAGAAGCCGGAGTTGGTTCGCCTGATGGCGAGGAACGTAAATCAGTCCAGTGCACTAGAAGTAGTAACCCGTGTATGGACTACACCTCTAGGAAGCTAAAATACACAACTCTATCTACGCTAGCAGAAACAGACAATACCGATAGGGGCCCCAATTATAACCAATCAAGAGCATCGACGGTTGGACGAGACCGAAACATCTTTTTTGTTTCAAAAATCTGATTGGATTGGAGTGTATTTGACTACGCTTGAGTTCAGAGTGAGCAAACGTAAAGAAATAATAATAATACATTGGACGTATGAGCAATGCCATGGCAAATGGAACAGCCACAGGTACCACATCTAAGGGATCCGCGGTTGTGTAGTGGCTGGACGCTCGCCTGCCGGCGAGGTATTCATCGGGACGATCCCCAAATGGGGGATTCGAATTTTAAAACTGAAGCTGCTCCCAGGTCAACCCAGTCTCAAGTGGTACCAGTGAATATTTTGGGAAGTAAAGGCGGCAACGTCATGTCAACCACATCAGCAACTTGGTGTCGATTGGTCTATGAAATTATGCGTCTAGTACCACATGTCCAATGCGCCTGGAGGCGTGCAAAAGGGTCCTTAAGTTTACTTACAGGTTGGTGAGAAATGGGAAATGAGGACGGTGTTCCAGTACCTCGGCCGGTATATCTGCTTCCTCCATTGAAATTTCATCGTCTGTGTCTTCCACCGCTGTTGCTTCTTATTTGCTATAATCATCATCAGCTTCTTCTTCTTCTTCTTCTTCTTCTTCTTCTTCTTCTCTTCTTCTTCTTCTTCTTCTTCTTCTTCTTCTTCTTCTTCTTCTTCTTCTTCTACTTCTTCTTCTTCTACTCCTCCTCATCCTCCTCCACTACCACCACCACGATCTTATCCTACTGCTGATGCCGCTTCTTCTTCGTTGTCTTCCCTCCTCTTTCTTCCCCCTCCCCCTTCATCCTGTCAATACTCTTCCTTCTGTGCAAGAAGAAGAAGAGAGGGGAGGGGGGGGGAGAAGAGAGGTGCGAAGTGAACAATGCCATAACAAATACCTAATAAAACATATCAAGTTGTGCAACCGCTTATTTACCTTCTTGCCTGTTGTGTGGGAGATCCCAGTGCCAGACATTGGTGCATTAGTCTCCATACCGTGTTTCCCCGAAATTAAGACCGGGTCTTATATTAATGTTAGCTTTAAAATTGCATTAGGGCTTATTTTCGAGGGATTGTTTTTCTTTTTTTCTCAGATACAAAACATTCTACATGTAGTCAAATATACAGTCATGTGATCTTCTGGAACATCGTCAGAACTCTCCAAATCCCGAATTCAGGCTTGGATTTCTTGCGACTCCATTTCCTGTAGAACCATTGGTCCCAGTCTCTCATGTCTAGCAATAAAGCTTTCCTTAAATGAGCATGTCTTGTTCACGTAGCCTGCTCGTTATTTCACGCGAGTGGCGTATTGCATTATGAACCACAACCGTTCAATATCAAGTGCGCACCAGTGGCGCCTATACTCCGACTGGCCATTCGGCAACAAGTCTTTCATTCAAGCTGACCATCTTAACTAAGGCTTATTTTAGGGGCAGGTCTTATTTTCTGGGAAACAAGGTAATTACTCAAGACACAGTGTCAAGGTAGCCAATATGACACAAGGGAAACAACCGCTGTTTTCTTGATGGAACCCTAGAGTTCATTGAAATGGCACGAGAAAAGCATCCACGGGTACTGGTCGGCACACATACAATTAGACAGTAGAGTACACATTACTTTTTTAATACGCATATCCTTTACAAGACATCGCTGTCAACAGCAGCATCTTTCAGCTGTCTGTTGATTTCTTGGCAAGATTACGCTCAGTAGATTGCCATTGCTTTCTGAGTGGCCGGCTCAATTATATCCCGCAAGTCACCAGTGGGGGTAGAACCGAGAGTACACATTAGACAATATAAATATAGGAAAGCTATTGTTGCTACAGAGGTCAGCGTGGCCGAGGGGGTATATTGCGCTCGCGATTAACCTTCCTGTGCGCTGACGCCAAAGTTTTCTACACGTCAGTGAGTTGGACTTCAACGTTGTCTTCTAGTTCAGAAAGCAATGGCAAACTGCAGAACTTAAAACTGCCTTTTTTATTGTGATCACACCTGGAATTGAACCTGTTTCTTTGAAATGATGACAGTGGCTCTCTGCGAGAACAAGTGTACTTCGACATACATCACCCACATACATCTAATCATGGAGTGTATGTATGTGTTTATGTATGTGTTTATGCATGTGCGTGTGTATGTGTGTCTGGCTGCTTGCCTGTCTCATAATACGGTAATATGAATTGTCTATGGTTGCAATATTCATTGACACTGTTTTCTTTTTTGGGGTTCCCTATCTTAATGTAACATGCCCAAAAGATAATTAATGTAGGGAAGATGATTGATTGGACGGGACAAATGTCAGACAGCTCTGTGTGCGCAATTTGTGACTCCTTGAAAAGGGTTCGTTCTTTCGTTCGTCATTAGAAGGTCTATCTTTCACCTTCTCAACAAACGTATGTCGTGTTATGAGAAGAAGTGGACTTGAAAACTTGGTGACAACTTGCAAAATTAATGGAAAAAGAGAAATCTGAAGACAATGAGGTCAATGCCTGGATGGCTTGGCCAGATCTCATAATCGGAACAAGAAGGCCGACATGATCCAAGGCTCTGGTGATAGTAGGAAATGTTGAAACATGACCGTCCACCCTTACCGGCATGGCACACTATGATGATAATGATGATGATGACCTACAACTATGAACATAATTCGTACAAGGCCACAGAAATAGCACCATATAGCTTAAGTCGAAATCAAAACACAACAAACGCATAGGACAGTCGTGCAGAGTCCAGTATAGAACCAAAATTTCAAGAAGAGATACGATTGGTTGCTTTCATTGTGTTGTACGTAATACACATAGTCATAAACACTCCGCCGCGGAGCAAACACGACAGGGGACTTCCGATCGTCAGAAGTGTACCCCCCTCCCCAAGCATTTCGGAACATTATACGCTTGATACTCTCTGGGGGATGTCCCGTCCGGTCATGACTCCGGGCGTCTTACCTCTGCCGTGGAGACGTTCGGTCACATTCGTTGTCCCTGTTGTTTTGCTTGTCCCTTCGCTGTTACTATGTCCACTCTCAAGCCTTCCCTACCTCGGTGAGGAGAGTCCGTGCAGTCTGTGCTTGCCCTTAGCACGTGTGGTCGTGGGGAGCCAGCTTCATCCCCCGCCACGGCCTCTATCGCCTCCATTCGTCTCCGTTGCTGTGTTCCTTCCTCGTAATTATTAGTTGTTGTGGAGCTTTTGAGACTGTCTGTGACAGAAACGTTATGTAGCAACTGTCTGGGACAGAAAAGTTGTGCAGCAACTGTCTAGGAAAGATAAGTTGTGAAGCAACTGTCTAGGAAAGAAAAGTTGTGCAGCAACTGTTTGGCACAGAAAAGTTATGTAGCAACTGTCTGGGACCCAAGAAGATATCTATGTAACAACTGTCTAATACATAAATAATTATGAAGCAACAGAGAGTTATATAGCAACTGGATTGTGAAGATAGTTAAGAAGCAACTGCCTCATGAAGAGTTAGGTGAGTTAGGTAATAACTGTCTGGAACATCATAAAGAGTTATGTAACAACTGCCTTGAGAAGATAGAGTTCTGTTGCAACTGTCTAGTACAGCAAACATTAAGCAACTGTCCAGGACATAAAGAATTATGTAACAAATGACTTGTGAAGAAAGCGTGATATAACAACTGTCTTGTGAAGAAAGAGCTATGTAACAACTGTTTGTGAGGAAAGAGTTATATAGCATCTGTCTTGTGACGAAAGTGATATGTAACGACTCTCTTGTGATGAAAGATGTAATGTAACAATTCTCTTGTGTAAATAGAATTATGTAACAATAACAACTGTCTTGTGAATCAAGAGTTATGTAACATCTTCCTTGGGAAGAACGAGTTATGTAAAAACTTTCTTACAAAGACAGAGTTATGTAACAACTGCCTTGTGTAGAAAAAGTTATGTAACAACTGTCTTGTAAAGAAAGTGTTATGTAACAACTATCCCCAGCATGGCGGTTAGGCATTGAACCGCTACGGCCTCTGGAGTATTTATCTTTGTGGCTGCGGTTTGCATTTCGCATTTTGCTCATGTTGGACTGGTAGTATATGGTTCCGTCGCCCTGCTACTGAGTGCGTGCATGGCGCGACTCTGTGAGCTGTGATATTCACGTGAATGCTTCTACATGTCCGCTTTTGTTTGTACAGTGATCTGCATGTTCGGAACAATGGCTACCGGCTGTTGCTGAATTGACTGATTTGCCTTTTCGGTTCACGAGTGCATTTTTCAGGAGACTCCTCGGAGTCGGCGCTGGAGCTACGGTGTTCGTCACCGTCGTGCGACACTTTCGGCGAGTCGCCCTGTGGACAGAGACAGAGCCATGTGAGAAAACTCGGGTCAATGAGGTCTTTCTTGTGACTGCCGATTCCATCGACGATGAACTGTGGTTTTCGTGGAGGACTTTTGTGTTGGCATTCTGGCGGCGGCATTATGCACAGTGTACCTGTGCGGGCTGTTGGATTTCCGAGACTCCTGTCTGTTCCACTTTTCACATTGGACAGTGGGGAGCATTTTGTGTGATATACACTGGCACAGGAATGGAGCATAATGGGGACGACCCGTTGCCGTGAAGTTGGAACCTCGACTAACTAACTAACTAACTAACTAACTGTCTGTGGAGAAAGCGTTTTGTAACAACCGTCTGTAACAGAAAACTCTACGTATCAACTCTTCGGTAAAGAGAGAGTTAATACCGTCTGAATGACGCCGATCTGATAATGAAATCCATCAAATATTGTCGGAGTGTCTTACCATGAAAATACGTGTACATAAGCCAGCAGGTCGATACAGCTAACATGTACCTACCCAGACATGGCAGGGGTATGTTTGCACACACCGGTCGGGTCACCTCTAGGAGGGGAGGGGAGGGGTGGGCCCTGGCCACTGTTCGCTGGAACGTGACAGTAATAAACCTAGTGACACCTGTCAACACATCCATGCAAGCATCGGAGCTCTGGCATTAAGTGAGGAGTGTGAGAGATGTTAAGTGAGAGGCATAACTTGCAGGTTTTTGTTTGACCAGTTAGGCGGACGGGAAGTATCATTATCTAGGAAAGAGGGGGCAGGGGGAGTTAGCTGCATGTCCTTTGCAGAGGCTTCGCAATCAGCCCCAGCATTTTTGGCTGTTTGTGATTTACTAGGCAATTTTCATTCATTCATTCATTCATTCATTCACTAGCATGTCCTTTGCAGAACTTCGCTCACGTAACAACATTCTCGAAAACTTCTCGGTCAAAAGCAGGATGGCCAGCGTCCGATACACCCATCTGGAGATCTCTGCCACATCCTGCACCCATCTTCTCTTTGGCCTTCCACTTCCTCTCTTCCCGCATATATACTCCTCCATGATTTTTCTCTCCAAACATTCATGACGTTTCAAGTGATCAAAATATTTCTTTCTTTTTTTCTAAAATCGTCTTTAGTAGCCAACCTTCTTCAATATTCACATCTTGTCGTATGGATTCATTTGTTCTTTTCTATATCCAAGCTATTCTTAGAACCCGTCTATACCATTTATATTAAAAGACATTTATGCGCTATTCAGCATGTTTAGTAAGTGTCCAGGTCTGACAGGATTATATTGGCAATTGGAAAGATGCATGCTCTTAACAATCTAATTTTTTGTAGTCCTATCTGCCCCCTTGCCATAATTTGTTCAGTTGTTTTAGTTTCTGAATAGCAATGGATATTGGTCTTTTAATTTCTCTCATTGCGTCATCATTGTGACAATTTTACGTTCAGTATTTTGACATTGTGTTTATGTTTTTAGCCGCCAGCGAATCGGAATCAACTCAAAGCCATCGGATTCCATATAGCCCGCTGCTGATAGTGAACCCCCCCCCCCCCCCCCCCGTGACTCGGTGCGTCGGGGAGATGCGAAACTGGGTCATTAAAGACTAAGCCACAGATGCCGACTAGACAACATGATGGATTATCATAAGTGTGGTTGAAGAGTGACGTGAATGTGTGAGTGTGTGTGACGTGAATGTGTGAGTGCGTGTGACGTGAGTGTGTGAGTGTGTGTGAAGTGAATTTGTGAGCGTGTGTGACGTGAATTCTGAGTGTGTGTGTGACGTGAATGTGTGAGTGTGTGTGACGTGAATTGTGAGTGTGTGTGACGTGAATGTGTGAGTGTGTGACGTGAATGTGTGTGTGTGTGACGTGAATGTGTGAGTGTGTGACGTGATTGTGTGAGTGTGTGTGACGTGAATTTGTGAGCGTGTGTGACGTGAATTGTGAGTGTGTGTGACGTGAATGTGAGTGTGTGTGTGACGTGAATGTGTGAGTGTGTGTGACGTGAATGTGTGAGTGTGTGTGTGACGTGAATGTGTGAGTGTGTGTGACGTGAATGTGTGAGTGTGTGTGACGTGAATGTGTGAGTGTGTGTGACGTGAATGTGTGAGTGAGTGTGTGTGACGTGAATGTGTGAGTGTGTGTGACGTGAATTGTGAGTGTGTGTGACGTGAGTTGTGAGTGTGTGTGTGACGTGAGTTGTGAGTGTGTGACGTGAATGTGTGAGTGTGTGTGACGTGAATGTGTGAGTGTGTGTGACGTGAGTTGTGAGTGTGTGTGACGTGAGTTGTGAGTGTGTGTGACGTGAGTTGTGACTGTGTGTGACGTGAATGTGTGAGTGTGTGTGACGTGAATGTGTGAGTGTGTGTGACGTGAATTGTGAGTGTGTGTGACGTGAGTTGTGAGTGTGTGTGACGTGAGTTGTGAGTGTGTGTGACGTGAGTTGTGAGTGTGTGTGACGTGAGTGTGTGAATGTGTGAAGTGAATGTGTGAGTGTCTGAAGTGAATGTGTGAGTGTGTGAAGTGAATGTGTGGGTGTGTGAAGTGAATGTGTAAGTGTGTGTGACGTGAGTGTGTGACGTGAATGTGTGAGTGTGTGTGACATGAGTGTGTGACGTGAATGTGTGAGTGTGTGTGTGACGTGAATGTGTGAGTGTGTGTGACATGAGTGAGTGAAGTGAATGTGTGAGCTTTTATTGCGTGAATTTGTGAGCGCGTGTGACGTGAATGTGTGAACGTGTGTGACGAGAGCGTGTGTGACGTGAGCGTGTGTGAGCGCGTGCCGTGAATGCGTGAGCGTTTATGACGTTAACGTGTGAATGTGTGTGTGACGTAAATGTGTGAGTATGTGTGAAGTGAATGTGTGAGCGTGTATGACGTTAACATGTGAATGTGTTTGTGTGTGCGACGTGAATATATGAGTATGTGTGTGGCATGAATGTGACAGCGTGTGTGGCGTGAACGCTTGAGAGTGTGTGACGTGAGTGTGTCAGCGTGTGTCAGCGTGAGTGTTACATGAATTGTCAGCGTGCATGATGTGAACGCTTGAGAGCGTGTGAAGTGAATGGGTATATGATGTTAGTGTGTGAGTGTGTATGACGTTAGTGTTTGAGCGTGTGTGACTTGAGTGTTTGAACGTGTGCGACGTGAGGGTGTAAGCGTGTGACGTTAGTGTGTGAGCGTGTGTGACGTGAATGTGTGAGCGTGTATGACGTCAATGCGTGCATAACGTGAATGTGTGAGTGTGTGTGACCTGAAAGTGTGAGCGTGTGTGAGACTTGTATGTGTGAGCGTGTGTGACGTGAATGTGTGAGCGTGTGTGAGACTTGAATGTGTGAGCGTGTGTGACGTGAAAGTGTGAGCGTGTGTGACTTGTATGTGTGAGCATGTGTGACGTGAATGTGTGAGCGTGTGTGACGTGTATGCGTTTGAGTGTTAACATGATGTGTGAGCGTTTGTGGTGTGATTGCGTGCGCTTATATGTCGTGAGTGCGTGAACGTGAATGATTGATGACGTAGAATATAACAACGACGGTATCTCCTTTTTATTCCTTTTCTTCGCTTCTCTATCGAAGGCAGTGGTTCATACTTTGACAGTTATACACTTCCGAGATCAGAGTATCCGAATTCAGCATGCCCTTACGTTCCTCCTCTAGACAGTTTCCATCCAAGGGAACTGGTTGGTAAGTTTTTCCTCCTAGCAATTGTGCCAAGGCAATGATCCTACTGCCTACATTATATATCATCTCCAACTGCCCTTGAATTACCTACTTATATAACTTGCAAACGATAAATATATTGTTAAGTCCTTATATGTTAGTTAGTCGACAGATCATCCTTCATTGACACATCAAACCATTCAGTCCATAAGTGTTCTGATCTCCTCCTTTGTAAATCCCGCAGCGTGCAGTTTGTAGCCATTATACATTGTGTTTGTAAAGTCTCACTACACTTTGTATGCAGAACAATTTTGAAAAACGGTGTACATGACGTCCATCGTGAAGCAATATGCAGCGAATGGTTGTCCTCTGCTGGAGCAATTCTTTGCACTCCAAACAGAATGGTGTTATCAACGGAAGAAAGAGTTTATTTGGTTGAACAAGTGTTTCGAAATGGCGGTCGATACGCAGGCACGGTTGTTCAAAGATTTTTAGCAAAATTTCCTGATAAACAACCTCCACATCCAATTACGGTTAGAAATTTGTTGAATAAATTATAATGAATACTTCATTGGTACTTTCAAGCTTCTCCAAAACAGCGTTAGACCATAGCAGTGACTTTTGTAACTAATTTAATAATCTTTAGCACATTTTTTTTTTATGACGTACTTAATTTTTCAAGATTGTTCTACATACAAAGTGTAGTGCAGACTTTACAAACATCCTGTATGATTGAGCTATGTATCCAAGCTTCCTACCCAAGAGATCACGCAGATGTGTGACATGATTAGAAACCATTGATTTATTTTGAAAATTGTTCCTGCCCCAGACCTAAACTGATGAACCTAAGTCGGAACACCACAACCGACACAGCCAATAGCTAACACTATTTAATGGACAGAATAAAATATAAGGTTTGCACCAGAGGGAGACAACACTCATAAAGATTAACCTTTTAAATTAAAATTATGTAATGTTTTCTTCTTGTGTTGCTCGTCACACACCAGACAGGCAGATAGGTAGGTAAGTAGGAAGGTAGTTTAGTAGATTGGTAGGTAGGTAGGTAGGTAGGTAGGTAGGTAGGTAGGTAGACAGACAGACAGGTGGGTAGGTAGGTGGGCACGCAAGCTGGTAGATAGGTAGGTAGGGAGGCAGGTAGGTAGTTTGGTAGGTGGTTAGGTAGGTAGGTAGGTAGGTAGGTAGGCAGGTGGGTAGGTAGGTTGGCAGGCAAGCTGGTAGATAGGTAGGTAGGGAGGCAGGTAGTTTGGTAGGTGGTTAGGTAGGTAGGTAGGTAGGTAGGCAGGTGGGTAGGTAGGTTGGCAGGCAAGCTGGTAGATAGGTAGGTAGGGAGGCAGGTAGTTTGGTAGGTGGTTAGGTAGGTAGGTAGGTAGGTAGGCAGGTGGGTAGGTAGGTGGGCAGGCAAGCTGGTAGATAGGTAGGTAGGGAGGCAGGTAGTTTGGTAGGTGGTTAGGTAGGTAGGTAGGTAGGTAGGTAGGAAGGTAGGTAGGTAGGTAGGTAGGTAGGTAGGTAGGGAGGGAGGGAGGGAGGGAGGGAGGTAGGCAGGCAGGCAGTTAGGCAGGCAAACAGGAGGGTAGGTAGATGGGCAGGCAAGCTGGTAGATAGGTAGGTAGGGGGCAGGCAGGTAGTTTGGTAGGTGTTTAGGTCGGTAGGTTAGTAGGTAGGTAGGTAGGTAGGAAAACAGGTAGGCAGATGGGTAGGTAGGTGGGCAGGCAAGCTGGTAGATAGGTAGGTAGGGAGGCAGGTAGTTTGGTAGGTGGTTAGGTAGGTAGGTAGGTAGGCAGGCAGGCAGGCAGTTAGGCAGACAAACAGGTGGGTAGGTAGGTGGGCAGGCAAGCTGTTAGATAGGTAGGTAGGGGGCAGGCAGGTAGTTTGGTAGGTGTTTAGGTAGGTAGGTAGGTAGGTAGGTAGGCAGGTAGTTTGGTAGGTGTTTAGGTAGGTAGGTAGGTAGGTAGGTAGGTAGTTTGGTAGGTGTTTAGGTAGGTAGGTAGGTAGTTTGGTAGGTGTTTAGGTAGGTAGGTAGGTATGTAGTTTGGTAGGTAGGTAGGTATGTAGGCATGCAGGCAAGCAACCAAGATAAAAGTTAAGTAGACGTTCAGGCAGACAGACAGACAGACAGACAGACAGACAGACAGACAGACAGACAGACAGACAGAAATACAGACAGACAGACAGCCTCATACAGGGATGCCACCGGTGAACATCCTTTCCAAGATCTTATAGATTTAGCTTTAACTGTGCTCATTCTACCTCATTCTAATGCGGGCGTGGAGCGTATCTTTAGTCAGATGGGAGTTATAAAATCAAAATTGCGGAACAGACTGACGATCAAGAGTTTGACAGCTGTTTTCACTATTAGATATGGAATGAAAATATATGGCAAATGCTGCCATGATTATAAACTACCCAAGGATATTCTATGAAAAACTGGATCACAGGAGGCATGTACACGTTTCTTTCAATCATCATCATCATCATCACAGGAGCAAACACAGCAGGAAATAGCTACAGAAACTGAAGAGGAGTTGTCTGGCTGGGATTTGGCAGATCTGGAATAAACTTCATTCTAATATTCAGTGATAATTAAAATTAAAAACGTTTGCATATCCTTTACAGGACATCGCTCTCAACATCAGCATCTTTCAGCTGATTGTTGATTTCTTGGCAAGATTACGCTCAGTAGTTTGCCATTGCTTTCTGAGCGGCCGGCTCACATACCCCGTAAGTTACCGACGTTATTCGAACCACTGCTGATTCTCACCTGCCGTGTCATTACTTACGAGAGTATACGAGATTACGGAGAAAAGTCGCTAACCTCTAGACCAGGAAGCCGGCAGTGATAATAAATTATAATGTGCTACTTTATAACACTTTGAATGAATACCGCCAGGGCTTGTTTTAGTGCTTTCCCGAAACATACTATTGCAATTTAGTGTTTTATTGTTTTGTTTTATTTTTGGATCGAGTAGTTCTGATTGGGATTTGGCGGATCTGGAATAAACTTCATTGTAATATGAAGTGATAATAATAAATTATAACGTGCTACCTTGTTATATTTGTAATAAAAACAGTGGGTGCTTTTTTTTTTTTTTTTTTTTTTGGTGCTTTCCAAAAATATTTGGTGCTTTTTTGTGCTTTTTGGGTCGATTTTGGTGCTTTTTCGTCAAAAGGAGATGGCAACACTGGTCAGCCCATCCGGACAGCTCGCAGACAGACAGTCAGACAGATAGACAGACAGGCGGATAGACGGACATGCGGAGAAGACACCCAGATAAACATACACACAGACAGGCAGGCAGACCGACAGGGAGATACGGAAGCAGACAAGCCAGCAGGTGGGTGGGTAGGTAGCGATCGAACGAACGAACGAAGGAACTTTATTTTTAAAATTGGGCACGCAGGCGCATCTGACATTTGGCCTTTTCAAGCACTCATCTTTCGTACATTAATTATCTATTGTGGCTCTTACAATCACAGAGCGGGAAGGGGGGGGGGACAATATAAATGAATGTTACAAACATAAACAATGCGTACTACCATATTATGAGACAGGCAGACGGGCAGACACATATACACACAGATTCATAAATACATACATACATGCCAGCTTACATACGTCAGTTACACACCACCCACTCAATAACACACATATACTCACCCTTGCATACACGTATACTCACTCACAAACATAAGCTCACTAACAAACATTTACAGTTACATACATACATACGTACTCTCTCTCTCTCTCTCTCTTTCTCCCCCCCCCCCCCCCCCTTTCCTCTCTCTCTCTCTCTTTCTATGTAGGTAGGTAAATAAGGGTAGATCTGTAGGTAGGTAGGTGTGTACGCAGGTAGGTAGATAGGTAGGTAGGTAGGTAGGTAGGTAGGATAGGTAGGTAGGTAATTTTGGGTAAGTGGAGTGAATGGGAATGCATTCATAGGTTGGTAGTAACTGGATGTGCAGATAACAGCGCATGCCTGGATGCGTTGGCATTCAAATGGCTAAGGTCGTGGATACACTAACTGGCCTACACGCAAACGTTTACGAGAAACAAATAGTTCAAAAAAGGTAGTAAAGTAATCATAAACTGAAGATGTAGCCACATAACTAAACACACAAATTAACAGCCATCTTTGAAACCTAATGAAACAGCCAGGCATTCACGTAGCATAACAATGAAATCAAACGAGACAGCTCGCCCGAGCAGCAGATGTGAAGAAAATGAAACAATAACAATTAGACGCTACGCCCTGCAGCAAGAACGTCTTTTAGCAGCGAATGGCGTTGACTTTCACGCAAATTATTTCAAGAACTAGAAAGTGGTCGACATTTTAATCAGAAACATGAAACGTAATTTAATTAGGGACATAGAAAGAACCCCTTGTGTCGTGTTCGCTTTTGTTTTTTCATTAACGAGGGGAAGAATGCGCGGCCTATTAGCGGGGCTTGCGCGTGTGTGTTGGAATGTTTGTGTAGGGCAGACGTGGTGTCATTGGTTGTGATGCCAGCAGAAGGGGTTCGAACGCTTCAGTGGAAATAGGTCGTTTGTAACACAGCCAGGATGTGTTTTTCTACAACAGATAATTGTAACAGGAATGATAAACATGGCAACTGTCAGTGTAGCGGAAACGTGTTTGTTCTCTTTTCTTCCCTCCGTTTCTTCTTATCCTCCTCTTTCACCCCCTCATGCCCCTCGTCCTCCTCCTGCTTCTTTTTATTCTTATTCTTATTCTTCTTTATCCCCTTCATTTGCTTCATTGTTTTTTTTTTTCCTTCTTCTCTTTTTCCATTTATATTCATGCTCACGCTAATTAAGGAATAGAAGAAGAATGGAGCAGGAGGAGAAGGTGGAGGAAGAAGAGCAGGAGGAGGAAGAAGAGGAAGAGGTGGTGGTTGAACATGAAAAAATAAGATGACGTAGAGGAGGAGGAGGAGGAGGAGGAGGAAAGAAATTGGGAGAAATATAACACGCTTTGGTTTCTTTTCCTTTTTTTCATATCCTTTACAGGACATCGCTGTCAACAGCAGCATCTTTCAGCTGTATGTTGATTTCTTGGCAAGATTACGCTCAGTAGTTTGTTTCATTTCTTACATGTACAAATTAGCCAGCCCCAAATTTAAAAACAAGCACCGCAATGGATTGCTGTGGTGGGAAGGGTGTTATAATATCAATGGATTCCAGTCATTGCTTTGCAAACAAAGGGACTTCCTGTTGAGTGCTAGACTTCCGTGGCGCTAACATTCTTGACCTTTGAACACTATTAACGACTATGTATTTAGTATTTCAGCCGAAGTATTATTGGTTTATCCTTCTTCATTTAATACATAACTCTTCAGTGTGCACCTGACAAGATGGAGAGAAATATGACAGGCCAGAAATCACGAAATAGCTTGTTTATGGAGCCTGTGTTTAAATATCTAAAGATGTCAAACAATTCTTTTTTCTGCTCTTATCTTCCCCTGGAGTATAAGACCATAGAGAAATCATGTAAATCTTTTGCTATCTCCTGTAGTTTCCGCCCTGTCCTCCTGCATAATATTTAGGTCGCCCTCTATTTTTGTTGCCTTGTGCGCTCCAGAAGAAGGACCATCTACGAAGGGGCTTAAATATAAAACAAATAATTTGTGTGTGTGTGTGTGTAGGTGTGTGTCTGTGTGTGTGTGTGTTTGTGTGTGCGTGCGTGCGTGCGTGCGTGCGTGCGTGTGTGTGTGTGTGTGTGTGTGTGTGTGTGTGTGTGTGTGTGTGTGTGTGTGTGTGTGTGAGAGAGAATATATATGCTGAACAAGTAAAGAAGAAATGTATCATGTTTCCATGTGGTCACCACTATGTTCAATGCAAGTCCTCCAGCTCTGATAAAGTGCTTGGATTCCTGTAGAAAAATGTTTTGACTGTGTCTATTTTCTCTGATCAGTTTACGGTTTTCATTTGTTTCTTGTAGGACTTGCTCATTAGTTTTTTCTGCCTTTCTGTAGTATTTTCTGCATTTTCTCCAAAAACCACATTTTCACTGCAATTAGATGTTTTTCAGCTTGTCTACTCATTGTCCGCGTTTCACATCCATAGAAAAGTGCAGGCTCTATGTAGCACCTCACCACTCTTTTTCTCGTTGCAAATGACATTTTTTTTATTGGTCATTATGTTTTTCATCTTGCAAAAGGCTACCTTCACCATAGCTGACATGTAGTTGTTGCTTTTGGTTTAAAGTTCACCACGATAGGAAGAGGATCTCTTTATAGAGACAATGACCGCAGTCACTGACCAGTATGGTCACTGCCAAAAGGACAGCAATGGCAGACTAGTTTATTACACATGCCAAATCTCGTGATTTAATTATTTCGAGAATGCCAGAAATATTCCGGCGATCATGCCAGATGGCGAACCATGACCGCACATGCTTATCGACATGGCACATGATTCAAAACAATGTTTTCCCGTGATGAATTTGAATAACGAAGACACAAACAATGGATTGCACGATTTATTGCCTGGCATATTTCGCTGCATCTCGTCAGGTACATACTGCAGAAATCACACAACTTACGTGAATTAACTAGATAAATCCTTCAAACTGAAATATACACATGTTCGCACAGTAATGTCGATTGTCTACCACGGTAATTTTAAACTGACTAACATGTCTTTCTGCTTGCACAAGGACGGCTTATGAAGGTTGATTATTATAGCTTCAGCAAACTTTAACAATCGACTACTTTGTGTGTTGAACAACACACGGAAGGCACTGTCTCTTTCAACCACGTGACCGCTCTCGAGCACATGTCTCCGACCGATGAAGCCGGACTGTTCCGGTGTGTCGGCCTGCCTAGGCTACCATCTTCTGTGTGTAGTATCTTGTCCACCAAATTCGGAATGTGTTCCGAAACCCTGCAATGTAACTGTCGCTCAGTTCTGCCTATGTAGATGGCCTCGCATCTACATGTAAATTGGTATCGTGCAATCTATTGTTGTCTTCGTTATTCAAATTCATCACGGGAAAACATTGTTTTGAATTTCTGAAACGTCGCCTCCCATTACCAACTGTGAAGCGATTGGATGGATTACTCAAGCTGAAGTGTAAAATATTGGTACAGGAGTGTCGATTGAGATTTCTCGAGGAATGCCTAAAGACGGGAATATTCCCTCACTGGTATTTCAGATCTCTCAGGGCGGACAGAATATGTCCAACAAGAAAAAACCTGAGACGACTGACAAAAAACCAGATAGAAGAAACCCAGTCTAAGCTGGCCAACCTCAAGCGCACACACAGTTCTGCCTACTACGTCACCAAAGAATTGAGCTTGTATGGCTATTTGAAGTTCACCAAATTCTGTACAGAAACAGTGTACAAGGTGAAAATCGCAGAGAATGCTCGCCTCAACAAATCACTGAGCACTGAAAAGATAACAACGTCAGTACTAGACAACCCAGAGAAGTATATCAGGAACTTATCGTCGTACGTACTCAACAACATTGAAACGGATTGCATACGGATTAAAATTCTGCATAAAGCCCAAACACATTAACCGTGTTGAGTCTCCAAGTTATCACCTACTTCTGCTGAGTCAGTCGGGTGGCTGAAGGCCAAACTGGTAGATTTAGAACACCAGTATCGCTCAACCCCCTCTAAACAGACATGTCCGTTGACCAACGAACACCTTACTGCCTTAAAAGCGTTAAAGGCCAACAAAACCCTCGTAATATTGAAACCTGACAAAGGGAGTGGTGCAGTACTGATGGACATATCAGACTACCAGAGAAAAATGGATGAAATAACAGATGCATCTAAATTCAGAGTAGAGCAAATAGTCAACAAGTCGGAGGACCTGGATGCAAAAATGAGGAAAGAAATCCAGTCACTTGGGAATGCGGGACTCATCAGTGAGGCCACTGCAAAAACGCTGACACCGCGTGGCTCCCAAACATCTCAGATGTACGGTCTACCCAAGCTTCACAAGCCCGGCATCCCACTAAGACCGATCCTTTCCTTGGTTAACTCTGCACAACACCGAATGGCGAGATGGCTAGCTGAAATTTTAAAGCCAGTACGACAGTCCTTCGATCCAAGAACACTCAGAGATACATTCGAACTGGTGGAATTATTGGATACTATGGACATAAACAACAAACACAGTGGCATGCATGGATAGTGCCTCTTTATTCACCAACGTTCCATTAGATGAGACCGTGAATATAATAAGCGAACGCATTAGAGACAAACAACTAAAACTAGGCATACCATCAGCTATTCTAGAGAGGCTATTAAAATTATGTACTGCCAACATACTATTCAACTTTCTAAACAAGTCATATCGCCAAACTGACGGAGTGGCCATGGGGAGCCCACTTGGACCTATTCTAGCGGACATCTTCATGGCACACTTAGAAGAAAAGAGATCCTCAGAAATCAATAACTTGGCCTTTTACCGTCGTTACGTGGACGATATACTAATTATCACCACAGACGAGCTACAAGCAACGTCGTTCCAGGCCACAATGAACGAGACACATATAAACATCTCTTTATCTATGGAACACGAACACAACGAAGCGTTGCCGTTTCTAGATATCCTAATGAGACGTAGAGCAGACGGCACAAATCAAAGATCGGTGTACCGCAAAGAAACATGGACTGGCCAATACTTAAATTTTCAGAGCTTCGCACATATCCAGTACAAACGGGGCTTAGTACGGACCCTGTTTGACCGTGCTAGGAAGATATGCACCCAGGACACACTGACAGAGTATTTGAAACTCTGAAGAATGCCTTAAACCTGAATGGGTACTCCACAAGATTTTCAAAGCGCCACTGCCAACAGCCCAAACCGAAATCAGAAGTAACTACAGTCCCTAAATTCAACGTATTCATCCAGCTAACCTTCCGAGGAGATGACGTAATTGCCTGTCTGCGGGACAGGCTCACCACAGCAGTCGAGCGAACATTCTGTGCTGCAACTCTAGTCATCAGATACAGAAACACACCGATCCCTGTCCCAGCAGTAAAAGAACCTGTAGCTTTGTACGCCAAATCAGATTGTATTTACTAATTTACATGTAGATGCGATGCCATCTACATAGGCAGAACTGAGCGACAGTTACATTGCACGGTTTCGGAACACATTCCGAATTGGGTGGCCAAGATACTACACACAGCAGATGGTAGCCTAGGCAGGCCGACACACCGGAACAGTCCGGCTTCATCGGTCGGGAGACATGTGCTCGAGAGCGGTCACGTGGTTGAAAGAGACAGTGCCTTCCGTGTGTTGTTCAACACACAAAGTAGTCGATTGTTAAAGTTTGCTGAAGCTATAATAATCAACCTTCATAAGCCGTCCTTGTGCAAGCAGAAAGACATGTTAGTCAGTTTAAAATTACCGTGGTAGACAATCGACATTACTGTGCGAACATGTGTATATTTCAGTTTGAAGGATTTATCTAGTTAATTCACGTAAGTTGTGTGATTTCTGCAGTATGTACCTGACGAGATGCAGCGAAATATGCTAGGCAATAAATCGTGCAATCTATTGTTTGTGTCTTCGTTATTCAAATGGCACATGATGTTGATGAGTTATACTAGTGAGTTATAATACAGAAAACAGTTTTTAAAATGGCAAATTTTATAGCTGAATGCAAAAGGAGAACAGATATAAATACAGTAACACCTCGATTTTCTTCAATTATCATCCCGAAGACAATCGGCAAAATCCGAAATCAACGAAAACTGAGGCAATTATTTCCATGTGAATCATTGTCAATCTAATTAATTCGTTCTAGACACTTCGAAATACTTATCTAAAACACATTTTATAGAGAATAAATACAGTAGTTTAATACTATTTTTAGGCCACAGATTTGTCAGAACGCTCAGCTTCGTCGCTCCTAGTAACGCTGTGTATGCCAGTGTGCCTCTTGATTTATTCAAACCATCCTCTGCTGGCCTTAAAATCACCAAGTACACTAGCACTCGTCCCAGACATTTTCTTCATGAGATTGGCATACAATAGTCTGGCCTGTTCACATATAATTGTCTCCGAAACAGAATCGCTATCTAACTGTTTATTATTTTTTTTTAATTTATCCCAATTAATAACAACTGTTGGTCATCTTCAACTGTTTGCGATCTCTGTTTCGTTAGCACGTTCACGCCTTTCGTTACATTAGCCTCCTTTATTGCTTTCTTTTTCGCTACAATGAAACCTTTAGTGGATGGCGACTTCCCGCACATGCGACCGATTTCAGCAATCTTAATGCCGTTCTCGTATTTTTCAATGATTTCATTCTTCATCTCGCTAGTGTTCCTGGCCTTCGTCTTCGAAGGGCTGCTGGCTCTGGAAACTTGCTTTGGTCCCATGATCGAGCTAACAGGAAAGGGTTAACTTATTAGCAAGTGACGCTCACACAACGAAAAGTAACTTCGAACAGAAGCAGAAGAACGCGTGTGTCCCTTTGTTTTCGCAAAATTAGCAGCGAAGTCAAGTGGGAACGTCAACGAAATCCGAGGCAACGGACGAAAACTGAAAACAAAATTTCGCGGTAATCGACGAAAACCGAAACCGATGATAACCGAAGGCAACGACAACCGAGGTTTTACTGTACCTAAGCCTATTCTATAATGGCATAATAATTAAAAGAACACAGACTCGTGTGAATTGGAGAACCAGGTTCACCTACGCTTACCGACACGGCTCATGCTGCTAATGATCACCGAGTAGTTCCCGTAATTCCCACTGCAAGGAACTAATCTAACAAAGGCCATACTCTAAATAAAGAGCCAAGGGAATATAAATTATTTATAGTTGCGCCAGAACTAGACACCCGTCCACATGTAGGCGGTAGAAAGGCCATCAACGTGCCACGGGGTGACAATTATTATGCAGCGTCCACCAATTGTGACACAAATTCGATTCTAATAGGGTAAATTGGTACTGGAAGGTCGTGGGGCCTCAGTTGCCAACTGAAATGTCGAATGTGACACTGGTACATCACTCGGGTAGCATCGAATTATCTCCCTCCAGTAAACATAGGCCGACGTCTGTGTTTGAAAGAGGGGTCGGCCATCTTGCCGAGAAGCAATAACAAAATTAGTGAAAAGAACAAAGAGAGGCTTGACCTCATCGTGGTAGCTATAACTATAGCACTAGTGTATTATGTATTGGCATCTTGTCGTCTTGACAGACGATAGTTTGTTGCATTGCGCTTCTAAAAAGACATGATAACTCAACTCATGGTGGTTGTGAGTGTGTCTGATCACACCTACGAGACAGTTAAGAGGATGGATGGAGTTATACCTCTCCACAGCACAAAACCTGAGCTAAATTGTAGAGACTATGTGTTGACCATGCAACATGATCCCTCACTCTACCTGCTTAGTTTACTCCAGCGGAATGGTAACACCAATACGCCTGGAACAAGACAAGCTGCAGAAACTGCCGGATCAACAATGCAATACATTAACTGTCCGCCTGTCGGGGCTTCGATCCTAGATCAGTTGCCGACAAAGAAGTAAGGGCCTGGTCTGCCCTACCTTGACATTTAGTCTTCAGGTTGCATTTCCTCGCACCAAGTGTATTATGTAAACAGAATTGAAACAACCAACTAATCATGATTCTTCTACAAATGTTCCTAATATACGTAAGATGACATGGCTCAGAAGTTAAGGTGCTGGCTTAGGGCTTGGAAGATATTGGATTCGAATACCCACAAAGGTTTGGGAATGTTTAAGAGAAAACTGATTTTAATAACGCACTGATGTCTTGGGTAGTGCGACCGGATACCTAGCCTACGTTGTTAAGGGCGAAAAGTTGGGTGTCCAGTCATGCACGCTTAAAGTATCGCGGCAGTTAGAAATGGCAAAGAGTAGATCGGTAGGTGGTAAAGTTGTTAGGAAAGATGACATGCCAACATGTAGGTAGAGTCCGTTACCGTGGATGGAATCTGTCTAGAGGAAAGATGGCATGCCCACATGTAGGTAGAGTCCGTTTCCGTGGATGGAATCTGTCTAGAGGAAAGATGACATGCCCACATGTAGGTAGAGCCCGTTACCGTGGATGGAATCTGTCTAGAGGAAAGATGACATGCCCACATGTAGGTAGAGCCCGTTACCGTGGATGGAATCTGTCTAGAGGAAAGATGACATGCCCACATGTAGGTAGAGCCCGTTACCGTGGATGTAATCTGTCTAGAGGAAAGATGACATGCCCACATGTAGGTAGAGTCCGTTACCGTGGATGGAATCTGTCTAGAGGAAAGATGACATGCCCACATGTAGGTAGAGCCCGTTACCGTGGATGGAATCTGTCTAGAGGAAAGATGACATGCCCACATGTAGGTAGAGTCCGTTACCGTGGATGGAATCTGTCTAGAGGAAAGATGACATGCCCACATGTAGGTAGAGTCCGTTACCGTGGATGGAATCTGTCTAGAGGAAACAAACAACACAAAAATACATGCCGAAGTCTGGCATGCTGATCTTTGAAATGAAAAACTTGGTGTGACGCAACCCCCTCTAAAGAGGAACGAAGAATAAGAAGAAAAAGTAATATATTTAACCCAGAATAACGGAGTGGTGTCTTTCTGTTCGTTATTTGACATTATCCTCATCAACTGGTTCAGCCCTTGTACTGGTTGTGAAGCTTACTGAACACTACACTCCATTCCACAGTTGTCTGTCTTAAGCCTATTCTATAATTGCATGCATGTCCGCATTGACAGATCTGTGCTTGTCTGTTTATGAATATTGCCCGTGGTCTGTCGCTCCCTCCGTTCCCCAATATCGTCCCTTAAAGTACTTTGTTTGGTATTTCTTCATGTCTTAGGGCGTGCAAAAGCCTGGAAATCCTTTCCTTTCGTATTACTTTCAGAAGTCTTCATTGTTGATTTATAATGTTCAGAACTTGTTCATTTGTAGATGTCTCAACCGAGCAGGTTCTTGTTGAGTTGAGTTGAGTTGTCTTGAGCTGAATCATGAACTCGGAACATTTCCATACGCGCTTCGTCCTCATCTTCAATTTCTTGTCAATTTTCGGTCACATTATAACTCAAATACCGTTGTCATAAAGTTTACCCCTGTGTTTACAATCGTAATTATGTCTTTTTACAAGACCTTGCAATCAACCGCAGCCATTATTGACTGTTTTGATTTACTGGGCAATTTTATGTACAATAGTTTGTCATTGCTTCCTGAACTGTCGATACTCATACAATTTAAGTCGACGCAAAGAAGTCTACTTCAAAATTCCATGCGGCTGATTTCGAACGCTTGACTTGGTACGACGAGAAATCATGACACTGCGCTCAAAACCGAATAGAGCGACTGGCTAGACACCGCACGGAAGGGAGTCAGCACGCGAATTGATACATATCGTTTGAGATTGTAAGATGCGAAGAAACCTGATCGCCTACCCCAATCGGCAAGCCATTAGATGATGATGATGACTGAGAGTGTCATCATATTAATCATCATCATGTGCCATGCCGATAAGCGTTGACGGTTAAGCTTCCCCATCTCACACGATCACCAGAGTCGTAGATGACTGAGTGTCATTAATTTAAAATAACACTTGGTTGTGACAGAAATCCTTAATCAACGACAGACACCTCCAGCCACACCGGTTAAATAGCAAGTTGTCCACTTCTGGAGCTGTACGGAATTCCTGCTGCGATAAACCCCCCGATAGCGGCCTGTCTCTGGTTCCCAGGAAACGTGTCTGTGTGAGCAGCTGCTCCAGCCAAGTCTGATTATCCCACTGTCGGAATCTGCAGTAACCTTTTTATGTCCCCCGCACGCCTATCTGGTCACGCCTGTGTTGTGTAAACTCCGCGGACCTGGCACAGCAGGATCATTCTTGTCGTGAGAAGTTGTCCGCCCTAATGCGGATGTTTCGGCTTTTTATGTTCTTGATAATCTACCTACTTAGGTCGTGACTCCCGAGTGTCTTTTTCTTGTTGTATTTCTAAATCTTGAAAGCCAGCTATAAATTAATGTATCATTCAATCAGGTGCCGTCTCCACAATGATGGTTGTCTGTAATGGATCTCGAACACTGTCTGTTTCTCCCCCTGACTGTATATTCCATCACATTGATGTTCGTCCATCTCTTGATGTTATCTACCAACTTGGTTCGTTGTCTACCTCTTACTCGCTTGCCTTCAACCTTGCCCTCCAGGCTTTTAAAAGAGTGTTATGTCTTTTAAGGTGGCCGAAATATTTCACTTGCCTCTTTTTTTTTACTTCTTTTGTCAACTTTCTTTTAATTCCTAGTTTTTCTACAACCCTGTAAATGATTGTTTTTGTCCTCATGAAATATGGTATGGGAGCGAAGTTCTGCAAAGGACATGTTACTGAATTAATTAATTAATTAATTAATTCATTCATTCATTCATTCATTCATTCATCATCATCAAGTGCCGTGCCGGCTGGCGTAGGCGTTCATGGCTCTCCACGATGGTTGTTACGATGTTCTCCAATGCCTCTCTTCTCATCACGTGACCGAAGAAAGATGTTTGTCTCTGTCTTATTGTTGTATATAATGTTCTAGTTTGATTAGCCTGTTTCAGGCAGTCATCGTTAGTTACTCTGGCAGTCCAAGGAATTCGCAACATTCGTCTCAGGAACCACATCTCTGTTGCTTCTAATTTCTTCTTACTTTGTTCATTTACATTCCAAGATTCACTGCCATACAGCAAAACTGGTTCTACATAGCATTTCAGCACTCTTTTTCTTACATTCAGTGATAGTGACTTATTGCACAAGATACTCTTCATTTTCTGAAATGCGGCTTTTGCCTGCCCTATTCTGCTCCTAATCTCTGTTGTACATCTTCCTTCTTATATTATAAATGCCCCTAGGTATCTAAAATTATCCACTTGGTTAAGGATTTGTCCTTCTATTTCTATGTCACATTTTGGTGTCACCATTTTCTTTGATATTACCATTGTTACTGTTTTCTTGATATTCAAGGAGAGTCCTTTCCTTGCACTCTCTGTTACTACAACGTTCTAATAATTGTTGTAGGTCTGTTGAATTATCCGCCACCAATACTGTGTCATCTGCATAGCGTATATTATTTATATTATAACCTCCAACTAGTATTCCTGGCATCTCTTTGATCTCTCTCATTATTACTTCGCTATACAGGGAGAAAAGATCTGGTGACAAGACACACCCCTGTCGTACTCCTAGCTTTATCTGTTCGTAACTACCCTCTTTATTTCCCATTTTAATTGCTGCTACTTGGTTCCAGTAAACATTCTTTATAATTCTTAAATCTTTTCCATCAATGTTGATATCTTCCAACATTTTAATCAGTTCTTCATGTTTTACTTTATCAAATGCCTTAGTATAATCTATGAAGCACAAATATATGTCTCTCTGTTTCTCTATTGACCTTTCTATTAGTGTCCGTAATGTATAAATTGCATTGTTTGTGCCCTTTCCCTCCACAAATCCATACTGTTCTTCACTAATTTCCATTTTCATTTTCTTTTTGATTCTTCTCATTATGATTCTGAGTAAAAGCTTAGTGATATAGTTTATGAGGTTAATTGTACGAAAATCTTCACAATCAATTGCTCCTGGTCTTTTTGGTATAGCTATAAATACAGATTTCAGCATATCACTGGGTAAATATCCACTACTGTAAATATCATTCAACATTTTGGTTAATATATCTACTCCAAATTCTCCCAACACTTCTAAATCTTCTATTGTGATTTCATCTGGCCCAGCTGTTTTTCCTTTTTTCATATGTTTCATAGCGTCAGCCACTTCTTCTTTCAGAATAGGTGGACCTTCTAAGTTACTATCTTCTGTTAATTCTTTCCTTTCTCCGTCATATAATTCTCTTATTATAATTAAATACGACATATCCACATCTTCATGGTCTCTGTTGGACTCTCTAATTGCTTGTTCAACGTCCAGGCTCTCGTGACATATAGTAGTGTTGAATATATGTAACATTTGACAATTCTCATTTTATTGCACTGTTAATATCTAGATGTTACGTGATTAAGTGTCATGGACTGATATATCGTCCTTGCCGATCTTCCGTATATGCCATTGGCTTACACACAGTAGTTGTCCCTATGCAACCTCCTTTAATCTGATATAAAATACAAAATGTCTGCTACCATATTAACAACTTTTAGGTCATAACTGTGACACACCCCTACTTCCCATTTTCCACCATCCACTTTTGCCTGCTCCAACCCTACATTTTCTTTGGTATTGAGTCTGTTAATATTGATTTCCTGGTGTTGACAGCATTTTGTCCATTCATATTTTCTTGTTGATTTCTGTTTAACTTCTGCCATCATCTGTTATTATATGTCCAAGATAGGAGAAACTTGTTACTTTTTACAGTTATATAAGACGTGTTTAGCTGGACATGAATGCGATTTTCCCGTGTCTAGAAACGTGTCGCTAGTGTCTGTCACCATCTAATGGTTTCTCCCGTGTCTAGACAATTGTCGCTAGTGTCTGTCACATTCCAATGGCTTCTCCCGTGTCTAGACAAGTGTCGCTAGTGTTTGTCACCTTCCAATGGCTTCTCCCGTGTCTAGACAAGTGTCGCTAGTGTCTGTCACATTCCAATGGCTTCTCCCGTGTCTAGACAAGTGTCGCTAGTGTCTGTCACATTCCAATGGTTTCCCCCGTGTCTAGACAAGTGTCGCAAGTGTCTGTCACATTCCAATGGTTCCTGCCGTGTCTAGACAGGTGTTGCTAGTGTATGTCACATTCCAATGGTTTCTCCCGTGTCTAGACACGTGTCGCTTGTGTCTGTCACATTCCAATGGTTTCTCCCGTGTCTAGACACGTGTCGCTTGTGTCTGTCACATTCCAATGGCTTCTCCCGTGTCTAGACAAGTGTCGCTAGTGTCTGTCACATTCCAATGGCTTCTCCCGTGTCTAGACAAGTGTCGCTAGTGTCTGTCACATTCCAATGGTTTCCCCCGTGTCTAGACAAGTGTCGCAAGTGTCTGTCACATTCCAATGGTTCCTGCCGTGTCTAGACAGGTGTTGCTAGTGTATGTCACATTCCAATGGTTTCTCCCGTGTCTAGACACGTGTCGCTTGTGTCTGTCACATTCCAATGGTTTCCCCCGTGTCTAGACACGTGTCGCTTGTGTCTGTCACATTCCAATGGTTTCTCTCGTGTCTAGACAAGTGTCGCTAGTGTCTGTCACATTCCAATGGTTTATCCCGTGTCTAGAAACGTGTCGCTTATGTCTGTAACATTCCAATGGTTTCTCCCGTGTCTAGAAACGTGTCGCTAGTGTCTGTCACCTTCCAATGGTGTTTCCTGTGAATAAAACAGTCTTTTCGAATTATATCCTGTCATGTGTAAACTATCTATCTTGAATTCATCTACGTTGGAGATTTCTTCTACTTTTCTTTCCAGGGACACTTCTCTCCAACGTAATCTTTTCTAGACTTCAATATATCTGTTATTAGTTCACTGCGCATCTTTTACAGGACGTGGCAATCAATTCCAACATATTTGGCTGTTTGTGATTTCTTGGCAAGTTTACGTTCAGTAGTTTGCCAGCGCTTTCTGAACGACAGGAATACCAGCTAATAACTATCGGGGCCTGAAGAAGACAAGGAAACTGAAACATTTGTGAGTGTCGCCTTCATGCTGAATGAGTTCATGTATTAGTTCTTGTTACTATTCTTGTGTCTGGTGGGTGATACTCACTGCAGATACTGTCGTAGAGGATTGAAGTTTTAGGCTTTATATATACTAGCCCGCGGAGTAATAAGATGTGGATGAACAGTTCACTTCTTGGTTGCCTCATCTTCGCAGAGATACTCGAGACAAATTTGATAATGTCCGGCGGCCATTTTGCAAACATGAATGCAGTCGAGAGCCGTACTTCATATATACTAGGCCAGGCTATTGTACGCGAGCTACGACCTCCTTTCCTGTACAGGCAAATCTCAATGTGATGGTCTTGGTGGATCCCCAGACGGTCAATAATGGACACAGATCTTAGTGTGATAATCTTTGTGGATTCCCAGCCGGTCAACAACGAACACAGATCTTAGTGTGATAAGCTTGGTGGATCCCCAGCCGGTCTACAACGAACACAGATCTTAGAGTGATAATCTTGCTGGATCCCCAACCGGTCAACAACGAACACAGATCTTAGAGTGATAATCTTGCTGGATCCCCAGCCGGTCAACAACGAACACAGATCTTAGAGTGATAATCTTGCTGGATCCCCAGCCGGTCAACAACGAACATAGATTTTAGAGTGATAATCTTGCTGGATCCCCAGCCGGTCAACAACGAACACAGATCTTAGAGTGATAATCTTGCTAGATCCCCAGCCGGTCAACAACGAACACAGATCTTAGAGTGATAATCTTGCTGGATCCCCAGCCGGTCAACAACGAACACAGATCGTAGAGTGATAATCTTGCTAGATCCCCAGCCGGTCAACAACGAACACAGATCTTAGAGTGATAATCTTGCTAGATCCCCAGCCGGTCAACATGGACACAGATCTTAGAGTGATAATCTTGCTAGATCCCCAGCCGGTCAACAACGAACACAGATCTTAGAGTGATAATCTTGCTAGATCCCCAGCCGGTCAACAACGAACACAGATCTTAGAGTGATAATCTTTGTGAATCCCCAGTCGGTCAACATGGACACAGATCTTAGAGTGATAATCTTTGTGAATCCCCAGCCGGTCAATATGGACACAGATCTTAGAGTGATAATCTTTGTGAATCCCCAGCCGGTCAAGAACGAACACAGATCTTAGAGTGATAATCTTGCTAGATCCCCAGCCGGTCAACAACGAACACAGATCTTAGAGTGCTAATCTTGCTAGATTCCCAGCCGGTCAACAACGAACACAGATCTTAGAGTGATAATCTTGCTAGATCCCCAGCCGGTCAACATGGACACAGTTCCTCCAGCTACTAGGTGTTGAACTCCAACTCACTATGCTGATATCCAGGGCACAAGTCATGAGATTGTCATTTCTCATCTCTACCCAGTGCTTTAGACAAGATTAACACGGCACATCTCTACCCAGTGCTATATTTGTGATATTGTACGCGTATTTCTACCTACTGGTCTAGTCCCGTGATTGTCACGGTGCATTTTTTCAATGCTTTAGTCACGAGACTGCCACCAAGTGCTCTAATCGTGATATTGTCACGGTGCATCTCTGCCCAGTGCTCTAGTCGCGAGATTGTCACGGTGCATTTCCACCCAGTGTTCTAACAGTGATATTGTCACGGTGCATCTCTACCCAGTGCTCTAGTCACGAGATTGTCACGTTGCATCTCCACCCAGTGTTCTAATCGTGATATTGTCACTGTGCATCTCTACCCAGTGCTCTAGTCACGAAATTGTCATAGGTGCATCTCTAACCAGTGCTCTAGTCACGAGATTGTCACGATGATCCTCTACCCAGTGCTCTAGTCACGAGATTGCCACGGTGCATCTCCACCCAGTGCTCTTGTCAGAGACTGTCACGGTGCATCTCTACCCAGTGCTCTAGTCACGAGATTGTCACGGTGCATCTCTACCCACTGTTCTAGTCACGAGATTGTCACGGTGCATCTCTATCCACTGTTCTAGTCACGAGATTGTCACGGTGCATCTCTACCCAGTGCTCTAGTCACGAGATTGTCACGGTGCATCTCTACCCAGTGCTCTAGTCACGAGATTGTCACGGTGCATCTCTATCCAGTTCTCTAGTCACGAGATTGTCACGGTACATCTCTACCCAGTGCTCTAATCGTGATATTGTCACGGTACATCTCTACCCAGTGCTCTAGTCACGAGATTGTCACGGTGCATCTCTATCCACTGTTCTAGTCACGAGATTGTCACGGTGCACCTCTATCCAGTGCTCTAGTCACGAGATTGTCACGGTGCATCTCTTTCCTGTCATGAAATTGCCCACCCTATTGGTAATAATTTATTTGAAAGCGGTAACTTCAACAGAAATGTGGTTTTGCAGAAGCGTATTGAGGTGGTTGATATCAGACGTGTCGCCTTTACTTCCTAAAACATTTCCTGAGACACAATATACATAATATACCCGATTTACAACAGATCTTCCAAGAGCAGACACCTCAGCAGTTTTGAGATCAACAAACATAACAATTCAGAAGGGCTGAACGTGATATTATAGTTTGTTTTATGAATCAGAGAAGACACTAGACAACAGAACAACTGAAGGCCATAGAAATGCCAGGTACACACATCGAATCGCTAAAATAAACTGAAGTTGTAATTGAGTTCGCTAAATGCAACAAGTGGAATAAGGGAGATAAGACGCTAGACGTGAAGTTTGCAGATCTTGCAGAATTGCGTCCCCGCAAAGATAATGCTGGGTCATAGTTCAAATAGATTATCGCCCCGATTGAAAGACATCAATTTGTTTGATAGTAATGTCATTAGAAATTATGTCAAGTCGTGAATCGGGGACTCTCTTTCCACAGTTTATCGAGAAACTGTGCTGAAGACCTGACCTCAATTTCGCACGCTGGCATCAATGGGCAACTATCAAAGAGATTGTAATCAGCGGCGCATGTAAACAGTGTCCGTCATAAATATTGGACGACTCGGAATCTGACTAGTCGTATAGCGGGGTAATAGCGTAACTGAAAGCATTGGTTTACTTTGGTGTGAAATGATCACTTTAATAGCACACCGACATCTCTATAAGTGTGTCAGTTGCCACATGGCGTTTAGACAGAACGACGTCATTGGAATAGGCGGTGGAAAAGGATAACGTCAGTAGATAGCAACGGGAGACGCTGTGATGGGGATTTCGAACAAGGACGTGTTTTTCAAAGGATCTGTGTGAGGTGACCTCTGGACGCGATGATATGAGCGTGAGGTAGCTCTGAGTCAGGAGAGGGATCTGTTGATGATGACACCGCAGTGAAGTAACCGGGCGGAAAAACCTAGAGTGGAATTACAGCTTAAATAGAATCAGTGGATCAGGGCGTCAAGCAGAGCGCAGTAGACTGGACACTCATCGGTGGATTAGTAAAGTAGGTGCCGACCCCGTCTATAGGGGTCAACCTACAGGTCTGCGTGAGTTTAATGTTCACATGTCTGCTACGGAATAAACTTCTGGTGGCGTTTTGATATCTTGACTTTTGCCGTTGATTGTCATTGTATTCAAGGTAAGGACGCAAGTTTAATTCCTCGTCCTTCGTTGCTGTTTTGCATTAGTACGAGTTGATACCTCGACGGTTGCCGGTGTAGGCACTTCGAGGCATCAGTCTCCTATAGATTTCAGAACGATAATCTCAACACTGCACGAACTCCGTAGCAACGGCAAGGTTCAAAATGTGTGTATCATCACCATCATCATGTGCCATGTCGACAGGCATGGGCGGTCATGTTCACCATCTCACACAATCACCAGTCTAGGATAAGCTCTTTCTTCTTGTCTCGATTTTACCATATGGCTAAGCTATCCAGATACATATATCTCTGTCTTTCCCTTCCTCTTTTCCAATGTGTTTTGCCAGTTGTCACTAACTTTTTCAGTTTATTTCTTCTAATAATGTGTTATAAATATCGTGGCTGTCTGTGTCTATTTCCTCTAATTAATTTACAGTTCTAATTTGTTTCTTGTAGGACTTGCTCATTTGTTTTTCTGTCCTTTAATGGTATTCTTTGCATTTTCCCCAGAAACCACATTAATGTGTGTATACCAGAACCAACACTGCTATATATTTTTTGTGAGTAGATTCAATTTTTTTTCCAAGTTTACATTGGCAGCAGAGTTTTATAGTATGCTTAACATATGGCTGTAAATCCCGTGCACCTGACAAAATCTTGTTCTGCGATGTATGCTGTTGGCGCATTATGCTTATATTATCTTAATATCCTAGAGGTTTGCCACGGAGTTGCACTAATAATACTCTATCTGAGATTGTCCAAAATCCTTTAACCGTCCTAGCACTCATTCGATCCGAACTTATTCCAACTCCCCTTTTGTAGTCCTTCCCTCCTGAGTAAATATTTTTATACTTATCTAAATGTGTTTTATCTCACCTGTCCATCGCATGTCACCAATACCTGATATATTCATATTAATTATTTCCATTTCCGTCTTGATATTTTCTAACTTTCCATTCTTTCTGAGTGTTCTGACATTCCATATACCAACATTTAATGTATTTTAACATTTAATTTGCAAACAGTCGCATGATGACTATCGGGTATCACCTTTAGCATATGATGATCCCTACCGGACGAAGAGCTCCCACTGGAAACCTCAATAAAGTCGTTAACTTTATCCAGTTTGTCTTCAAACATAATTGTCTTGGGAAAATACAGCGATTGTTTCCCATTACCTTCCGCCGGTTTGTGTATGATTGACTCCGCTAGCCTCTGTCTAAAAGGGCAGACCCAGCAAGGCAGCATTGAGAGAGGTTATTATGGCGCCTCTTAACCTTCAATGGCCACGTCACCGAGTGTTGAGGTATTTAATAGAGATAGCTGCTCCATCAGTTAGTTCGCCTCCTCTCAGTGACCACCGCCTGTCTTAGTCCACGGCTGCTTTCTCAACATATTCACAGCTAATCTCTAAACAAAATAGCTAGAGGCCACTCCACCATCAACCATCCGGCGGACGCGCCTTGTAGTAAGACAGGCACCTATCCCAGGCGCATCAGAATACAAACACAAAATGTCAGTCAGTCAGTCAGTCAATCAGTCAGTCAGTCAGCTAGTTATCCGAAGGTTGTGGGTTCGATTCCGGGCTCCGTCTTTTGGTTCACGAGTGAATTTTTCTCTGAGACTCATGGGGGTCGTCACCAGAGCTACGAGTTCGTGCTTTGTGCGATGCTTTCTGCAGGTCGCCATGCGGAAAGAGACCGAGCCATATGGGATAAAACCCGGGGCAATGAAGTCGATCCTCTCGACTTTAAAGACTTTTTTTAGTTAGTTAGTTAGTTAGTTAGTTAGTTAGTTAGTTAGTTAGTTAGTTAGTTAGTTAGTCGCGGTTCCAACTTCACGGCCAAGGGTCGCCCCATTATGCTCCGTTCCTGTGCCAGTGAATACCACACAACATGCTCCTCACTGCCCGATGTGAAAAGTGGAACAGACAGGAGTCTTGACACAATAACAGCCCACACAGGTACACTATGCATAATACCGCTGCCAGAATGCCAATACAAAAGTCCTCCACAAAAAATACAGTTCATCGTCGATGGAAGCGGCAGTCACTAGAAAACCAGCAGCCACACAGTACTGCATAAGGCAAACCCAGTTAGAACAGCAACCGACAGGTAGCCATTTTCCTGAACATACAGTTCACGATACAAACAACCGCAGACAGATATAAAAGCACTGCACACTAAATCCACAGCTCACAGTGTCGCCCAACGCAGAATGTTTGCCTAGATATGTCATATTTTGGGTAGTCTTGAAGCATGTGATCTGCTGTTTACGGAGCCAATCCACATGTGGACATGGCTGATTCGACAAAAACCGATAACCGAAAGAATATTAATCTCTGCTTCCGAAAAGTCACTCAACACAAAAACTAGGAATGGAAACGCAGATAAGGAAAGAGAAAGAGTTGCGGGAAATGAAGCAGAAAAGCAAACGAGACGAAATGTTAATGCAGTGCAAACTGCTTAAGGTGGTCTCCAAATTTCTGCTATGAAGAATAATATTGTACTATACGTTCTAAAATATGCTTGAACTCTTATAAGAGGAATTTCTGATAAGAAGAACTATTTCTTGGATCCCAGATGAGTTCGCCTTATCAGGTCTGCACTGTACATGTATGTCTTATCCTGGGAATAAAGATCAGTGGAAACAAATCACCGCCTAAAAGTGAACTCGGAAACTCTGTGCCGGCAGACATGCATACTGGCCACCATGCTACAGCAGGTTACCACCATTTAAAGTAACTGTTTCGAATTCATACAACGTATCTTTTGTCTAGCGTATCCTCTGATATCTGCTTTACCTTCTCCGAGTGCCTGTCAATACCTGTTAAATTATTTCTCTTGTTAAGCGACGTGACCGAGAGGATAAGAGCACTCGGTCTTAAACTTCCGGCGCGCTGATGGCTTGGTAAGGAGTTCAACCCGTACACGGGCATTAAGTTGGGCTTAAACGTTGACTGGAAAACGACTCAACGTAATGTTACCTATAAAATCAACATGGAGTTGAAAGCAAAGGATACGCAAGGGTTTTCTTCTTTTAATCCAGCACACATATTACACACAGACCTGAAGGAACAACAGAACTGCTTCATCGCCCAGGCCTGGCCATCTCCCTGCTTCATCGCCCAGGCCTGGCCATCTCCCTGCCCTGCTTATCGCCGACATTGTTCATTTGTTTTCAAGCTCCTATCTCCCTCGGAGTCCTGTTTCGGCAGCGCTAGATAGAAGAATGAATGTACTTGCATCTCCGACGTTCGTTCGGTGCTGGCTCCGGGCTGTTGGTGAGTTACTGGGTCGCCTCTGGACCTGTCTGGCAGTCGGGGACGGTAGATAGGCGGGAACAGATTATCTGTGTCGGGTCGGAGTACAGCTAGCAGACGACCTCAATCTTGAGGAAGTACTTTTAACAAAAGGGTAATGTAGTCACAATTAGAAGCCATTTTCTATCTACAAGACTGGGTCGACCATTAAACAGTCAAACGTTAAGCAAGCATACATTAAACAGTCAAGTATTAAACAGTCAACCATTAAACAGTCAAGTATTAAAACAATCAACAATTATACAGTTAAACATTAAACAGTCAACCATTTAACAGTCAAATATAAATCAGTAAAGTATTAAACAGTAAATCATTAAATAATCAATGATTAAAAAGTAAACCGTAAAACAATCAACTATAAAACAGTTAATACTTGCTGGGGTTGACTACAACGTCAAGTAAAGAACGTTCTACTTACAACGTTAATGCACTCATCATTGTCATCAAGTGCCATGCCGTACTCATAGCTCTGAAATACCATGCTGATAAGTACACTTTCATCTTAAACAGACAATTGTGGTTAAAAGAGGAAACTCCTGCTTCAAACCATGACGCGCTGTAAGCGTTAACGATCAACACATCTATTCACACTGCAGACATTTGTGAAGTTCTAAAAGCTTTATAAATGGTCTACGATAACGCCACAAAAAGGCTGACAGTTTGCATAGCTTCTCTGACAGCAGATCTATCGCTCATTATTCCCTGGCCTGTCTTGCCCAGAATATTTCAGCTATTACAATCTTTCAAAATGTCTTTCTCGTATCATAAGTCAAATATCTTGTCTCTGTTCTTCTTCCTCGTCATTTTCTCTTCTCCATTTATCGCAGTAAAGTGTTAGAATGAGATTCCAGGATCTTCTATGCTCACTTTTTAATGATCTTTGTAGGTGGTATTTATTTCTCTAAGGTTGTTCTTGATACCATCACTTCGTTTTGTATGTGGTCTTTCTCCTTGCTCTACATCCAAAATACGAGTATTCAGTGTTGCTATTTGTGGCAGATGGTACACGGGCATTCTTGTGAGATGGCCAAACCATTTAATTTGTTGTTATTTAACGAATTGCATGACTAGTTCCAGACAAATGTTCTTCTAATTGCATCTTCATAATTCTCTCTCTCTCTCTCTCTCTCTCTCTCTCTCTCTCTCTCTCTCTCTCTCTCTCTCTCTCTATCTCTCTCTCTCTCTCTCTCTCTCTCTCTCTCTCTCTCTCTCTCTCTCTCTCTCTCTCTCTCTCGCCAGAAACTAATATTCTAGGATCTAAGTCCTTGAATTAATATAATTCTAACACACAGGTGGCAATAAAACGTACAGGAAATGTAACATGATAAAAGTTAACATGAAAAGTAAGCTAATAACAGCTCTTTGCTGGCTCTGAGTAAGTGAGATCTCTCTCTCTCTCTCTCTCTCTCTCTCTCTCTCTCTCTCTCTCTCTCTCTCTCTCTCTCTTTCTCCCTAATTCTCTCTCCTAATTCTCTTTCTCTCCTAATTCTCTCTCTCCTAATAATCTCTCTCCTCAACTTCCCTCTCTGCTTAAATTCGCTCTCTCCCATTTATCTCTCTCTCTGTCTGTCCTAATTCTCTCTCCTAATTGTCTCTCTCCTATTTCTCTCTCCTAATTCTCTCTCATAATTCTCTCTCTCATAATTCTCTCTCCTAATCATCTCTCCCTCCTAATTATCTCTCCTAATTCACTCTCGCCTTGGCCTCTCTCTCTCCTAATCTCTCTCTCCAAATTCTCTCTCTCATAATTCTCTCTCCTAATCCTCTCTTTCTCAAAGTTTTCTTTCTCTTTCCTAATTCTCTTTCTCTCCTAATTCTCTTTCTCTCCTAATCCACTTTCTCTTATAATTCTCATTCTCCTAATTCTCTTTATCTGTATCCTGTCTCTCTCTATCTCTCCTAATTCCCTCTCCCCCAATTTTCTCTCTCCTAATTATCTGTCTCTTAATTCTCTCTCTCCTAATTTTCTCTCTCCCAATTCTGTCTCTCATAATTCTCTCTCTCCTAATTCTCTCTCTCTCCTGATTATCTCTCTCCTAACTATCTCTCTGTATCTGTCTCAGCGTCTCTCTCTCTCTCTCGTCTCTCTCTCTCTCTATCTCTCTCTCTCTCTATCTCTCTCTCTCTCTCTATCTCTCTCTCTCTCTCTCTCTCTCTCTCTCTCTCTCTCTCAGCTCATCTATGGCATCTCATCTCTGTTATTATGATTGTGTGCTCATTAGTTGGCAGTAAGCGTCCATATTTGACGTCGGAAACGTAATGTTGGCCAACAAAGAGTTTATGTGAGATGTGCTGTGCTAGTTATAATTATCTATCATATCTTGAGTCCAGAGAGCCGCGGTGGTGTAGTGGCTAGACTCTCGCCTGCCGGTCTCATGGGCATGGGTTCAATCCGCATCGGATCCGATCCCTTTTGTTGAAGAAAAACAAAAGATTTTCATCTCGTTCAACCTGCTTTGGTTAGTTGCATACCCTTTACAGGACTTAGCCGCTAACCCCAGCATATTTTGGCTGTTTTTGATTGATGGGCAAGTTTACGTTCAGTAGGTTGCCTTTACTTTCTGAACCACCGGCAACGGTACCATTTTATAAAATGACCAATGGAAGGCGGTCTGCTGCCAAATCGTCCACAGCCGTGTTTCGACACCGGGTAAGTGGGATTACTAACTGCGTTCGTAACACCCTGGCTACGGAGCAGTCTGTAATAGCTTTGGTTATAATTGTGGTGGTTCAGTGTGCGGGTTTAGTTTCTCTTTCCTTCTGTGTCACTTTTCGATGTAGCAGAGCTTATGCCTGTGATGTCAGCTGGGTGTTTGGCCGGCGGGTTCTCCTTCGTGTCCTTTTCTCCCTGGTTTTCCATTTGTCAGTGCTGGCTCCTAGCTCGTCTGTTTTGAGTGGGTTTAGTCCTGAGAAGGACTCATCCTTTGGTTTAGTTGCGCGGATTCGAATGTATAAAATTGAGCTAGGCTCCCAGGTCGACCCAGCCTTAAATGTGTACCAGAAAATATCTTGGGTGGTAAAGGCGGCCGGTGTGTTAGTTACCATGTCACAGAGTACATAATTGTCTATAAACAATATCGGACCAGTACCATATACCCAATCCACATCACTGAATCCATCTACATTGTGGTCTTTCTCTTTTGCGCCTCCAAGGTACACTTCTCTCCATAGAGATCTTTTCTAGACTTTCCTGTCTTTTTAAACGCAAAAAAAAATGTGTCATCTCCTAGATTTTTGTTTGTCTGAATAACCAATCGTCAGTATTCAATTCTTGTTGGGTATATGGTCGTTCTTCTTTCCGTCCAACGAACCTGGGCATGCATGTTGTAGGAGGCAAATTACCTCAACCAGCAGACCAATTGTAAAATCCCATACAATCAGGAATACGCCTACGATAGCTGCTTGAGGGCAAGCATGCTAGCGAAGTTGATGGCGGTCTGCCCTGAGAATACAGTGCAGACCTAATAAGACGTTCTCATCTGGGACCCAAAAATAGTTTTTATTATCAGAAATTCCTCGTATAAGAGTTTAAGAATACAGTAATGCATTTACAACGTACAATACAATATTGTTCTTCACAATAGAATTTCGTCACATCCAAGATCGCCTTAAGCGGTTTGCACTGTATTATGAACGTGGTCGGACGGGAGTTGGACGCCGGGGCTCGTCGCTTGTCAAAGTATAGGATAGACTGACCTCCAATCCCTTCCTGCTCTCAGGTCTACACAATGTGAAGGCACTAAATGCGCGTTCTTAAACATCCGGTGCGCTGATGCCGAGGTGAGGGGTTCAACACAGGGCAGTTTTACTAAAATGTTGACTTCTCGTCCTTGACTTGGGGACGTAAATTACAAGTACCTCTAGTGGATTCGCATGATGGCAATGGACACTGGTAATAGGGGAAGCTAATCCACACTCAAAAATCACAAACAACCAAATTGAAAATGTGGTTGCTCTTACCGTCCTCCAAAGAACATACAATTACCCCTCCCCATCCCCCAGCTCCTCCCCCTTCCCCTCCTTTCTTCAATACATTAATATTATCAGATTAAATTACTAACATAGTCGATATATAGAAGTTACTGTAAAAAATAAAACCACGGGTATAAATAAACGGACACCCTTATAAGGTAAAGAAATGGACACTCTTATAAGATCAAGAAAGCAGTTGAAACTATATTACACTGTAAACAATATAAAAATGTTGGATTCAAACCCTGCCTTTTCCAAACACGACTGCCCCTCCCTGAAGTACAGAGTCGACTCCGACGCACGGCTAGCAAGGCTCAATTATCAAACTAGCCAAGCCTACAGTCCCCAATGAACCCGCGGTTATGAAATATGGACACAATTTATCCCATGAGATATTCAGAATTTGAAGAAACGAATTGGATTTATTCAAACAACGCCATTATAATTTTGAAGTTCGCTATGAAATCAGCCTGGCTTTAATCCTAAATGCTAACAAGGGTTAAACAGTGCAAATAAACAAGGATGAAACGCTAAAGAAGTACTCGTTCGGTTGCATAAAAATACATAATAATCTCTGCATGTCAAGCGGGCGTTTATCCGCGGACTGCACAGAAATAACAGCAGATTATGTTGACAACAAACACGTTAGCAAGTAAAAGTGCTGTCTGCTTGATCAAATTAATGCAGGGGAAATTGTCAGTCTGGGAAAGCTCGAGACAAGTAAATTATAGTTCCCGGGACACTTGAAAGAGTGCGAGACTGGCAGACGAAGTTCACGGCTCTGACGAGAGGAATAAACCAAGGCTTCAACGACTTCTAAGTGAGCCTTCAAAGTTGATGTCACTGTGGGTTTTCATTGTCTTGAATTATTGCGGGTATTGTTGTGTTATGTTAATATGTTATGTTATTAAGTTATGTAATGTCATGTTATGTTATCTTAAAATGTTATGTTATGCTATGTTATGTTATTGCGTTAAGTTTTATGTTATGTTATGTCATGTTGCGCTATGTTAAGTTATGTTATGTTTCGTTACGTTTGTGTATGCTATGTTACTCTACTTATGTTACGTTATTTTGTTATGTTACGTTATGTTACGAGCATGTTATTTATTTTACGTTATGTTTCTGTATGTTATGTTACGTTACATATGTTATGTTATGTTGTTGTTTTGTGTTATGTTATGTTGTTATGTCATGCTGTTGTGTTGTGTTTATGTTATGTTTTTAAGTTATGTTATGTTATGTGGTTATTTTACGGTATGTTACGAGTATGTTATGTTACGTTATGTTTCTGTGTGTTATGTTACACTACTTATGTTATGTTTATGTTGTTATGTTATGTTGTTATGTTATGTTGTTATGTTGTGTTATGTTGCGTAACGCTATGTTGTTATGTTATGTCATGTTGACTTAAGTTATGTTATGTTACGTTATGTCATGTTGCATTATGTTGCGTTACGTCATGTAAGGTCATGAAAACATTACTTACAACTACTTACACAATTGAAGAATCCTGAAAGACTGCACAGGACAAATGGTGGGAATAATCATCGCCAGCATCGAGGGATTAAACTTAGGTCAACCAGCTGGTAAGTGAGGAAGCTAACCACCATTCTGCTCTGATTCTTAAATTACTGTAGCAGATAACAAGACAAAGGCAGACGCAACGTTGATTGATGTAAAATATTATACTGAAAGATGTAAAACATAAAGTCATCATCATCCAGTGCCTTGCCGGCTGACGTGGGTGATCATGACCCTCCACATATAGTGATTTCCGACGTCATGGATGACTTCGTGTGTTGACACCCTTCCGAGCCATCACACAAGACTGTCAAGAATTTTCTCACGCTGTCTTCCTCTATCTCTCCTTCCACAAATCTTTCCGGTTGTCACAGCATGCTCCAGTTTGTGTCTTCTCATAATGTGGTCAAAACATGGTGACTGCTTCTTTATGATGCTTGTGATAAGTTGTCTTTGCAACTCAGCTTCCCTCACAATGCCCAGATTGCTCATTTTGGTTGTCCAATTAATTGTCAGCATTCTTCTATAAAATCACATCTCCAAAGTTTCCAGGGAGTATTTTCGCTTGCTTACTAATTGTCCAAGATTCGCAGCTGTATGTTAAATCTGGTTCTGTGTACATAAAGTAAAGTGGTAAAATATGTGGGACACCATTCCAATATAGTCATCATCATTATCATCATTATCATAATCATCTTCATTACCACCATCATCATTATTATCTTCATTAGCATCACCGTCATCATCATCGGCGATATCATCATCATCATCACTGTTATCTTGATTATCATCATCCTCACTGATATCTTCACTATCATCATCCTCACTGATATCTTCACTATCATCATCCTCACTGATATCTTCACTATCATCATCCTCACTGATATCGTCACTATCAACATCCTCACTGATATCTTAATGATAATGTTTGCCACCTCACACGATCACCTATCCTAGATCAGGCTTGTGTTCGTGCCCCGGTTGTTCCATGTGATCAAGTCATTTGGGTAATTACAAATGTGAGTGGTGAACCACCCCTCAATAGTCCACTGAAGAAGAAAATCTGAGCTTGTGGACAGAACTGACACAGACAAGTGCTTACAATATCGTGGAATACGAAATAGAAAAAACTGATGTTCTACAAATCCGAACGTCGAAAAAAAAACTGGCTCATAAAGAGTTTGTTATTCGTTAGTCGCGGTTCCAATGTCACTGCAAAACGTCACCCCAAAATGTTCCGTTCCTGTGTTGGTGAATATACCACAAAATGTTCCTTACAGTCAGATGAGGCAAGTGGAACAGACAGCAGTCCCGACAAACAGCGCTACTACGAGGGTAAGTCAATAAGTAAGTCACAAATGGCTGTAGAAAAATAACTAAATACGATAACAAATTGAAACCAGTTTATTTGTATATATACATTGTCTCTTTATTTCTCAACATAATTTATATCAGTAAATGACAGTTTGTGACAGTTATTGATGCACTTATCCCATCGTTTTATCAGTCCTCTCAAACCGGCTGCATAGAACTGTGTGCTCTGTTTCATAAACCACGTGATCACTTCACATTCAACTTCGGCGTCATTCGCGAAATGTCTCTCACCAAGGTGGCTTTTCAGTGGACCAAAAAGGTGGGTATCGCTAGGGGCTAAGTCGTGGCTGTAAGGTGGATGTTCCAGAACTTCCCACCTTAGTTGGTTAATTTTCTCCTGAGTTAATCGAGCCGTATGTGGACTGGCATTGTCATGAAGAAGCAACACTCCTCTAGTCAACAGTCCTGGACGTTTTCTTCGAATTGCATCATGAAGCATCGATAGAACTTCACAGCATGATTCATAATTCACATTGTCATCTTTCTTCTTGAAATTGGTTGAAAGCACGCCTTGACCATCCCAGAACACTGTCAGCACAACCCTCTCTGCTGATGGCGTAACCTTGAATTTTTGGACACAAGGCGAAGAAGGATGTTTCCATTGCATTGAAGCAGGCTTTGATTCGGGCTGGTAGTGATGCACCCATGATTCGTCCCCAGTAACAATCCTGTTCAGCATGTCTTCTCCTTCATCTTCTTATCGACAGAGATGATGCAAGGACAGGCCAAATCGGTTCATTTTGTGTTCCTCCTTCAATTGTCTGGGTACCCACCTTGAGCACACTTTCTTAAATTTCAATCGATCATGCATTATGCTGTATGCTGAACCATGTGAGCACCCTATTGCAGATGCTACAGAGTCTATCGTTACTCGCCTGTCACCTCTAATCATCTCCTCCATCCGCTGCTCGGATGCTTCTGTTGTAATCGCAATAGGACGACCAGATCGGATTTCATCAACAATTTTAGAGCGTCCTTGAGAAACTTTTTCTACCCAGCTAAGCACAGCTTTACGGGACAAACATTTGTCAGCATAAACAGGAAGCATTTCCTTATTAATGTCCTTTGCACGCAGTCCTTTTGCCCACAAAAAACGCACAACAGCATGTTGCTCTTTGGTTGTACACACCGTAAGTACAATCATCATTTTGTTTATGCGCTGTGCATGAGACACCTAGCGCCACCTGATGAACGGAAATATAAAGTTCGATGTTGCTGTCACCTAATGACACCTGTAGAAAACACCAACTACATTTACCGGCCATCCCATAGAAGTGTGTGACTTACTTATTGACTAGCCCTCGTGCACGGGATTTATCTTAGCTTGTGGATTGGCTTTCCCTATTACCAGTGTCCTTCGCCATTAGGCGAACCCACTCCGACTTTTCATTTGGTGGGTGGGGTGTTAGGATGTACCCAGGTCGTGTTTCAGCACGGCCGCGTGCTTTGACTGTGGTTAGGTCAAGGTTGGTCATGTTATATCCACGGATTTTAGGTAGTTCACGGTCAACAGGCAGCACAATGTCTTGACTGATGAGAGAGGGAGGGGGAAGGGGGGGGGGTGGTAGACAAGGGGTATGGAAAGAGGGAGAGACAGAGCGTGATAGAGACAAAATGCGAAGCAGAGAAAGAATGTCAGAAAGAGATAATATACACACGCGCACGCTCGCGAGCACATAACCGTACACAAATAGAAAGAGGGAGAGAGAGAGAGAGAGAGAGAGAGAGAGAGAGAGAGAGAGAGAGAGAGAGAGAGAGAGAAGACGGGCATGTGATGTATGGAACAACCGCTATACGCATGGTGAAGGTGGTTCCTCCATCTCTCCCTCTCTCTCTCTCTCTCTCTCTCTCTCTCTCTCTCTCTCTCTCTCTCTCTCTCTCTCTCTCTCTCTCTCTCTCTCTCTCTCTCTCTCTCTCTCTCTCTCTCAGTAATCTCATAGTGCCTGTGAACACTTTCTATCGACCCGGCCAGATGTAGATGCCTAACTTCTATGGCCTTGATGTATTTACTCATCATGATCATTGACCATACCGATAAGCGTGGGCGGTCATGTTTCGCCATCTCACTCGATCACCAAAGTTGTGGATCATCTCAGTGTTCTTGTCCCGACCATACCACGTGGCAAAGCCATCCAGATATTTACTTCTCTGAATTTACCTTATTCTTTTCCCCTCGATATTGCCAGTTGTCACCAAGTTCTCCAATTTATTTATTTTCATTAACGTGTCCAAAAAATGTTTGACTGTCTACGTCTAATTTCTCTAATTATCTTATGGTGTTCATTTGTTTATTCTAGGGCTTGGTCATTGGTTCTTCTGTCTGTCCATGGTTTTCTTTGCATTTTCATCAGAAACCATATTTCCACAGCCAAGAGATGTTTTTTTCGTGTATGTTCGTTGTCCACACTTCACATCCATACAAAAGTACATTCTTTGTAGCATGTAAACACTCTTTTTCTCGTTGAAATTGGCGTCTGTTTATTGTGTTTCTTATCTTGCAAAAGGCTACTTTCGCCATGGCGATACTTGTTTTAATCGCTTCAATGCATCTTACATCAGATGTTATGATTGTTCCGAAATAGTTGTACCGATTCACATAATCTGTGTCTTCTTACAATTTAATTCTCACCCTAGTTATTCACTGTGTGCAACAACTTCATCTATTAAATATTGCACATCCTGCCATTGTCTGCAATCAATACTGTATCATCTGCATATCTAAGGGTATTGATGTATTTACCGCCAGACAACAGTAATGCGCGCTATGATGTACTGTCGTAGAAGATGCGAGTTCGCTCGCTGTGAGATATTATCTACTCTTTGCATCGACAGACAAAGGAAATATTCAACATTAAGGCGTAAGGCGGCAGCTGAAGTAACCAATGTTTCATGAAGACCAGACATGCCACAAAGTAGAAAACTAGTTTAGTAATGTAAGGGCAGCAACCCGTTAAATATTTTAACAGCGACTTAAAAGTAATGATTAATTCCCTTATAACTGAACATTAAATACAGTCAACCTTCCAAAGACTCCGGGAGTTCATGTCGGAAGCTAAGGAGTTAATGTTTTGTGCGATGCTGTCGCCAAGCGGCTTGCCGTTCTGTGGAGAGAGACCGCGCCAGATGAGGGGTAACATTCGGTGCAATGAGATCGACATTCTCTTCCCCCTTTTCCATCCCCGAAGTTGTATAGCCCACTAGAAAGACGTGGTAGCTTTTCCTTTACAGGACGTAACAATCTACCCTACAATTACTTTTGCCGTTTGTGATTTCTTGGTAAATTTGCGTTCGGTTGCTTGTCATTGCTTTCTGAGCGACCGGCACTCACATCATTCTATGCTAACCAACGCAGGGCGGACTGCATTCCAAGCGCCTGCCGCTGTGTTCCTACGCGGTATGCAGGAGTGCGTATCCCACCTTCACCACAGAGCCGGCTACAGTTCACTGCTGATCCGCTTGTCACTGTTTGCTCACATGGGCATCCCCCATCCCTCCTACGGTGCGGCTAAGCCAATCCCATTCGCCCATGGACCAATTCAAACCATACATCCTTTTCTTTCACTCTCATCAAACAGTAAGCGTTTAAGGCGCATTCGACCAAACCAGGATTCAGATAAGTAAACTTTGTATCTTCATATAGTGTTTCTCGTGTAGTTAGTTGGTTGGAGTGCATGTGAAACCTTTCTGTCGACACATCCCGATTTGAGATGCCTAACTGCTATGGCCTCGATGTATTTACTGCCAGAAAATAAATCGCTCAAACTATTGTTTCTCCCTTTGTGTGAATTCACAACAGGAATATATTTTTTTGAACATCAACAGCGACTGATAAGATGTCATGATAGAAGCAGCAACGTCCTCCATTGTTCATCTGTCCTTTCTAGTCATTCAGCTGGCTTGTCGTGAATAGAACTCTACTCTAACAATAGTCTTTTAATATACTAATATCACGAAAAACATGGACCGACAGCGTCATCAACACATTAAAACCCCACATCTCAGGATACCCAGCGACCGAGTCAGCCTTAGTTCGTAAACCAATCATCAAACAGGCCTGCGACGCTTAACAGTATAGGGTAGTGAAGGACAACAGAAGAGTTGAGCTGCGCCAAGAACCGATACCACTGCCCTCGGGGCATTCCCATAAGCGCTTAGTCCTCGTTTTCAACAGCCAGCGTAGAGTTCTAATACTAATGGTGCCAGTTACAATCTGATTATATGTCCGTCTGGGTTTACCCCTGAGTGACGACTGTCAACCACATCCTCTGACCACCCCCTGCTGCTGCATTCTCTCTACACCAGGAAGTCGATCTGTTCTTCTGCATTAATCACATTCTCCTAGAGAGCCTTCACCACATCTGCCTTATCATGCCACAAATCACCCCTTAATGATGCAGCACCAACCAATCTGTCCGCCTGTTCATTTCCAGCCACGCCAGAGTGTCCTGGAGACAAGATCCAGCGAATGCTCACAACCCGCGACCTCTGAATCGATTCATGCCATTCTGCACGAAGCATGCCAGTCTACACATTTGCCAGCGAAGGATATACTAATATAAGACCAATGACCTACCTCTGTTGGTGCCACGTGTACATTATCTATTACATTCTGAATCTATTTACAGCGGTATTCACCCTGAAGGTCTTCCTCTTCTCCGCCTCCCTTGGACACTCCCGTCTATAATTACCCATTCTAGACTTTCTTGTCTTTTTCTAATGGAGTCTCCGTGACGAAGCGGTTGTGTAGCATGCCACTTGCACCGAAGGTTGGGGATCCGATTCCGGGCCACATCGTTCGATTCCCAAGTGCAATTTTCTCGGAGATTCCTAGGGGTCGTCGCTTGAGCTATGGAGTCCGTGTTCAGTGCGACTTATTTTGGCAGGCCGTCCTGCGGAAAGAGACCGAGCTACATAGAGAAAACCCCGGTGAAATGAAGCCGATCCTCTTGCCTGTTCAATCCTTGTCTTTTTATAATCCGAAATATGTCATGTTCATAACTGCTGTTTGTACTTTGTACTAACTTCCTGTCTTCTTCAGCTTTAATGTCTTGTTGAATAGATTCGTTTCTTGTCCAGTCAATGTGTTTGATTATTGCGGTTTTCTAAACATCTGTAAAGAAGACAGACTGCCATTGCTTTCCTGCGACCAAACTGATCGATGACCGGAGCCATTGTCTCCGCAAAGAGATCCTCTGTCTACTGTCGCGAACCTGGAACATCAACAACTATCTGTCGGGTACTGCACGTGGCAGTTCGGAAACTTCACGGGGAAAGTACTTTATTTCCATTTATTCACAGCGTCCTCTGAAGGTGTACCAAGAAGACGGAGAATGTCCTCCTTCTCGACCCCATAAGGAAAATATAAATATAGGAAGGACCATACAAATGTTGAGGAGAATCAAGGACAGCGATGAGCAATAGGGAACAGACGAGATAAAAAAAGGATTGGACGACTTCGCGCAAGATGGCCAAAGGCCTAAACTACTCAAATGACGTCGAGTCAAATGAAGAAAAAGCCTGCAGCACATATAAGTTTGAACATATGCATACAACACTTACTTCTAATTCAGCCATTACCCTCTTTGTACAACAATCACCTTCAAATTAATATCCTATTTGTGGCTGACCCAGTCACAGGATTATTAATCTGAGCAATTTAATGGACCCTAATATAACTTCTCTTCTGAAGTTGAACGGGGTAGCGGTAATGGTATAATGTAATGGAAAACAGTAAAGGTTTCCAATGTAAACAGCATTGCAAATGTCAAGTCTAAGGCTGTATATCTTCTGTCGCAGTGATATTACTTCTAGCAGGGCATGCGTGCTGGGGGACAGGCGACATTATACGTGGGCGGACAACATCAAGGCGTGGACCTCGTGAAGTCTGTATCAATGAAGGCACAACAAGGGGATTGTCGAGCCGTGGCCGAGGGGTTAGCAGCTTTCTCCGCTAACCCCGAATACTCTCGTCACGTGACGCGACAAGAATTAGCAGTGGTTCGAATCGCAAAAGTGACTTATGAGAGTATGGAGCCGGTCGCTCAGAAAGTCGTGGCGTGCTGATGAGCGTAATCTAGCCTAGGAATCAACATACAGCTGAAAGATGCTGGTGTTGACCGCAATATCCTGAAACAGGATGGAAACGCGGGAAAAAAAAAAAAAAAAAAAAAAAAAAAAAAAATTATTCCGGTTAGCGGAGTAGGGGTATCACCTATCAAAGGTGATGTAAGACGCCTCCTTTAGTCTACGGGACACCCTTGGGTGTCTTTATCCAAGATATTCTTAGAACCCGTCTATAAGTTTTATTTTTTATATTCAAAGGCATTTATGCGCTGTTCAGCTTGTTTTGTTAAGTGTCCAGATCTCACATGCGTAGTTTGCAATGGGACGGATGCATGCTCTTAGAAATCACATTTTTGTAGTTCTGTCTGTTTCTCCAGAATTTATTCAGTTGTTTTAGTCTTTGAAGAGCAACAGATATTCGTCTTTTAATTTCTTTCATTGTGTCACCATTGTTGGTAATCAATGACCCAAGTTATTCGAAAGTGTCCACCACCTCCAATTTTTCTTCATTAACATATATTTCTTTCTCCATCGTAGTTTTATCTGTATGCATTATCTTTATTTTTGCTATGTTAAGATATAAGTTGTGATTTTCATTATTCATTTGGGTTGAGGTTATTAGGTTTTCCATACCATTCTATGTTGTGGACAGCAATACTGTATCATCAGCATTTCGAATCCCTGGTATTGTATGACCACCGATATTGCACATACAGATACAAATTAAAATAATACAATGAACGCAAAGTGTTCCAGAAGAACACAGAAATAAAGATGACACGGATGCAAATAGAACAATTGGATGGAAATTTTAATAAATTTGCATATTCTCAGACTTGACTGAAATCAAAATGAAACAAAACGTCGACGCAATGTAACAGACATTTATAACAACACCTCCACACAATGTAACAGACATTTAAACAAAACCTCCACACAATGTAACAGACATTTAAACAAAACCTCGACACAATGTAACAGACATTTATACAAAACCTCAACACAATGTAACAGACATTTAAACAAAACCTCAACACAATGTAACAGACATTTAAACAAAACCTCAACACAATGTAACAGACATTTAAACAAAACCTCCACACAATGTAACAGACATTTAAACAAAACCTCCACACAATGTAACAGACATTTAAACAACACCTCCACACAATGTAACAGACATTTAAACAAAACCTCCACACAATGTAACAGACATTTAAACAAAACCTCCACACAATGTAACAGGCTTTTAAACAAAACAGAAAATTACATGGTTCATGTTTTGCTACATCTCTCTTGCTGGCAGCATAGTAAAGATACATATAAAATATATTCTCTCTTTCAAAATATACAGAACATTTATTTCACAATTTCTCAAAATATATGTTGCAACGGCATTAAAATATGTTAGGAATGAAGAAAGTAAGTATAACATGTGATATACATTGTTATTAAGAATGTGACCATAAACCAGTCACATGACATGAGCTCCTAATGATTCACACATGAGACTACACGTAGATCTGAGGTCCCCGTGGCCAAGTGGTTAAACCGCCTACCTTGTGCTTCACAAGTCATGAGCTTGTTGGGGGGGGGGGGGGGGGGGGTGGTGTCTCTACGCTCATGTTCTGGGAAAATACTTATGGCATGACCCTCCATGCCCCATGCCACTCTATGGAAAGAGACCAAGCCATATGGGATAAAACCTGGTGCACTATTCGTATATATTCACAGATGTCAGTTCCTCTCATTTTCATGTCACGGGTACATTGAGGATGTGTTGTTAGGTCCCTCATTTTCTTCACCTAATGGCACACAAGGAGTGACACAGTCACGTTATCCATATGGTCAGTTCATACAATGTTTTATCACTATGATCAGTTTACCAATACAGTGTACAAGTTGGTCAATTTATCAATATGGTCAGTTTTCAAGTTGGTCAGATTTCAAATTGATCAGTTTCAAGTTGGTCAGTTTACCATATTGGTCAGTTTACAAGGTCATCAATTTACAAATATGATCAGTTTAACTATCTGGTCAGCGTATGAAGATAGAATAGAATGTAACAGTCACTTAATAGCAAAACAAGAATAGACAATCGCATGTAACAGTTAACATTAACTGTAAATAACGAATTGCTTAAAATAAACATGGGAGTCTCCGTGGCGAAGTGGTCAAGCTGTCTGACTCGGGCTCCGAAGGTAGTGGGTTCGATTCCGGGTCGCATCCTTCGGTTCTCTAGTGCATTTTCTCGGAGACTCATGGGGTCATCGCTGGAGCTACGGAGTTCGTGCTTTGTGCGACGCTTTCGGCAGTTCGCTGTGGAAAGAGACTGGGCCAAGTGGGAACAAACCCAGTGCAATTAAGTGGACCCTGTCAACTTTTAAGCAACTTTTTTTTTCAGTGTACCAATAAAGTTTAACCATCTGGTCAGTGTACCAATATGTTAACTTGTTTTTTATGTTATTCAACCAAATGACCAGCTTGAAAAAATGTGACAGTTTTCCCTTGCACATAACAGTCAGTTCATAGAAAAATGTGAATAGAGAATTGCATGTAATTGTCGGTGAATAGAAAAAAATGTGAATTCTGAATTGCATGTATCAGTCAATGAATAGTAAAAATACGTATGAGGAATTGCTTGTAACAGTCAGTGAAAAGAAAAATATGAAGATAGAATAGAATGTAACAGTCACTTAATAGCAAAACAAGAATAGACAATTGCATGTAACAGTTAATATTAACATGTAAATAAAGAATTGCTTAAAATAAAATAAAAATTAGAAAAGGTTTAGAAATGAAGAAGTTTATTGGATTAAAACAATATATTAAAAATCTACATGGAATGGATAAATGCACATACTGAAATAATTCCCTGTATGTTATATGTTACAATAGACGTCACGTTCTCTTCTTTTACTCTGTCAGTTTTTTTCAACTGCAATGCTGACAGTAACCAAGTAAAGTACACAACCATATTACACGCCTGAATACGCACGGAGAGTACAGTGCTGGATGCATACTTATACAGACCAATCAGCACTCGGCTGGTCATGTGGTCAGTATCACGACAGCTACTTTTACTCCCCAAGACATTTCATGGTAACCATTTTAGGCCAGGTCAACTTGGCAGGTCATGTCAGTCATCAAAATCTGAGTTCATCCTGATGAGGATTGAACCAACAGCCACCAGGTTGTCGGGCGAGTGTTTAGGCACTGCACCACTGTCTTCCTTTAACTGACTACATATACCAAATTCCCTCTATGCACAGTCCCATATGGTCCACACAGGACACTGGTCATCATGAAAGTCCACAGCCTCCTGTCTCTGCACAACCTGCAATTTTTGTGACCCATACGGTCCACACAGGACACTTATCATCATGAAAGTCCATCCCAGGAAGGTTAACCCAGTCAACAAATGCCTGAAGAAGTTGAATGTGTCAGCCGAAAGATGCAAATACTGCAGCTCTGCTGTAAACAGGCACAACTCAATTACGTCCAAACAGTTTGGACGAATGATGAAGAGGAAGTAGAAGGAGAATGCCCACAGCCTCCTGTCTCTGGTAGCAAGTAAGTAAAGGAACCTTGTACATACCCTGAGGCAAACTGGGCACATGGGCTAATGAAATGCCTTTTTTAAGGGGTGTCTAGCTGGTCATGCGTTGAAGTACACTTGTTCCTGCAGCGAGGCGCTGTCGTCATTTGGAGGTGACAGGTTCGAATCCCGGTCTGTAACTATAGCTTTCAATTTGTATGTTATCTAGTGCATCCTCTAGTCTCTAATTCTTAAACCTACTTCTATGAGTGCCAAACAATATGCGTGCATTTATTAATTAATTGTCTTGATGGCCTCAAGTGGTTCCCCAATTGATATTTATGTGTAATATGTGTACAACATTGGAACCGGCCAATCATATCTCTCCTTTAAATGTTTGTTACTATACTGGACACAGCATTACGGCCCGATGTGTTTGTGTGCTTGTTATTTGACCTAGGCTGGTTTAATATAAAATTATGAGACCTATGGTGCTATATCAATGGTTGGATAAGAATTCTGTCCATATTTCATAGTTGTGGATTCATGTGGATGATAGACCTGGCTAATGAAGACATCTTTTATAGGAGTGTCTAGTTGGTCATGCGTGGAAGTACACTTGTTCCTGCTGCGAGGCGCTGTTTTCATTTGGAGATGACAGGCTTGAATCCTAGACTGTAACTATAGTTTTCAATTTTTATGTTGTTTAGTGCATCCTCTAGTCTCCAATTCCTACACCTACTTCTATGAGCATCAAGCAATATGTGTGTCTTTATTTATTAATGGGCACATGTCAACAGCCCCATATTTTCATAGACCAATCGGCAATCCAAGGGCAATGAGGTCAATATCTTGCCAGCCACATTTACTTCCCCTAACATTTCCTGGTGGTCATGTTTGGCTGGGCAGACCTGGCAGCCCAAGACAATTGTAAATATCTACCTTGATCCCATGACCCTGGACCAGCAGGCAAACTTGACCTAATTCCAATCAGTCTATATATGCTGAATCATGATCAGGTGACATCCTAAAATGCCTCTCTATAGATATGAAGTTGCAGTACTGGTTTTCTTCTTCTTCTTCTTCTTCGTTCATCCGGAGTTTTTTTTTCGGATGTGATTGCGTTGTGCCTGTTTACAGCAGAGCTGCGTTCTTGCGCCGTTAGGCTGACACATCCGACTTCTGCGGGCATTTGTTGACCGGGTTAACCTTCCCGGGGTACTGGTTTTGAACACCCCGCTGTTTCCTAGGCATGGAGAGGGGAAGGGTATCACTGTAACACAGTGCCACCAGAGATGGACAAGTCTCCACATCCACTTCCATCCAATGGATGCATGCTCTTTTGGGGACGCAGGCGACATCAACATGAATGCACCCGACTTCAGAATTAAAAATCAGGCCTCTAGATGACTCATAAACAACAATAACAATACAAATCCTTGGAAACAACCTTTTCCCATGTCATGACACCAAACTATCACTCAACCTTTCCTCTGACACATTCTGTGCTATTTCCTTGGGAACGACCTTTGAATGACCTTCACTTGACAACACATGCCATCGTTTTGGCAAACAACTGCCACTGCAGAGGTCAAAGTGACATAAATAACATAATTCACAACCAAAAGTGGATTTGCAACATGATTACTCGCTCATGCAATGCTACTCTATTATATACACAGAAGATAAGAAAACCAGTGCACATGTAATTATAACATCTTTCCAAATTCAAACCACATCAACAACAAAGGCAAGCCACATCATTAATATCTAGAACAAGTTAAGGCCATTTTGGGATGTTATTTTAACAACAAATGGATGAACTACAACGGTGTGAGGGCGGTGAATAATTGTATAACCAGCAGAAGTGGTCAGTCTCATGTGTGCCACCTTGACTTCCTTGTACATGTCCTGGTACCAACTTTCAGCTGGGTCACCCTGGGATTCCAGATCAGTGTCTTAACAACTGTCTTGATGGGGATTGAACACACGACCCCAGGGCTGGCAGGCAAGGTGCCAGTTATAGCCCTACCACTTGAAGTGGCTCACACACACACAAACTGTCTCAGATCTATCAAAGTCCACTGTGAGTAACTCCAGGAGTTGATACTCCACAGTTTCAAGTCAAGTAGAATGAAATAATTAATATTCCACTTCAGTGTTTCTACAAATCAATTCTGATGCAAGAAGTGGAATGTTTCTTTGTAAGTTAAACTCAGGCAATGGAACTTCAAATTACTGTTATCAACTTCGTCCGGAAATTTAATCCCAGAAACGAGTATATAAGAAGGCAGTTGTTGATCTGCATACATTAAAAGTTAAGCATACATTACAAGTTAACCCAATGGCTACCAGACGCCACAAATGGTGCTATATTTCATACAGTTGGAAACAACAATTTAAATAGGCAGCAATTTATCCACATTTTTCAAATATCACAAGAAATAAATGTTTTGCAAACTGACAAATTACATCTGAAATTCTAGACACACCTACCGTTGAAAAATACTGATGCTTAAATGATGTCAAAGCATTATTTTCTAATCCGGTGGTTAAAGAATGAATGACTTTTAGATATATAAACAAACATGCAACATGGTTCAAAAGATCTCACTAGCAAAAAACAAACGAAAAAAGTACTAAAATAAATAAATGAACAACTAGTGAGCTGAGAATGACAAACAAATGGTTGATGTACTGGCTGACAAATGAACACAGTACCTGGCATACGATTTGCTGTTTGATGATGTAAAATTTGCCCTATTGCAATGACTCAGATTACCTTCCTACAACAATTCATGTTCCATTTTATGTTTACTCAGTGACATGACTCATGCACTCATACTGAAGTAACACATGTTCACATCATGGAATGATTTCTGTTGTCACACAATACAGAATCATGTTTATTTACTGCAGTTATTTCATGTAATGATTTCTGTTGATGGACTACAAAGAATCATGTTCACTCACTCTAATAACACTGTTTACTTCATGTAATGATTTCTGTTGCCATGTACAAAGAATCATGTTCATTTACTGCAGTAACACTTGCTTACTGCATGTAATGAGTTATGCTGTCATACAATACACAATCATGTTCATTTACTGAAACAAGATGTTTATATCATGTAATGATATCTGTTATCATACAATACAGAATAATGTTCATTTACTGAAATAACATGTTTACATCATGTAAAGTGCCTGGGGATTCGTAGCAAAAGCAAATTGCCAATAGTTAGTAAAGGAGAGCTTGGCATATAATACCACAACCTCAAGTCTGAGAATGAAGGTTGAGGCAGTTACTGCTGGTTGAAGAACAAACTCAATATGCATGTTGTGATTGTAAATGATTCACAAAACATGCTGACAATGGTGAAGACTGACATGCTTCGTGCAGAATGGCTTGCATCAATTCAGAGGTCGAGGGTTGTGAGCATTAGCTAAATCTTTTCTCCAGGAAACTCTGGTGTGGTTCACAATGAACAGGCAGACGATTAGCTGGTGTCACATCACTGAGGGGCGATTTGTTGCCTGATAATGCAGATGTGGTGAAGACCCCGTGGGAGTATGTGAATAATGCAGAAGAACAGTTAGACTATCATGGTCTGGAAAAAATGGGGCAGCAAGGGAGGGGGTGGGGGGGGGGGGAGAGAGAGAGAGAAGGAGGTCATAGGATCTGGTAGACAGTCGTCACTCAGAGGTAAAGTAAGATGGACATATAATCAGATTGCAGCAGGCACCATTAGATTAGTATTGGAACTCTTTGCTGGCTGTTGAAGACGAGGACTGAGTGCTTATGGGAATGCCCTGAGTGCAATAATGTTGGTTCTTGACTCAACTCAGCTCACCTCATCATGAAATGATGTCTGTTGTCATACAATACAGACTCGTGTGTATTTATTGAAATAACACACTTACATCATGTAACAATTTCTATTGTCATACAATTCACTTACTGAAATAAATCATGTTCACTTACTCCAATAATACATATTCACATCATGCAATGATTTCTGTTACTATACAATACAGATTCGTGCTCATTTACAAGTTTTATCCACGTAATGATGTTTGCTGATTAACTACAAAGAATCATATTCACTTGCTGTAGTAACAGATGTTAATTTACTTCATGTAATTATTTCTGTTACCGTACAAAATAGAATCATTTTCACTTACTGCAGTGACTCACGCTCTATTATTGCAATAAATCATGTTCTTTTACCAGTCAATGCTGGAAAAATTTGCATTTCCATTCTGCAATAATTTCACGATGGTACACAATTTAAATTACTGTTTGAATATGTGAGTTGTATATTTCAGCTTAAAGGATTCATAACTTTTGTGTTATGTTAGATTGTGTGACTTTTGTAGCAGGTGTCTGATGAAATGCAGCGAAATATACCAGGCAATAAAATGAGCAACCTATCAGTTGTGTCTTCATTATTCAAATTCACTAAGGGAAAGCACTGTTTTGAATGATGTATGTTTTCTGACTGCAACATTTGCTACTTTACTGTTCATCTTCATGTTTTATTACTGCAAGGAGTTAAGTTTCATTACATGTCCATGCTACAGATGCTTACTGTTGACATGGCCAGCCTCCTCTTCTGCTTCCATTTGGTCTGTACATCATTACTTCTTGTAGTATACTGTTAGTTGGTAATCTAGTTACATGGCCAGCCTCCTCTTCTGCTTCCATTTGGTCTGTACATCATTACTTCTTGTAGTATACTGTTAGTTGGTAATCTAGTTACATGGCCAGCCTCCTCTTCTGCTTCCATTTGGTCTGTACATCATTACTTCTTGTAGTATACTGTTAGTTGGTAATCTAGTTACATGGCCAGCCTCCTCTTCTGCTTCCATTTGTAGTATACTGTTAGTTGGTAATCTAGTTACATGGCCACATCATTTAACTTGCTGCCTTCTGATAAAATCTAGTGCTGTTATAGTCCTGATTTCTTCATTTCTGATTTTCTCTCTTCTTGATACATTGAGGATTCTTCTCAGGAACCACATTTCTGTTGTGATTTTTCTTTTCTCATTTTCTGTCATTGTCCAGGTAATCGCTCATAAATTATATCTCCCCCTATCAGTGTGTGCATGTGTGCGTGAGCACGCGCGCGCGCGCGTTTGTGTGTGTGCGCGCGCGCGTGCATGTGTGTGTATGGGGGGAGGGTTAGGGAGTGGGGGGGGGGGGGGGGGGGGGGGGGGGGGGGGAGGGTAGAGACTTTATTTATTTTTTTTAAACTAACGTCTGCAATAAACATTAGGAAATTATCAAAATGATAATACACTTCTGCAGACAATATCAGAAGTCAGAAGATAAGTAGAATCTTGACAAATCCTTACAGAAAATATATGAATGTTATCAAATTCTTACTAACAACACCATTAAACATCAGATTATTTTAGTATTGATCAAACTTTGCAGTAAACAATGTACTATGGCAATGTTTACAAATACTTAAAGAACAGAGTTTGCAAGCTTAAATTATGTCCTAAAACAAGAAATAATTCTGAACTAGAACATTTAAATCAAACAAGAAAGATTTACATAACATATTCTTCTGAGCTAGAACATTCAGATGAAACAAAGGAAGATTTACATAAGACTAACAAATACCTAAATTGAACATACAACTAACACATGCCTAAATTATTTTACAATTCCACATTTCGCAGCACATTTATTATAAAGTACCTGTCACTGGTTAAAATTATCCACTTCTGGCTCTTGAATCATATCCATAAGTGATTAGTCTCTCTCAGTAGATTAAGTTTATGGATGTGATTTGCCCCCCCACCACTTGCTGGCTGGACAAATATGGCATGTATATGTAGCACAAGTTTCTGTGTGTATTTTATGTTTTTCCAGCGTACATGTGTTGTCTTGTGCAGGTTTAAGCCTAACACAAAAGTATTTCCTTAATTCCTTCTATATTCAAAAGTATTTCCTTAATTCCTATTATATTCAAAAGTATTTCCTTAATTCCTTCTATATTCAAAAGCATTTCCTTAAGTCCTTCTATATTTAAACTGACTGAAATTATAACAAGAAAGGTACATGTAACATGAACGCAGAAATATTAAGAACAAAGAAAATGCCTCAGGACACAGAGGTGTTTCCAAGGCACCAGGGCCTGGTTCTATACTAATCAAGACCTACTAACATGTCCTAGTCGTGTGTCCTGAGCAACAGGTCCCTTCGGGGTCTTGGCTAACGTAGTAGAATCGCTGATTCTTCCGAAGTCGGAGAGTATCTGCCTGCATGGTGAGGAACCACCAGTCTGCACACCAATAAGCCAGACATGGGACAACGGATACTCACGCAAACCTCAGTCCGGTATGACATCACACTGATGTTGGACAACAGGACGTCTTCATCCAACAGACAGGACTTCACGCTGGAGTTCACAGCCAGCGAACGCAAGCAAGCAAGCAGCAAGAAAATGCCTCAAAAATAACTGTTGTTATTCAGCTGAGACATAAAAATCAGTTTAACAGATCACACATTCTTTTTTTTTTTTTTTATTTAAAGGCAGTGACACAAAAATATACTTATACATGCAGATCCAACCAAGGAAGGAAAGAATAGTAACACCATATAACATATCCAGTGTGCCATAAGAGACAACAAACAATATCCTCATTGTCTTCCACTCTTTTCATCAAGCTTTATGGAGAATAGTTGACATTCCAGTGCCCAATGGGTGGCACTGGATAGTGTCATTTCGTGTGATGTACAATGTCTTTGATGTCGTCAATCCATTTTCTTCTCAGGTACCCTCTTGCTCTCGTATCATATCTTCTTCGATGTAGCGCCAGTGTTGGTCACTGATGGTGTTGCATTCTAACAACATGGCTGAACCATGTAATCTTCTGTCTTTCAACATATGTGGCATAAGGTGTTGATTCCACTGTCTGTCTAATAACATCATTTCTTACTCGGTCTTGGATTGTAAAGTTGGCAACTCTTCTCAAGCATCTCATCTCACAGGTGTTGATTTTGCATAAGTGCGAATTGGGTGAATAGTGCATCAGTGCAACATTTACCTTTCCTGATACCAAACTGTACGTTGCTTAACTGTTGTTCAATTATACTAGTTTTTGTTCCAATAGTTTTGCAAACATTTTCTCAATCTGTATCAAGAATGATATACCTCTGTATGGTTGCATTCTCCCATATTGCCTTTCCTTTTCCATATTGATACTATTACCGCTTGTTGCCAATCAGATGGGACATTTATTTCATCCCATGTTATATTAAAAAGTCTTATTATTTTAAAAAAGCAAGAATAGCTTCTGTGGTTATTACAGGTAACTGTTGTCTCAAAAGGCTGTGTATGGTGTTTCCCAAGAACGTGCTTTCCCAACAATGCAAGATGAAGAGGTAGTGTGCTTTTCAAATGTTCTACTAGATCAGTGGTTCTCAACCGGTGGGGAATTTCCCCCCCCCCCCCAGGGGGGAATTTTAGAGTTTCGGGGGGGGGGGGATTAAGATTATTTCAAGATTGCATTAATACAAGAACCGATTATTTGATATTGTTTTTCCCTTCATACTGTATGGTTCTGTATGTCTTACCCTTCAAAGTTCAATTTATAAAGTAAGTAGACCCACAAATCATATTTTATGTGGACGTCTAGACTTGTTTTAGTATGTGCTATTAAATTTAGCTTCCATTATTACGTATACTGTGTAGGAGCGGGGGTGGGATTTTTAGGTAGGAAATACGAAAGGGGGGAATGACGCTCTGAAAATATGGTGAAGGGGGGCACGGGCCAAATTTGTAGGTAGGAAATCCGAAAGGGGGGGAATGACGTTCTGAAAATATGGTGAAGGGGGGCACGGGAACCACTGTACTAGATGATACATGGTGTTTTGATGAGATGATTTCTCCTCACATCCCCTGGGTTCACGTCTCCACTGTGATTAATCCTGTCAAGACCACACTTCGTGTGCTTTAAGATGTGATGGTATACATTCAGCACCCAGGTCTTGCACTCTTCATGCCTGAAGATTTCACATGCATGATCAAAAAGAATATGTTGCTTACCTACTGAGAATCTTCTTCTTCTGCTCCCTTTATTTTTTCGTGTTTACACCGACAGACAAGTTCTTATGACACAGCCAAGTTTTCTGGAGCTCCTCTTGTGTTCTGTACATTGAAGAACGCAGTGCCAGCTCACTGGGCCAATATTCCCTTCTCAGCTGGCTGTACTGAGGGAAATCTCAGAGAACATTCTCTACCGTTTGATCACACTGTCCACAGGAGCATGAGCCCATGTCAACACCACTCACAAAATTCTTTATGTATGTTAGTCAGTTAGTCGCAGTTCCTACTTCACGGCAAAGGGTTGCCCCATTATGCTCCATTCCTATGCCAGTGATTATTACACAAAATGCTCCTTATTGCCCCATGTGAAAAGTGGAACAGATAGGAATCTCGACAAACCAACAGCCCACACAGGTATACTATGCATAATGCCGCTGCCAGAATGTCAACACAAAAATCCACCCTGAAAATATGTTTATCGTCAATGGAAGCGGCAGTCACTAGAAAACCAGCAGTCACACATTACTTCATAAGGCAACCCAGTTATTGCAGTGACAGGCCAGACGCTATTTTTCTGAACATGCAGTTCACGCTACAAACAACCACGGACAGATGTAAAAGCACTCCACATGAAATTCATAGCTCACAGTGTCGCTCCACGCATTCAATTCAGTAGCAGGGCGATGGAACCATGTACTACCAGTCCAACATGAGGAAAATGTGTAAGCAAACCGTAGAAACAAGCATAAACACTCCAGAGGCCTTGGGGACTGGAAACTCCTCTTCAGGTATAAGAGCCAACAATTCAAATGATAGGATTTGTGCAACAACAAAACAACAACAGCCAGGCATGCTGTGAAAAGGGGCTACTCTGCAATTAAGAATAACCAATCTATTGTAAAAAAAACTCTGTAAATCATGTATACTGAAAATGAGTAAATTCATGTAAATAGAAACTTCTTCATTCATCAGATTTACAGATGAGTGTGATCTCTGCATCTTTCACCTGACAAATACAACTTTTCCCCAGCATTTGTTAACTGGTTAGTTTTCCGGTTAGTAAACAATAAATTCTTCTGCTATACTTAGCACATCTGCAGAAGAGCAGAGACATTTGTGCCAATCGCCTGACAACTTCAACTTTTCCCCGGCGTTTCTTAACAAGTTTAGTTTTCCTGAGTAAATAATACATTATTAACTGTTAAACTGTTAATTAATGAATGGAGGAAAATTGATGTAATACTCAGTGTTCATTTAAAATAACCAGTAAAATGGTGAGCTAATGAGCTCTGCAGAAAACTGTACACTGTTAAAGTTATTGAAGAATAGGAAGTATTAACTGTAAAGTTTGTAATGTCCAGGAAACAAATAACTGTTAAGGTTTTAACTGAAGTGTATGAAGAAGTAAACTATAAAGTAAGTAAACTAATGTGCAGAGAACAATCAACTTTTTATGTTCAATTAATACAAAGGGCAATTAACTATTAATTTTTAAACTTATATTCAGAGAATAATACTTTCACTTTTGAAATAAAGTTAAAAGAGAAATTGTCTAAATTTAGAATGTGAGGATCAACTGACTTGTAAGTTTTAAACTAATAAGCTGGAGACAGTTTAATGATAAACTTTAGACAGTTAAATGATAAACTTTAAACTAATAGGCTGGGGACAGTTGAATGATAACCTTTAAACTACTAGGTTGGGGACAATTGTATGGAGGTTTTAAATTAATAAGGAAGTAAAAACTGCTTTTAAAGTTTGAATTAATGATCAAGGAACTGTTACGTTTCAAATTAATGTTGGAGAAACAACCTGGTGTTAATGTTATAATTAATACGTAGGGAAGAACTGATTATTAACTGCTGAGTTAATGAGAGTATAATTCGCTTTTTTCATTTTGTATTGTGAGCTGGGAACTAAATAACACCATATGCAGGTTTTCAAACTGCACTGCAGAAACATCAGTGACTAAACAAAACAACATCCTTCACGTGGGTTTAGTGGACCCAGTTGACAGGCACCCATTGCTCCTTGGTTCTCATATCATTTAGGGACTTGCGGAGAAGGCGGTAAGTCTCTTCAAAGTTGTCGTTGACGATGATTTCATCAAAATAACTACCAAACTGCTTCTCTATGTTTGCACTCTCCTTTACGGTTTTTATGAAGTCATCCTCCTGTTTATGAAAATAATTAAATTATAACAACAATAGTAATACTACAACAATATCTACAACTGCCTACAGCTATATTTACAACTGCTACAGCTATAATTAATATTGCTACAATTATATTTACAACTACTACAACTATATTTACAACTTCTTCAGCTCTAACTACAATTACTACAAGTTACTGGAACATTTATATCTACAACTACTACAACCACTACAACTATAATTAAAACTACTACAACTTTAATTACAACTGCTACAACTATATCTGCAACTACTACAACCATATCAACAACTACTGACAACTATATCTACAAATGCTACATGTGAAACTACTACAACTCTAATAACTACTACAACTCTAATTAAAACTACTACAATTCTAATTACAACTACTACAACTCTAATTACAGTGCTACAACTATATCTACAACTTTTAAAAACTGTATGTCCATTGGAGGAAGTTATGCTTAACCCGAGTTTGATCTTCTTGGTAAATTATGTTCAGTAGTTTGCCATGGCTTTTTGAAAGAGAATTCAACATTTAAAAATCCAACTGTAGGGATTGATCCTGACCCCTCACCATTCATCATCATCATCATCATCTTCTACTTCTGCCGTCAAGCGTCATGGGGAGGAATAATTTGCGTTCCAGCGCCCGGTGGGCGGCACTGGATAGTGTCATTCCGTGTGGTTGTACAATGTCTCTGATGTTGTCAATCCATTTTCTTCTTGGACGTCCTCGTGGTCTCGTCGCAGATGATCTTTGATGTAAGGCCAGTGATGGTAGTTGCTGATGTTGCATTCTAACGACATGGCTAAACCACTTGATCTTCTGTCTTTCAATAAATGTGGCACAAGATGTTGATCCCACAGTCTGTCTGATAATAGCATTTCTTACTCGGTCTGGGATTGTTAAGTTGGCAGCTCTCCTCAGGCATCTCATTTCGCAGGTGTTGATTTTGCGAAGGTATAATTTGGATAAAGTCCAGGTTTGAGATTGGTAACTCCTCGCCATTAGTGCAACAAAATTTTTAAGGGCTATACTACTCTTATATTTTTGGCCAAATCAACTGCTACAACTAAATTCATAACTTCAATTACTGTAAATATATGCATAACTACAACTACTGCAACTAAATGCATAACTACAACCACTGCGATTAAATGCTTAACTACAACCACTGCGATTAAATGCATAACTACAACTACTGCAAATAAATGCATAACTACAACCACTGCGATTAAATGCATAACTACAACTACTATCGTTGATTAGCATGCTTGCTGCCGGCTCAGTAATCATGTGTTCATGTTCTCGCCAGTTGGTGTCTTTTTCAATGACTTAGAATGCCAAGTTGACTCAAAATATGTACCAAGAAATGTTCTGGGAGGTAAAGCTGGCCAGTGTGATGCTGACCATACCACCCATTGAATGCCAGTTTGTCTATACAAACATGGGGTTAGCACCATATACATGGTCAGACAAGGGGTCAGCATCAGCGTTCGTCACCAGCTAATTGTGGAAAAGACTGGCCAACTATGCATTCGATCTGGCAACATGTGATGGCCTTGACACATCACATACCCCAATCCTAGTAGGTTCCTGCTTTGAGACTTTTTGTTTTAAAACTTTTAACAGGTCTATGTCTGTTTGAAAGAAATTACTGAATTCATCACATATAATGATGTGATGTTAATGAAAGTAAGGAATTGTTTTTGTTTGTCCAAGTGTTAATTTCCCTTCCATATATCTTTACTATATGTTCTGTATGTTACAAATATTTTAAAACATTTTGTATGTTCTCTATGAATAACATATTGTATTTCATTTACTCAGACTAAATATGTAATGTGGCCCTTATTTTTATGTGCTCTATCTCGATCTCTGATAATTTCAACATTTATGGTGAATTTAGTGCGCTGTTTTACTAACACTTTCCTAAACTGGTACATGCTTATCAAACACACTAAGGAAGATCTTCAGCCAGTATTCCAGGACATCATTTGGGGCAGGGAGTTGTTAAACTGGGTCCAAAAGGCAACTGAGCAAGTCTTGTAAAATATATCCTAATAAATCTGTACAGCTTTTAAATTGTGTAAATATGTGTTTGTGTTTGGGAGTTTTGGTTCCTCTTTTAGACCACATGCAGAATATTTGGTAGTGATTGATAAGTGCACAATTGGGTATGAATGAATCACGAAAACACAAAAAGTAGATTGTGAGCATTACTAGAACACGATTACAAGAAACAAAATGGACATTGTGGCTAAAGCTTTCGTCAGCCCAGAACAAACACACACAAACAGACACACAACTACATGAACAACACTACATGAAAATATTAAGGTTACATATCTGTATCCTTGTTTGGAGTGACGATGCATTTGATACCATCCATTGATAGTCGTCAAATGCGTCAATCGCTCCAAACAAGGAAACAGATAAGTCACTTTAATATTTAGATTTTCATGTAGTGTTTTCCATGTAGTTGTGTGTCAGTTTGTGTTTGTTTATTCTGTGCCAGCGAAAGCTTTAGCCGCAACGTCCATTCTGTTTCTTGAAATTTTGTTCTAGTAAAGCTCACAATCTACTTCTCGTTTTCTCATTCATTGCTTGTTTAAGCTTTACTGCAGTTCCCCTTATTCTTGTTAACAATTGGGTATGGTACACCTATAATGTTGTCTGGACATGTTACATAAATTTGATCTATAAGTGCTGAGAATGTTTTTATTATTCCAGCAGCTTGTTTGACCATTTGTTGGGAGTAGAATGATTTAATTATATTTTCCCATGCTTTGTTGGATTTGTTGGTATCAGCATTGAAGTCCCCATGAATTAACATTCCTTTTACATTGTGAACACACTATTCATCATGGCAGTGAAGTTTGCCATTTTCATACCAGATGTTTCCTGCACTGGGAAAAAGAAAGAAAGAAAGAAAGAAAGAAAGAAAGAAAGAAAGAAAGAAAGAAAGAAAGAAAGAAAGAAAGAAAGAAAGAAAGAAAGAAAGAAAGAAAGAAAGAAAGAAAGAAAGAAAGAAAGAAAGAAAGAAATGTAAGAAAGAAAGAAAAAACCACATTTACATCAAAGCTCTGACCAGGCAAAATATACAGAATAGTGTTCAAACAATCTAAACTTACACTTTTTATCTCCACAGGGCCTCCCTGGTAACAGAAATATAAATAAAATTATTATTAATATAAAATATAAGAACAACATTTAGAGGTACTGATTAGCATTCATAGAATAACAGAAGTAAAAGTATAGAGGACACACTAGACAATCTCTACTTATTTCATATATTCTATGATTTCTGATTAATATCTGTATATATATATATATACATATATATATATATATATATATATATATATATATATATATATATATATATATATATATATATATATATATATATATATATATATATATATATCACACCCATGAAGGTTCTATGTAGCAACTAAACACTCTTTTACTTATTGCAATTGAAGTCTGTCTGTTAGTATGTTTTCCACCTTGCACAAGGCTACCTTTGCTATGGAAATTCTTGTTCTAATCTCTTCAAGGCATCTGCCATCAGATGTTATGTCTGTTCTGAGACAGATGTACTGATTCACTTGTTTAATTAAGAATATTCTCATTTCCCTGTATATTATATTGTGTTTGCATCTTATAGGCATGCCAGTTACTGCATGAAACAATATTATCAAACTGTGCCGCTAGATAAGACATACAGTCATCATTTGTCCCAGCACCAAATCAAATCTGGCTTCAAGTGTGTCACTTACCCGGCCACCTCTGGCAAAGCGCCGGCCTTCCTCATACATGACTTTAAGAGCTTGCACACTGGGGGCAGCGATGAAGACAATGTAAGGCATGAACTCTTGTGTCTTCAACATTTTCAAAGCCTGTGGGGAAGTAGTACAACAAGATAAACATTCTGGCAAGTCAATTTACTACAAGTAAACAGCCACTGATCTTTCATTCAGCTTCCTAATCCTGGAAAAGAAGAAGCAAAACACTGACAATTTACTAGATTGAAGAAAACTCATTCATAAACAGTATCACATCACGGAAATTAAAATACTTAATTATTCAAAACAATGTATTCACTTAGTGAATTCAAATATTTAGGTTGCACAATTTACTGCCTGGCATATTTCGCTGCGTCTCATCTGGTGCATGCTGCAAGAGTATATATCATATGAAGTGACGACCAGAAAGATTTGTGGAAAGAGAGATAGAGGAAGACAGAGTGAGAACATTCTTGACAGTCTTGTGTCATGGCACAGAAGAAAGTCAAGACATGAACTGATCCATGGCACAGAAGAAAGTCAAGACATGAACTGATCCATGGCACAGAAGAAAGTCAAGACCTGAACTTGATCCATGGCACAGAAGAAAGTCAAGACATGAACTGATCCATGGCACAGAAGAAAGTCAAGACATGAACTGATCCATGGCACAGAAGAAAGTCAAGACATGAACTGATCCATGGCACAGAAGAAAGTCAAGACATGAACTAATCCATGGCACAGAAGAAAGTCAAGACATGAACTGATCCATGGCACAGAAGAAAGTCAAGACATGAACTGATCCATGGCACAGAAGAAAGTCAAGACATGAACTGATCCATGGCACAGAAGAAAGTCAAGACATGAACTGATCCATGGCACAGAAGAAAGTCAAGACATGAACTGATCCATGGCACAGAAGAAAGTTCAAGACATGAACTGATCCATGGCACAGAAGAAAGTCAAGACATGAACTGATCCATGGCACAGAAGAAAGTCAACACATGAACTGATCCATGGCACAGAAGAAAGTCAAGACATGAACTGATCATGGCACAGAAGAAAGTCAAGACATGAACTGATCATGGCACAGAAGAAAGTCAAGACATGAACTGATCCATGGCACAGAAGAAAGTCAAGACATGAACTGATCCATGGCACAGAAGAAAGTCAACACATGAACTGATCCATGGCACAGAAGAAAGTCAAGCCATGAACTGATCCATGGCACAGAAGAAAGTCAAGACATGAACTGATCCATGGCACAGAAGAAAGTCAAGACATGAACTGATCCATGGCACAGAAGAAAGTCAAGACATGAACTGATCCATGGCACAGAAGAACGTCAAGACATGAACTGATCCATGGCACAGAAGAAAGTCAAGACATGAACTGATCCATGGCACAGAAGAAAGTCAAGACATGAACTGATCCATGCACAGAAGAAAGTCAAGACATGAACTGATCCATGGCACAGAAGAAAGTCAAGACATGAACTGATCCATGGCACAGAAGAAAGTCAAGACATGAACTGATCCCATGGCACAGAAGAAAGTCAAGACATGAACTGATCCATGGCACAGAAGAAAGTCAAGACATGAAACTGATCCATGGCACAGAAGAAAGTCAAGACATGAACTGATCCATGGCACAGAAGAAAGTCAAGACATGAACTGATCCATTGGCACAGAAGAAAGTCAAGACATGAACTGATCCATGGCACAGAAGAAAGTCAAGACATGAACTGATCCATGGCACAGAAGAAAGTCAAGACATGAAACTGATCCATGGCACAGAAGAAAGTCAAGACATGAACTGATCCATGGCACAGAAGAAAGTCAAGACATGAACTGATCCATGGCACAGAAGAAAGTCAAGACATGAACTGATCCATGGCACAGAAGAAAGTCAAGACATGAACTGATCCATGGCACAGAAGAAAGTCAAGACATGAACTGATCCATGGCACAGAAGAAAGTCAAGACATGAACTGATCCATGGCACAGAAGAAAGTCAAGACATGAACTGATCCATGGCACAGAAGAAAGTCAAGACATGAACTGATCCATGGCACAGAAGAAAGTCAAGACATGAACTGATCCATGGCACAGAAGAAAGTCAAGACATGAACTGATCCATGGCACAGAAGAAAGTCAAGACATGAACTGATCCATGGCACAGAAGAAAGTCAAGACATGAACTGATCCATGGCACAGAAGAAAGTCAAGACATGAACTGATCCATGGCACAGAAGAAAGTCAAGACATGAACTGATCCATGGCACAGAAGAAAGTCAAGACATGAACTGATCCATGGCACAGAAGAAAGTCAAGACATGAACTGATCCATGGCACAGAAGAAAGTCAAGACATGAACTGATCCATGGCACAGAAGAAAGTCAAGACATGAACTGATCCATGGCACAGAAGAAAGTCAAGACATGAACTGATGCATGGCACAGAAGAAAGTCAAGACATGAACTGATCCATGGCCCAGAAGAAAGTCAAGACATGAACTGATCCATGGCACAGAAGAAAGTCAAGACATGAACTGATCCATGGCACAGAAGAAAGTCAAGACATGAACTGATCCATGGCACAGAAGAAAGTCAACACATGAACTGATCCATGGCACAGAAGAAAGTCAAGACATGAACTGATCCATGGCACAGAAGAAAGTCAAGATATGAACTGATCCATGGCACAGAAGAAAGTCAAGACATGAACTGTTCCATGGCACAGAAGAAAGTCAAGACATGAACTGATCCATGGCACAGAAGAAAGTCAAGACATGAACTGATCCATGGCACAGAAGAAAGTCAACACATGAACTGATCCATGGCACAGAAGAAAGTCAAGACATGAACTGATCCGTGGCACAGAAGAAAGTCAACACATGAACTGATCCGTGGCACAGAAGAAAGTCAAGACATGAACTGGTCCGTGGCACAGAAGAAAGTCAAGACATGAACTGATCCATGGCACAGAAGAAAGTCAAGACATGAACTGATCCATGGCACAGAAGAAAGTCAAGACATGAACTGATCCATGGCACAGAAGAAAGTCAAGACATGAACTGATCCATGGCACAGAAGAAAGTCAAGACATGAACTGATCCATGGCACAGAAGAAAGTCAAGACATGAACTGATCCATGGCACAGAAGAAAGTCAAGACATGAACTGATCCATGGCACAGAAGAAAGTCAAGACATGAACTGATCCATGGCACAGAAGAAAATCAAGACATGAACTGATCCATGGCACAGAAGAAAGTCAAGACATGAACTGATCCATGGCACAGAAGAAAGTCAACACATGAACTGATCCATGGCACAGAAGAAAGTCAAGACATGAACTGATCCATGGCACAGAAGAAAGTCAAGACATGAACTGATCCATGGCACAGAAGAAAGTCAAGACATGAACTGATCCATGGCACAGAAGAAAGTCAAGACATGAACTGATCCATGGCACAGAAGAAAGTCAAGACATGAACTGATCCATGGCACAGAAGAAAGTCAAGACATGAACTGATCCATGGCACAGAAGAAAGTCAAGACATGAACTGATCCATGGTACAGAAGAAAGTCAAGACATGAACTGATCCATGGCACAGAAGAAAGTCAAGACATGAACTGATCCATGGCACAGAAGAAAGTCAAGACATGAAATGATCCATGGCACAGAAGAAAGTCAACACATGAACTGATCCATGGCACAGAAGAAAGTCAAGACATGAACTGATCCATGGCACAGAAGAAAGTCAAGACATGAACTGATCCATGGCACAGAAGAAAGTCAAGACATGAACTGATCCGTGGCACAGAAGAAAGTCAAGACATGAACTGATCCGTGGCACAGAAGAAAGTCAAGACATGAACTGATCCATGGCACAGAAGAAAGTCAAGACATGAACTGATCCATGGCACAGAAGAAAGTCAAGACATGAACTGTGGAGCGTGAACCACAATGAAGCCAAATTAAATCGATAAATTGTGAAATTCTACGAAAATTAATTTTGAAAGTGTGTTATTATACAGAAATCAATAGAAATGTATACAATCATCAGTGAATATTACCAACTTAACCATCGTGTACATTTCATTGTGTGTGATACAGCCATCAATGTCACCATTCTATAGAGTCAGTAAATAGATTAGCGACTGAACTGAAGCCTAGAACGAAGTTACACCATAGTCAGAAAGTGAAGACAAGACGACATCGACTGTCATACGACGAATCATCACACATATCATCTAACATACCATTCAGACGATCATATCATTCATTCATTAACACCATTTATCATTATCTATCACAGTTTTCATTCATCATTCGCATGAAAGATAAGTTTGTATTTACAACATAAGCGTGTGTCTAATTTTTGATGCTCTACTAAACAGAAGCAGTCATTGTGTTATTGAGTCAATCATTTTGTGAGTGTGGAAGACAGCGGTGGAACATCCCAAGAACCGTATTTTCCAAAGAATTAGATGAGTATATTTTCAAAATATTTTGGTATGCTCTAAATTAATCATGCATCTTCTTTTTCAGTAAAGATGTATATTTACTAACACATTATTACAAACTATTGTGTGAATATTATTGTGATACCATATTGAACTAACATTACGCCACAAAATGGCGTCACTAAGTGAGTGCATCCAGGCAGGTAAAGACATGGGCCACACTGGAGATAAGCTAGAAAAGTGGGCGGATCAAAAGTATAAAGAAGAAATAGCTCGACATAGAGAAGAAACAGAAAGAAAAACTGCTCTACAGAGAGAAGAGACAGAGAGAAAAGCTGCTCTAGAGAGAGACGAAAGAGCACTAGAAAGACAACACCAAAAAGAAATGAAAGAGGTCGAGGAAGCTACCAAACAGAAACAATTAGAGTTAGATCAAATTATCAAACAGAAACAATTAGACTTAGATCATGCCAACAAACAAGCAGAAGAAGTTACCAAACAGAAACAGTTAGACTTAGATCATGCCACCAAACAAAAGCAAATACAAGTAGACTCAGAGACTAAATTAAAGATGAAAGAAATGGAGGTAGATTCTAACATACAAATAGCCTCTAGCAAACAAAAGAGCCAAGAAGAACAGAACAAATTTAGTAAGTATAAAGGCCTTATCAAACCATACAGTGTAGGGGATTCAATTAGCGCATGGACTGAGAACATAGAATTCCAACTAAAGACGCAAAAAATACCTTTGGATGACTGGGCAATGATCTACATGAGGAACCTCAGTGGGGAGCCGTTAAAAGTAATAGAATCCATACCTACAGAGCTAAGGAACAATTATCAGTACATACACGATAGGATAATGCAACACTTTCTTTTAGACGCTACTTGGTACCAAATTCAATTCTCCCAAATTAAGCCAAAAGCAACTGAAACCTTCTTAGACTACATCTCTAACGTGCAGAGAACATTTAAAAAGTGGACTAGAGCAGCGAAAGTGGGTAACAACTATGAAAAATTAGAAGAGCTTATGGTAATGGACAAGGTGATATCTACCGTTCCTACCCCTTTTGCGAAGTTTTTACAACAGTCAGATATTGAGTCCATTCAGCAATTAGAGAAACGGGGGTCAGCATATTTTTCATCTAATCGGAACATATTCAAATCTACAACACATGATACAGAAATTACCGCTTTTGCAAACAAAGTTCCTGATAGATCTTACAACCAGAAAGATTACCATAAGAAGGACAAACCATATCAGAAACCACCTCGGGACGCAGAGGTGTTTCCAAGGCACCAGGGCCGGGTTATATACTGGCCAAGACCTATTGACGCGTCCTCGTCGAGCGTCCTGGGCAACAGGTCCCTTCGGGGTCCTGGCTAAAGTCAGTAGGATCGCCGATTCCTCCGAAGTCGGAGAGTGTCTGCCTGTACGGCGAGGAACCACCAGTCTGCACACCAATAAGCCAGACATGGGACAACGGATACTCACGCAAAACTCAGGTCCTGTATGACATCACACTGATGTTGGACAACAGGATGCCTTCATCCGACATACAGGACTTCGCGTTGGAGCTCAAGCCAATGAACACAAGCAAGCAAGCAGAAACCACTTCGATGTAACTATTGTAGTCTTTTTCATCCTACTTACTCGATGTGTGATAAGAACCCCGCATATCCGTCACACCTAGAATCAGTGCTAAAGAAGCAAGAAAGCAGAAGATCATCATTTAAACGTGCTGTTAAATGTTACTTTTGTTCCAGTTATGGCCACTATAGCAATAAATGTATTGGTAGACAACGAATGAAGGCAAATAATGCAGCACTCATCGATACATCATCAGACGATGAGAGTGACATTGATCCGGAACTTGTGAATGTGTTGCCAACGAGCGAATGTGAGAGTGTAGCATTAGTAACAGACATTTTAGACTTTAAGAAATGTAATGTATGCCACCAATTTCATGCGGATGGTAAATTGAAATGTGGGCACGTAATACCATGTTCAAATGAAGATGCTAACGCAGCAAGTGCCTCCAGAGGTAAACTTAAGTTCTACGATGCACTGGTCAATGATCAACCATGCCAACGTTTAATCGATAGCGGGAGCACTCTACTGGGTTTAAGGAAAGAACTTGCTAGACCAGAAGATTATACGGGTGAATTTGTCAAATGCCGTACTTTCTCTGGAACCATTGAGAAATATCCACTGGCAAAAGCGCATATCAATACCCCGTTCCTTACCGGCACATGTACTTGCGCAATCCTGCAAGATCCATGCACGGATCTCATTTTAGGATGCCTAGATTCATTGAAAGAATGTACAGACGACGACGTAAGAGCCTGGAAACATACACACATGGCCAACGCTGTAACAAGGTCAGATACAGAAACAAACTATACTGACTTACAAAATGAAATGCTACAGCTATTAACACCAAGTGGTGCAGATACCAACACTACTCGACAAAAATTTATCGAGGCACAAAGCACCGACCAAACAATCACACCTTATTTTAAATTGTTGGGTGAATGAGCGAAAGTGACTAAGAATGCATCTTGGTACTTAAGAAAATTTAACGGAATTCTCATGCGTTATTACACAAATAATAACCATGAAATTCAGCAGACGGTGTTACCTGTAACATATCGACAAAATGTGCTAAAAATCGCACATGAGTCACCGTTTGCTGGACATTTGGCCTATGATAAAACGCGAGCCAGAGTTCTGTCACACTTTTACTGGCCTAAATTCTGTTCGGACATAAAAAAATTTCTGTCGTTCTTGTATTATTTGTCAACATCTTGTACGAAAGGGAAAGCATGTGACGGCCGAAGTTCAACGGTCATTATTAGCATCCAGACCATTTGAGTGTGTATCTGTCGATATTGTTGGACCCCTGAATCAGGTGTCAAGCAAAGGAAACCGATATATACTTACTCTCGTGGATCTATGCACCAGGTGGATCGAAGCTATTCCACTGAAATACATCACCTCCAAAGATGTGGCAAATGTATTTTTGCATCTATTTTCTCGCTTTGGCTTCCCACGATCTATCTTATCAGATCGGGGAACGCAGTTTATTTCGGCTGCTACGCAAGCCTTAACCAAATTGTTAGGAGTAGAGCAGCATTTCTGTAGCCCGTATCACCCAATGAGCAACGGGATCATAGAGAAAATTAACGGGGATCTCAAACACATGCTGGCTAAAGTAACAGCGGAGAACCCATCTGATTGGGACACACTATTGCCAGCAGTGCTATTTGCCCATAGAGAAATTCTGCACTCGAGTATGGGTTTCTCACCTTTTGAGTTAGTTTATGGGGCGAACCCTCGAGGACCCCTAACCATCTACCATCAGCTAATCACTAGCTTACCAGACAATCCAACAGCAGTAACACCGTATGAGATGGTAACGGAGACACGCGATAGAATAATGAAAGCATGTGTATTAGCCAAGGCATCTTTGGAGAGGAAAGGACAGATGTACCGCGACTATGCAAATAAGGGTGCTAAAACTATTCACCTTGAACCAAACCAGAAGGTTTTGCTTCTACTACCTGATAAACGTAATTTGTTACTAACATCTTGGCAAGGGCCTTTCAATGTTGAACGTAAAATATCAGATGTGGATTATGAAATATCAATAAAAGGACACTTAAAGATATTTCATATCAACATGCTGAAACCATACTTTTCACGACAAGAACAACAGACAGACAAACAACTTGCACCAACATCAAGTAATGAGACGACAGACGTACACAACACAACTCCACTAGATAGGGCGACACACGAGAGCGACAACACAAACACACTTAGCCAGGTAACAGCACACACAGCTAGCACCACAACAGTATTGAACGAGACAGACGAAGACGAGATGGAACTACCAGTCCCTACTGTAGACACGACTGCGACCATTGACAGCATAAAGATAGAAACTAAACTGACAGACGACCAACGACGACAAATCATAGAGCTAGTGACGGAATACAGAGACATATTCTCCGACATCCCAGGAAAGACAGATAGAATAGAACATTCTATCATTCTGACTGACAACACACCAATCAAGTGTCGACCTTATTCTATCCCTCTAAACTATAGGTCGAACCTCGACAAAGAAATTCTATCTCTTGAGTCGAGCGGAATTATTCAGAAATCTCAGTCAGAGTATTCTTTCCCTTTTGTCCTTGTTGCCAAAAAGGACTCTACTATTCGACTCTGCGTCGATTATCGCCGTTTAAACAAAATAACCAAAATTGACGCTGAACCAATTCCATCATGCGAGGATTTGATCTTGGACATGTCTACATCTCGCATATTTAGCAAGATTTACCTCACGAAAGGTTATTGGCAAGTCCCGATGGAAGTAAATTCGATTCATCTAACAGCTTTCTCCACTCCTTTAGGTCTATATGAGTGGCGCTTTCTTCCTTTTGGCCTTCGTAACACTCCAGCGACTTTCGTCCGTCTAACTAGGGATCTTCTCCATGGGATGACCAATATTTCTACATATATAGACGACATATGCATCCATACGGAAGACTGGACAACACACCTACTGAAACTGCGACAAGTCTTCGACAGGTTGCGAGTATTTGGGCTCACAGCGAAGCCGACCAAAGTAGAGTTGGGCATGGAACAAATTGACTTCCTGGGTCATATCATCTGCAGGGGCCAATTAAGAACTGATGACAGAATCGTCACCAAGATTCTGAATTTGACAATGCCAATGACCAAGAAACAGGTCCGAAGTTTACTGGGTCTGGTAAACTACTTTAGTAAATTTATTCCAAATCTGGCGGAAATCACCAGTGTTTTTTCTAACAGCTTAAAAGCTTCGGCTAAATTATCTGTACAAGATGCAAGATTAATTAGCGCGTTATCAAAACTGAAATATCTTTTCAGCGTTCCACCTATCCTTCGTATGCCTAATCCAAAACTTACTTAGTTTTTACGCACAGATGCGAGTGCCATCTCCATATCTGGGATACTAGGACAGTTCTACGAAGGGAAGTTCCACCCAATAATGTACGTAAGTCGGAAAATTAGCCCCGCTGAATCTAGATACTCAGCATCAGAATTGGAGGGCCTCAGTTTGATCTATTGTGTTAAGAAATTTCATAGATGTTTGGCAGGAGCACAGTTTGTGATCGAAACCGATAACTCTCCGTTGTCTGTGATGCAGTCTGGACTTCCTAGCAATAACAGAATCTACAGGTGGGCTTTGATTCTCCAAAATTACACATTTACCATCCAGCACTTAAAAGGAAGATTAAATGTTGCAGACATTTTGAGTCGACCATCAGCCATTGAAATACCTGATTTGCAGGAAGGGATCGACCACAGATCACCAGAAACAGTAACACTGTAAAGGTTAGATAACTCAGTGCCGTATGTGGTGATTAATATACACGTAAAAGCGTTATCATCGCCAAACATGTAACCAGTGTGAAAGTAACAGTGCTATGAGAAGTGTAACGAACAGACACAGAAGTAACATGCGCTGACACACACATAAGCTAGAGGAACATTGAAGTGTTAGCTATGAACCTACATAAGCTAGTAGGTAACTATATTTATACACTATCCATGAAGGAGAGCATAGAAGACTTTGCCGAAATGAACTATGTTATAATAGTCTACAAAGAACATTGCTCCATCTTCACAACGGAAAGGAGGACTTCAGTTAGTGTAATTAGATATAGAAATGTAACTGTGATATATGTATATTATTATTTTATAAACAGTACACATAACTTCATTTTTTCTATGAATAATTGAATTGCAAATTGTTCAAATGCATATATAACTTTATTTATTTCATGTAGTAGTTAGAAATTACCATCATTTGGTTAGTAACCCATTTAATATAACACCAATTATAGAAATACAATTGTTAGATATTATATTAGCTTATCACCGCATAATTATAATCATTTATAAATTCATTTATCTAAAATATCATTTCTAAACTAACCCAACCATTTAGGAATTAACATCATCTTTTTTACAAATAACACTTTAAGGTAGTTAACCCAATTCTCTTAAATGAAAGTAATTAGTTAGATTATTTCCCTTGGGGATAATTTAGGACAGCACACCAAATCATATGAGTTACTATTACAGGATCGGTGACAAACCATCCTCATAACTATGTATATTGTGTATAGACATGACACGTGCAAACAAAACGCAGTCATTTGGCGTGATTACTGTTATAATTCAGCCAATCATTTATTGTAAATATGTAATGTTCATGTATTTTATGCTATGAAACATATTTTAATGACGAGAGAATGTTTGAGCAAAAGGAAAGTATGAAAGCGAGTGAAAGATGTATGCAAGAGGAATAAATGCGAGGAGAGAATGTGAAAATTAGTAAACGTGGAAAGAAAGAGAGTGAGAGAGAAAGGTAGCGGCACATTTTTTCACCGCTGGAAACGTCTTATTTTGACTTGTCTGTGTCATCTGTGTAGCCAATGTGTTGTCAAGTTTTTATGTGTGTTACTGCCATACTTTAATAGAGTAGATAGGGAATGTACTTTGAGCTTCAGAAAGCTGAGTTGTGGTCACAAATAAGAATAACAAACGTTTGTAACCACAATAAACCGATTTACGGCGCTCGAAGGAACACACATATTTAGTACACTAACGCATACACATGTTAGCAAGTTAAGTACACTGTAGTTTATTAGAAAACACACAAACAAAGAGGAAAACAAACACATAAAAGTTGCACACACTATTTGTTTCAAAGAACAACAACTTAAATTCAGGGGACACAATAACTTCTTAAAAACCTTAATGTAACATTGAATATAGCTTTTCACAAGCGGAAGCGAGAAGGTGAAAAGTAGAACTGTGTGTATATGAGTTGGAGGGGATATTAATGGGAACATGAACATTTTATGCTCATGTGTTGCACTCATAACAGAGTCAACTTGTATTTGGGTTGTCATTTCGGGCAATTTGAGGACAGGTCGAGACAGAAGTCAATAGGTGAAAGTCAAAAGACATAGGGTCAAACGACGGAAGCCAGGACATAAGTCATAAGACAACGGTTCCGGTTCAAAACAATTCCCAAAGATATCTATAGAACCAACTATACTGATACATGGGCTACTTAATTAGCCAAGTGAAATGATAGAACAGTGTGAGTAAAGTAAGAAGAGAGTTGTTCTATCCCCAAAAGAGAGATTTATAACTTATTGGATATCTGACAAAATTGGAGCAACCAATTTTTCTTTGTGACCAGACGTGTTACAAACATGAGTTAAAGGGAAGTAACACTTCACAGAGAGGAGGGGAGCCTGTCAGGATCTCAAATAAGGCTTTAGAGAGTTGATAAGAGTTAATACAAGTCTAGTAGGGAGACACCAGACAGGAGAGACACCAGCACTATAAATAGCCTCACAAGAAGACACATTTGTGTCAGACAAGGGCCAATGCATACAAGTGAGCGAGGGCTTTCCCCAAGCCATTGGGAAGCTTGGCCTTACGAGTAACCGTGAAGTGCCCGGTTACTCTAGCTCACAAGCCAGCGTGCTTGGGACTCCATGCACGCAAGACTAGCTACTGCACGGAGGGGACAGCGTCCGTGCTTGTCCAAGCAATGTGTAGCGTGTGGACAAACCTGACTGGAGACGGTAGAGAGTAGACGTGTTCTTGACAAATGCTATAGTTTCTAGGCAATAGTCAAATATTAGGCTGTAGATTTAGATTGTGATTACTAGCATCATTTCTCACCACTTCATTGCATTCATGTTGTATAATGATGATGAAGCATAACGCTCGCAGAGCCATTAAATTGTCAGCTCTAAATAAATTGCATTCCTTTTGCAAATGTCACGAGTTGTTATTTCGTGCGGTGCAAAAGTAGGGGAGTCCTGAGAACTCTGTAGCGAACAAGTCGCTGACAGTATGGTCACCAACGAGTTACATGCCACAAGCTGTGTTGTCCCACTAGCAACTGTTGAAGAAACTAATAACAATAACTAGAGAATCACATGTGTATGATATTCACAGTGATCAATATACTTAACCTGCATGAAAGGTTGCCAGATTTCTGTAGCATATATTGCAAAACTTGTTCTACTGCATGACAGTTAATCTTGGAATGTGAATTAGGAAGGGTTTGGAGGCATTAGAGGTGTGGTTTCTGAGATGAATGTGAATTAGGAAGGGTTTGGAGGCATTAGATGTGTGGTTTCTGAGATGAATGTTGTGAATAAATTGGACTGCCAGAGTAGCCAACAATTGATTGCTTGGAAAAAGCTAACAAAAGTAGAAAATAATATACAACTATAAGAAAGATGTTACATCTAAATAGAGCCAGTTTTAACATAAGGCTATGAATTCTGGAGAATTAACAAAGTGATAAAATCCCTAGAAGCTTTGATTTTACAGACGGGTGTTGAAAATTCCTCTGCAGCCAAAATGAGTAATCTGGACATTTTGAAGGAGGCTAAATCACAAAGACAAATTATTACAAACATTAGAAAGAGGCAATCATAATTTTTTAGCCACATTATGAGAAGACAAAAGCTGAAACATGTGACAACTGGAAATATTTGTGGAAATAGACATAGAGGAATACAGCAAGATAAAATTCTTCACAGTCTTGTGTCATGGCACGGAAAGGAGTCAACAAAACACAAATTGATATGTGCTGTTGGAGATCGCAAGAAGTAGAAAAGCATGACCACCCATGCCAGTCAGCAAGGGAATTGATGATCATGATAATAAGAAAGAGACAATGCTCTTCAATCTTGTAACAGAAGATATTGTGATGACAGTAAAGATCAGCAGATGAAGAGATAGGGGCAACCAAGAGAAATGATACTGAATGGCAAATGACAGAGACATGGATGAATATCCTCAACAGAATTGATCCTGAACACCAAGCACTGAGATCTGTGGGCATATATGAATGCCTACGCAATTTGGCAGGACACATAATGATGATGATACTAACAAAATGTTAGTTTGTATAAAGGGTTAAAATGAGAGGATCAACTTAATGCACTAGGTTTTACACCATATAGCTTAGTCTCTCTGCAGAATGGCTAGCCATCTACCGAGAGCATTGCTCAGAGCACAAACTCCATGGCTCCAGCAATGACCCCCAGAGGTCTACACAAAAACTGCACTCATGGTCTGAATAATGCAGTCTGAATGCAAACCCATGACCTTCAGAGCATAAGACAAGGGAGGAGCGTTAGTGGTTTGGAGAAAGGACTTGTATATACAGGAAGGCAACAAACAACTTGGTGATGCCACTTTTTACAGACCACGGACAGAAGACGGGACGGTCAATAACAACACCGAAGTCAAGAGTGTGACGAATGCCATCATCAGACAAGGCCTCTTGCCTAGCTCTGCCACGTCGCTGATCATCCAAGATAGTTGTTTGGGCAAACCCACCTTGTACATGCTGCCCAAGACACACAAGCTAGGGAACCCAGGCAGACCCATCGTCTCGGCCTGCTCTTGTCCTACTGAACGGATTTCAGAGTTCCTTGACAGCATATTTCAGCCGTTGGTTGCTAGCCTCCCCTCATATATCAAAGACACCAACCATGCTATCTCCATCTTCGATTCCATCAGCTTCACCATCCCTTCTCAGCACCACATCTTTACTTTAGATGTGACTTCACTCTATACATCTATTCCTCACTCTGACGGCCTTAAAGCCTTGGAATTTTTCTTAGACAAAAGACACGGCCCCACCATAGCCACCGGACCATTGTTGCGTCTGGCAGAGCTAGTCCTTAACCTCAATTCATTTGAGTTCAATGGGGACTATTTTGACCAGATCAGCGGGGTGGCCATGGGCACTAAGATGGGTCCGAGTTATGCCTGTCTGTTCATGGGCTATCTTGAACACCAGGTATGGAGTCAATACACTGGTAAGCTCCCGGAGCTCTATAGGAGGTATATCGATGACTGTTTTGGTGTTTCAGACATGCCATTGTCTGATCTTCAGGACTTCATTGCCTTTTTCCTAGCATCAGACTCACCTCCACTATTTCCTCGACGGCTGTTAATTTCCTAGACATAACAGTTTCCTTAGGTTCTGCTGGCCTATGCACGATGGTTTACTATAAACCGACTGACTCACATCATTCCTGCTCTACACCTCCTCCCATCCTCCCTCTTGCAACGACGGCTTTGTCATGATAATAACGACTTCCGTCAAAAAGCTCACGAAATGTTGGATTTCTTCCGCCTTCGAGGCTACCCGGAGAATGTTCTGTCTACAGCTCTTCACTGCTGCCAGTCTATTAGTCGTGCCGAGGCTCTCTCTTCCAGGCCGAAACCACGCAATAGTAGACCTATTCTCTCACTTACCTACCATCCTCATAATATTGCTGCCAAGAATATTCTCATGAGGCATCTACCCATCCTCCAGGCAGACTCGGCCACTCGCGGTGTCTTCTCAGAAGCCCCACTTGTGGCATACAGGCGGGATCGTAACCTGAGGGATGTGCTGGTTCATAGCACTCTATCACAATCCCATCAGTCTCTTCCTGGCACGACTGCATGTCTTTGATCTCGTTGTAAGACTTGTCCATATGTCCTTCAAACCACAAGTCTCACTTTCCCTAAGACTACTTTCCACATCCGAGAGGGTTTCTCATATACGAGTCGCAACGTCATCTATGCGATCATCTGCACACGTTGCGACATGAGGTATCTTGGAGAGAATTGGCGGAATTGCGTACTGCATCAGTTACATCGCAACAGAGTTACACATCCATATTTTTCCATTCGCTCTCCTGGGCGCACCCCGATCACCCTAGCGCGGGTTCCCTCACCGGTTGAATTAACCGATCACCGAGTTTCTGGCTGTACTGACCTTTAGGCAGTTGACCCCTTTACACAACATCCGTTCCATTCCACCCATGGATAGCCGTCTCAAGCTAGGACACAGATGAGTTGATATTTATACATTCATGTAGTGTCGATCGTGTATTAGTTAATCTATTTTTGTTTGTTTGTTCTGTGCTGACGAAGGCTTTGGCCGCAACGTCCATTGTTTTTTGTAGTTGTGCTTTGGTAAAGCTCTCAACCTACTTCTCGTTTTTCAGTGATTCATTCAGAGCATAATACAGATAGCTAAGCCACTTCACCATGGAATATTACAATATGTAACTTATATAGACTCAAATGGCAGCTCACTTTTGAGTGTCTGTGCTGTATAGATCCTTAAGAGACTGTTGAAGATTACCTCTTTGAGTGTCCACTCTTGCAGATATCAGAAAATGGTTACATCCACCAGTCAGACAAAAGGAAAATGTACATGGAAAAACAGACCAGCTGATGAACACTTGCATATATCACTACATGACACTGGGGCTAGGACGGAAACCCAAGGGAGGCTGTTTTGATAACAATTTGGAAGGACAGGCAGCAAGGCAGGAGACCGACCACCCAACCTTATTATGTCATGACCTAGAATATATGCAGATCTAACACTTTGTACCCCAATAGCAGCATCTACAATAGAACTACCTTTAAATATAAGCCCACCCCAATGTCCACTTACCAGAGGGCTCACATCCAGGACACACATCTTCCCTTGCTTGACCACATCCCAGCATGAGTCCACTCTTGTTCCATAAACGTTGCCATTAAACTCTCCATACTCCACGTACTTGTTCGCCAAAATTTCACGCTCAATGGTCTCACGGTCAGTGAAGTAGTATCCCTGACCATCAACCTCCTTGTTTCGAGGCGCTCTGGATGTGTCTGAAAAACAGAACAATTCCCAGTCAGAATGAAACATACAAGAACATACTCCAAATATTTTTGGTGATACCTCGGTGTTCTTTGACTTCAGTTACCATCGGTTTCAGGGTTTCGTTGATTTTGTCCATGAAACATTTGTCTCAGTTTTCATTCGTTGCCTTGGATTTTGTTGGCTTGCCTGTATAACCTTGCTGTCAATTTTGTAATGTTTCTAGTATTAAACACTATATTTATCTTATATATAAATTAGGATCTCCGTCTGTCTGTCTGTCTGTATGTATGTATGTATGTCCTTTATTTGTTCGCGAACGGCCCATCCGATTGAGATGAAATTTTCTACACGCCTTCCTTTCATTCCAGCGCTGCCAACTGTCGTATTTTTTTTTTCTTCTTCCTCCTCCTCCCTCCTCCCATTCCCAAAATACGTACGTAAATATATGATGATGATGATGAAAGAATCCCCGAACCAAAACGCTAGGGAAAGGGAAGAAAATGACGTGACTACACAGAATCGTCACACGGCAATCATCATCATCATCAAATGCCGTCTGGCGTAGGCGTTCAACTCTGTTGCTGATATATATGCCTTCATGCCACGGCAATATCAATAACAATTCATCTTTTTATGTGTAAGGAAGTTATCTACAGTCGTGTAGAAGGGAAGAACAATCAATGGAAGGACCGAAATCACAGAACCTAGACGAGTATGAATTCGGAATGGCGAACTCCCTCCTCCTCTCTTCTCCTCCTGCCTCTACCTCCTCCCCTCCTCCTCCCTCTACCTCCTCCTCCTCCCTCTACCCTCCTCCTCCTCCTCTCCCCTCCTCCTCCCTCCTACTCCCTCTACCTCCTCCTCCCTCTACCTCCTCCTCTTCCTCCTCCCCCTCCCTTCTCCCTCCTCCTCCCTCTCCTCCTCCCTTCTCCTCATCCCTCCTACTCCCTTCTCCTCCTCCCTCCTCCTCCTCCCTTTTCCTCCCTCTACCTCCTCCCTCCTCCTCCTTCCTCCACATCCCTCTTCCTCCTCCTCCCTCCTCATCATTCCTCCCCCTCCTCCCTCCTTCTCCCTCCACCTCCTCCCTCTTCCTTCTACCTCTTCCTCCCTCCTTCTCCCTCCACCTCCTCCCTCCTCCTCCTCTCTCCTCCTCCCCCACCTGCGCTCTCCTCCTCCCTCCTCCCCCTCCCTCCTCCTCCTTCACCCTCCTCCTCCCTCCTCCTCCTCCCTCCTCCTCCTCCCTCCTCATCCCTCTTCCTCCTCCTCCCCTTTCCCCCCTCCTTCTCTTAATCCCTCCTCCTCCCTCCTATTCCTCCCTACTCCTCCTCCTCCCTCCTCCTCCTCTCTCCGCCTATCTCTTCCTCCCTCCTCCTCCCTCCTCCACTCTCTTCCTCCTCCCTCCTCCTCCCTCTTCCTCCTCCTCCTACCTCCTCGCCCTCCTCTTCCTTCCTCCTTCGCCCTCCTCCTCCCTTCTCCTCCTCCCCCTCATCCCTCCTCCTCCATTCTCCTCCTCCCTCCTCCCTCCTTTCACATTCCTCCTCCCTCCTCCTCATCCCTCCTCCTCTCTCCTCCTCCCTCCTCCTCCTCCATCTACCTCCTCCCTCCTCCTCCCTTCACATTCCTCCTCCTCCCTCTTCCTCCTCCTCCCCCTCATCCTCTTCCCTCCTTCTCCCTCTTCCTCCTCCCACTCTCTCCTCCTCCTGCATTCTCCTCCTCCCTCCTCCTCCCTCTTCCTCCTCCCTCCTCCTTCTCCCTCTTCCTCCCTCTTCCTGCTCCCTCCACCTCCTCATAATATTGCTGCCAAGCTGCCAGTACAAAAGTACTGTCGTGTACTGGAGTTATTCTTTGCACTCCAAACAGAATGGTGTTTTCAATGGAATAAAGACATTTTTTGAGTGTTTCAAAATGGCGGTCGACACTCACGGATGGTTGTTAAAAGATTTATAGCAAGATTTTCCTCCTCCCTCCTCCTCCCTCTCCCTCCTCCTCCCTCTCCTCCTCCTCCTGCGTTCTCGTCCTCCCTCCTTCTCCCTCCTCCTCCCCCTCCCTCCTCTTCCTAATCCCTCCTACTCCCTCCTATTCCTCCCTATTCCTCCTGTCTCCTCTTCCCTCCTCCTCCTCCCTCCTCCATTTACCCAAGACAGACAGACAGACAGATAGTCGGGAACGGGATCTTATATGACTACTTATATGATTTAAATGAGATGCTCTCCACCATGGGCTGGGCCGGGTCAGACAGACAGACAGACAGATAGATAGACAGACAGACAGACAGACAGACAGACAGTCGGGAACGGGAACTTATATGACTACTTATATGAATTAAATGAGATGCTCCCCACCAGGAGTTGGGCGATGCCGGGCCGGGTCAGACAGACAGACAGATAGATAGTCGGGAACGGGAACTTATATGACTACTTATATGAATTAAATGAGATGCTCCCCATCAGGGTCTGGGCGAAGCCGGGCCGGGTCAGACAGACAGACATATAGACAGACAGACAGATTGTCGGTAACGGGAACGAGAACTTATATGACTACTTATATGAATTAAATTAGATGCTCCCCACCAGGGTCTGGGCGAAGCCGGGCCGGGTCAGCTAGTTCTCTATAAAATGTGTTTTTGGTATGTATTTTGGAGTGTCTAGCACAAATTAATAGGATTTACACTGATTTATATGGAAATAATTACCTCAGTGTTCGTTGGTTTTAGATTTCAAAGTTTGTTTTCAGATGGATTATCATGTAAAAGTGAGGTATTACTGTATTTATGTCGTTAATTTGTATTTAAAATTCCCAAAACAGAAATCTTCTAGGAGTCTGTGTTGTGATAGGTCATGGACACACGGAGAAATGGGCAGCCAGTCTTTCCCTTACTTTAGTGGAGGATGAGCACAGATTCTGCCACAGTAATTTTAAACTGACTATCATGTCTTTCTGTGTCCACAAGATTGGCTTCTGTAAATTAATGGCAATTGCTTCTGCTACCTTTAACAAGCGACCATATTGGGTGTTAAATAACACGCAAAATGTATAGTCTCTATCAGTCACGTGGCCAGTTTCCAAAATATGCCATCCAATCGACGATGTAGAAGGTTTGTGGTGTGTCGGTATGACCAAGCTTCCAGGCTTCATCTTTGTGTATTATTTTGTCAATCCAATTAGGTATGTGTTCAACCACCTTGTTGTTTAACTGCCTCTCTGTTCTGCCGATGTAGGTAGACTGGCACCTTCATGTAAACTGATAAATACAATTGGATTTGGTATACAGAGGGACAGGTTCTTTTACTGCTGGGGTGAAAACAGGTGTGGTTCTGCATCTAATGACTGGATATGCAGCAAAGAATCTTCGGCCGACTGCTGTAATGAGCCTGTCATGAAGCCTTGCATTACGACATCCCCTCAAAAGGTTAGCTGGATAAACATCTTGAGTTTAGGGACTGATGTTTCATTGGGTTTTGGTTTCAGCTGTTGGCAGTGGCTCTATAAATCCAGTGGCGTACCCATTCAGGCGTAAGACCTTCAGAGTTTCACATTCCTTTGTCAGTGTGTCCTGGGTGCATATCTTCCTGGGATGGTCAAAGAGGGTCCATACTAAGCCATGTTTGTACTGGACGGGTGCAAAGCTGTGGAAATTTAAGTACTGGCATGTCCACATTTCTTTGCTACACATCAATCTTTGAACTGTGCTGTCTGTTCTATGACTCATGAGAATATCTAGGATTCCCTCTACAAATCCATATTCTTCATAACTAATTTCTAGTTTAATCTTGGTTCTTATTCTTCTCATAATTATTCTCAGTAACAGTTTTGACATGTGACTCATAAGACTGATTGAACTATGCTTTTCATATTCTAAAACACCTGGTTTCTTTGGCAGAGCTATAAAGATTTATTTTATAACAGATCACTGGGAATGTAACCACTAGTGTAAATGTCATTTAGAAATATTGTCAATACTTTTATTCCAAAATCTCCTAGTTGTAGGGTAAATTGGTAGGCAAATAGTTGTTGGGTAAAGTGGTAGGCAAATTGTTGTTGGGTAAATAATTGGTAAGTAAATGGTTGAAGGGTAGATGGCTGGAGGGCAAATAGTTGGAGGTTAGATGATTGATGAATAAACCACTACCCATTATGACTATATGGGTATACCAAAAAAAAAGGCCGCACCCACCCGCACACATACTCACGAGCTATTGGTGTTCCAAATCTTCGGGGATCATCTTTGATTAATCTTTCCTTCAGTGACCTGCGTCCAACACCTTTAGCACCAACAAGCACTAAGAATGGACGTTCAAATGGGGCCATGCGGCGCACCTCCTCATAGATCATGACGTCTGCCTTGTCAAATTCTGTCAGAAACAGAAAACATCAAATAAAGTCAATCAACTGCATGTAGAAGTTGTCTAAATCAATCAAACAAAAAACAAACCAATCAGCAAGATACACTGAGAGAAAGTCTTTTGTTCTCTGACACCATGTCAAATTCTGTTAGAAACAGGAAGAGTTTGTTTGTTACAAATATAAATGACATTTTATGTCAAATACAAGAAACTTCAGACAATACAGAGAGGACTGAAACCATAGTGTGAAGTTTGTTGTATTAACTTTACACAGAATGATGATTCTCATCCCATCCTGTTCCTCTTGTACTTTGCCGTGTTGAAGCATTAACAGTTGGAGAGTGCCCGTTTATGGGCTTCATACATCGTGATTCCCATGGATGATGATTCAGAAATTCAAAACGATTTAAACACAAAGTCCCAAACAATGTGTTGCACAATATTGTTTGTATCTGTGTTTAAAAACATATTTAAGAAATATTAAATGACTACATAGATGATTAAAACCTTACATTGTGATGTTTGTATTATTAACTTTAATGATAGATAAAATGAAGAAACATCAAACAATACATAAAGAATTGAGACATTACGGTGTGATGTTTGTAGTATTAACTTTAATGATTGATAAAATGAAGAAATATCAAACAATACGTAGTGAATTGAGACCTTGTGGTGTGATGTTTGTGGCATTAAATTTACACAGAATGATAAAATGAAGAAACATCAAATAATACATAGAAGATTTAAACCTTACATTGTGTTGATGTTTGTGGCATTAACTTAACACAGAATAATAAAATGAAGAAGCATTTAAACAATACATACAGAAAATAGAGATCTTATGGTGTGATGTTTGTGGCATAGATTGATAAAATGAAGAAACATAAAACACCACACAGATTCAAACCTGACATGTTTTGATGTTTGTAGTGCTAACTTTACACAAATTTATGAATTGAAGAAACCTCAAACAAAACACATGGGATTGAAACCTTACATGAGTTGATGTCTGTGGTGTTAACTTTATACAGAATGATGAATTGAAGAAATTCTGGGTTTGTAGAGTCTCACTACACTTTGTATGTAGAACAAATTTGTACATGACATCATCAAAAAATGTGCTCCACAGGTCCAATAGAATGGCTGTCGTGTACTGGAGTTATTCTTTGCACTCCAAACAGAATGGTGTTTTCAATGGAATAAAGACATTTTTTGAGTGTTTCAAAATGGCGGTCGACACTCACGGATGGTTGTTAAAAGATTTATAGCAAGATTTCCTGATAAACAACCTTCTCATCACATTACAGTTAGAAATGTGTTGCTACAATTGTTCTTGCTACAGGAAATGTGGAAGATGCTCCGCAATCTGGTAGGCCTGCTGTGTCTGAAGAAAATTGTCTAGATATCCAAGACAGAAGCCTGAACATTCCAAGCAAGTCCTTAAGGAAAATGTTGCAACAAATGATTGTATCAGTGAGCACAGTGCACACAATTTTTAAACACTTATTACATTTTCATCCATACAGGATTTCTGTTGTGTCTGAACTAAAAGAGTGTGATAATCAATCCAGAGTCAACTACTCCACGTGGTTTCAAACATTTTTGGCTAAAGAAGACGAGTCAGTTCTCAATGTAACATTCTTCTCTGATGAAGCATGGTTTAATCTATCTGGATATGTTAATAGCCAAAATAATCGTATTTGGAGCACTTTTAATCCCAATGAATTTCATGAAGTGTCTACACGATGAGAAAATTGGGGTATGGTGTGCCGTTAGCAGAAAACGTTTTATTAGCCCAATTTTCTTCAATAACACTATAAATGCAGATTGGGTCTGTACTGAAATTCTGGAACCTTTTTTAGAACAGCTGAATGAAAGTGAAATTGAAGAAGGGTGGTTCCAGCAAGATGGTACAACTGCACACACAGCTAGAGAGAGCATCACTGCATTTTTGGGAAGAAATTTTTGCAAATTGCATATCATGTGGAATTTGGCCTGCTCGTTCTCCAGATCTAGCTCTATTAGATTATTATCTAAGAGGTTTCTTGAAAGGAAATGTTTCCAAAAATAATGTACACGCAATTGAGGATCTCAAAGAAGTAATCAGAATAACCGTTCAAGAAATAACAACAGACACATTGCAGAAGGTATTTGACAATATGAAGAGACGTGTACATTCATGTCGTGAAGCCCGTGGTGGACTATTTCCAACACATGTTATTAATAAATACTTTATTGGTACTTTCCAGCTTTCCCAAAACAATATTAGATCATAGCAGTGACTATTGTACTAATTTCATGAATTTTTAGCACATTTTTTAATGACGTTTTGGACTTCATTTTTCAAATTTGTTCTACATACAAAGTGTAGTGAGACTTTACAAACACTCAGTATTAAACAATACGTAAAGAATTTAAACCTTACAGTGTATGGACTACATGGTCAACATGGCGAATAGGCACGAGAGTCACTATGACCTTGGAGAGCTGTTTGTCTCCAGGCAAGGTTTTCTAGTGTATTTCCCCCACATTTGGACTTGTAGGACCTGGCTTCGCTGCCCAGCCACTGAGTTTGAGTGCATAGTGTGACACTGTGAGCTGTGAATATCATTTGGAACCCACACTTGCTGTAAAGTGTAGATTCAGAAAATGGCCAACAGCTAGTTGCCTGATTTTGGTGAATGTCTTATGCTATAATGCAGGTTTCTGCTGCTGCTGCTGCTGCTGCTGCTACATTACAGTGTGATATTTGTTATGTTTACTTAGAATTATGAATAATATTTTTGGCAGTGCTATTACACATAATAAAACAAAAGGAGAAAAAGAAACAGGCAGCCAGGCTGGCAAGCATACAGACAGGTAGACAGACCAAACAAATACATTTTATTTTCTAAGGATTAAGAATTGGGCATGCAGGTCCATCTTACACTTAGCCATTCTTACCTCTTTTTTTTTTTTACCAACTTTCATTTATACATCTCTTATACATCTCCTATAGACATAGATCCAGAGCAACACAGATCAAGGTGACATAGTCATCTACACCGATGGGTCAGTGGTGAGAAACAGACGTAGTGGCTGGAGCTTTATTGCAAAGGCTAATGGGTGAGTCTTGAAAAAGGAGAGTCTGGCATATGAGACTACGACCTCCAGCATGAGAATGGAGGTGGAGGCAGTAACAGCGGCGTTCTGGTGGCTAGAGGAGACTACTGCAACACACGTTGTGTTCATTATGGATTCAAAGAATATGCTTAGCAAGGTGGAGAAAGGAATGTTTCATGTGGAATGGCTCTTGTCGCTTCTGAGGTCACAGATTGTGAGAATTGTATTGATATTTTGCCCTGGCCATGCGGGTGTATGGGGGAATGAACAGGCTGATAGGCTAGTAGGGAATGCACCTCTTGGTGGGATCTTGCCTATGGACAAGGGGGAGGTGGTCGTGCGCTTGTGGGACCAGGTGGAGAAGGCGGAGGAACAGATTGAGAACCCATATGTGGAAAGAATGAGATTGCGAGGGATCGGCAGGGGTTCTGGAAGAATCTCAAAACTGAGAGGGAAGACCAGGAGAACATTTAATCTGATAGCAGTGGGAACGATTAGTAGGATGACTCTTCGCTGGCTGTTGAACGAGGGGACTAAGCACGTATGGGAATGTCCTGAGTGCAGTGATGTCGGTTCTTAACTCAACTCAACTTATACATCTCCTATTAGGTTAAGCTTAAACTTCAGCAATGGACAGGCAGACATAGTTAGTTGTTTATCCTTTACAGGATGTTGCAGTCAACCTGAGCACTTTTTGGCTTTTTGTGATGTCTTGGCAAGTTTACGTTTAGTAGTTTGCCATTGCTTTCTGAATGACAGGCACTCATACCATTGTATGAAAACCAGCCCATGGCAGTTTGCTTCAAAACTGCCTGCAGCTTTGTTTTGAACGAGGTATGTTGGAATTGCAATTTGCATTCATAACCACTTCGTCACAGAGCAGAGACAAAGACATAATCTCTCTAATCATATACATTAATAAACAAAACATTTTTGGGGTTGTTTTTCTTTTTTGTTTTCAGCCTAAAAAAATACATGTATACAAATTCTGCAGTCTTACCTTTGTTATCCTTGGAACTGTATTTAATTGTTTTCTTCTTCTTCTTCGTTAAGCCACAAACTGCATGGGAAATGGGAGGAAAGACAGAAAACATATAATTTCAGGGTAGCAAAATCACATGCTGATCATCACCAACATCTGCACCTGTACATTTGTCTTGAGACTAATCCAGAACTAATGACTACAGCACCAAACATGCTGTTAGTTGGGTTAAGGCAGAAGTAAACAACCCTTTTCTACAAAGGGGCTTCAAATGAAAACCTTAAAAGTGTAACAGAAATTGCAATAGCCTTGCCATTGTCTTGTAACTTGTCAATATTGTTGTTAAGGATGTCAAGAGTGTTAAGCACATAACATCATGGTGCAGACAAACAAGGTTATGCCATAAGGACAGTTTAAAGATGGCCGCCCCACTTTTGACATGCACCAAAGAGGAGCAGTGTTCTGTTATCTGGTTTTTTTAAAAATCAATAATGGGATTACACCTATATAAATTCATCAGCAAATGAAGGTCCTGTGTGGTGATGCATGCCTGTCAGTCCAGTAAGTGTAAGAGTGGAATAGGAAGTTTCAAAACTGTTACTTCTGTGACAGACTTTTCGGTCCAATGAAGATGTACAGCACACGTGACTAAGAGAATTGTTTTCTACAGGAATCCAAGCACTTTATCGATGCTGGAGGACTTGCATTGAACACAGTGGTAACTACATCGAAAAATAGTACATCTGTTATGTAGTCTTTCAGAATATATTCACCAAAGCAAAAACCACCTATATTTTAATAGATGAATCATTTATACAGGGCTTTAACATTATGTCTTCTATATATAGTGCTAACATGAGGGGCGGTCAATAAGTAATGCCACGTAATTTTTAATTTCATTCAATAGGCAAAAAAAAAGAGATAAAATTCACATTGAAATGAAGCCCTACATCTGTACTTCAAAAATGTATTTCTCAGTGTAATCTCCATTATTAGTTACTTCTCATAAGAGCGTGTACCCCACACGGTAAAAATGTGGGCCTTTGTTCCTAAACCACTGGCGTACGGCGTGTTTAAGAGTCTAGGTGTCCTCAAAGGGATGTCCGCGAAGATCTTCTTTCAGTGGCCCAAACAGATGGAAATCTGAAGGTGCTCAATCGAGACTGTAAGGGGGATGTGGTCATAATGTCCAGACAAATTCTAAAATCGTATCAATAGTGCGTTTAGCAGTGTATGGCGTGGCATTATCGTGCAACAGTAGTGCATTTCTTAGATCTTTGAATGGGTAAAGGCGTCGAAGACATCCTCTAAGCTTCTTCAAAGTTTCAGTGTAAAGGTCAGCATTCATCGTGTTTCCCTGTTCCAAGAAGTCGAGCCACCCATGTGTTGCCGGGGCCCATACGGGGGAGCAAAGAATAGTAACATTGTTGCCTACCATGCATGTCGTAAGAGGCGACTAAGGAGGCTATGATTCCGTCGCCCTGCTACTGAGTGAGTGCGTGGCGCGACAGTGAGCTGTGAGTTTCATGTGGAATGCTTTTGCATCTGTCCGCGGTTGTTTTTAGCGTGAACTGCATGTTGGGAACGATGACGGCCGGCTGTGGCTGGATTGACTGGTTTACCTTTTTGGTTCACGAGTGCATTTTTCAGGAGACTCATGGGAGCTGTCGCTGTAGCTACGGAGTTCGTGCTTTGTGCGGTGCTTTCGGTGGGTACCCTGTGGAGGGGGACCGAGCCATGTGGAATAAAACCCGGGTCAATGAAATCTTTCTGGTGACTGCCGTTTCCATCGACGATGAACTATTTTTCATGGAGGACTTCTATGTTGACATTCTGGCGGTGGCATTATGCACAGTGTACCTGTGCGGGCTGTTGGCTTGCCGATACTCCTGTCTATTCCATTGTTCACATAGGGCAGTGAGGAGCATTTTATGTGATATTCACTGGCACAGGAACTGAGCAATATGGTGACGACCCATTGCCGTGAAGTTGAAACCGTGACTAACTAACTAACTAAGATGTCAAGAAGAATCATGCCTTTCTCATCTCAAATAACAGAGGCCATAATTTTCCCTACATATGGTGACATTTGAACTTCTTTCTTGTCAGCGATGTTGTGTGATGCCATTCCATTGACTGCCTCTTGGATTCTGGTTCAAAGAAATGAACCCAAGTCTCATCATCTGTCACAATATTTGATAAAAACCCTTCTCCTTCAGTTTCGTAATGGTGAAGGAGGTTGATGGCTATGGTTTTCCTTGCTTCTTTATGTCTGTCTGCCAACATTCTGGGTACCCACAGTGCACAAACCTTTGAATAACCCAGATCTTTAATGATGGTCTGGGAACTGCCTTTACTAATGGACAACATGGAACAGAGTTTATCCAGTGTTACCCGACAGTCACCACAAATGATGTATGTGATTAACTCGATGAATGTTGTGTGGAGTCAATGCGGTTGACGGATGGCCAGTCCGCATTGCATCAGTCAGTGAAGATTGACCTACTTCAGCTTCATCACAATGACATACCCAAAATTGGGCAGTGCTAACATCCACTGTTGAATCTCCATAAACAAAACTCAAACATTCGTGTATGCGAATCGGGGGTCTCGCCTTCAGCATTGAGGATTTAAGCGAACTTCTTTGGTGGCCATTTTTAAACCATTACTGTTGAGCAACAATTGACTGAAAAGGTTGGTAGTGAAAGACACAGCAGAAGAGTGTTTGAGGAATCCCACTAAATTAATAAATTGCACACCGATAAAGTATTTACATAGATTAAAAAATGGGAGGCATTACTTATTGACCGTTCCACATATCTACTATATAAGGTGCCAACATCATATCTACTATATAAGGTGCCAATATCATATCTTCTATATAAGGTGCCAACATCTTCTAATACGCTTATACAATCACAGCTTTTCTACATGGTCCTTGCATCATATTTTCTATGTCATCTATATATGGTCCTACAACATATTTTCTATGTCATCCATATATGGTCCTACAACATATTTTCTATATAGTTAGTTAGTTAGTTAGTCGCGGTTCCAACTTCACGGAAACGGGTTGTCCCCATTATGCTCCATTCCTGTGCCAGTGAATATCACACAAAATGCTCCTCACTGCCCTATGTGAAAAGTGGAATAGGCAGGAGTCTTGACAAGCCAACAGCCTGTACAGGTACACTGTACATAATGCCACCGTGAGAATGCCAACACTAAAGTCCTCCACGGAAAATACAGTTCATTGTCAATGGAACTGCCAGTCACTAGAAAGCCAGCGGCCACACATTATGGCATTAAAAGTCGAGAGGATCGACTTCATTGTCCCGGGATTTATCCCATATGGCTCGGTCCCTGTCTGCATGGCAGCCCACTGAAAGCATCGCACAAAGCACGATCCCTGTAGCTCCAGCAATAACCCCAGGAGTCTCCAAGAAAAATGCACTCATGAACCGAAAAGACAATCCAGTCAATTCCAAGCGACAGGCCGACCACCATCTCTCTGAACATGCAGTTCACGCCACAACAACTGTCGACAGATGTAAAAACATTCCAAACGAAATTCACAGCTAACAGTGTCTCGCACTCAACTCAGTAGCAGGGCGACGGACCATGCACTACCAGTCCAACATGAGGAAAATGTGACTGCAAACCATGTCCAGAAGCATAAACATTCCAGAGGCTTAACGGTTCAAATGCCTATCCACCATGTTGGGGACCGGCTATATATTTTCTCTATATAATGAACTAGATAGTTCACAGCAAATTAAGAGGTGAGGAAAAGATGCTAAATAGGAAACACAATTTAAGAAAAACTGAAAACAGTGTAACTTGAAATGCTTTAAAAGGAATCCACAGGGCAAATAAAATGGTGGGAAATCTTAACAAGACACGGGGAAGAGAACTAGAAACGGAGATGAATTTGTTTTTTGGTGGGGGGTTTTTTTTTGGGGGGGGGAGGGGGGAGAGGGGGCATGGGGGGGGGGGGGGGGGGGGAAGCACTCGCTCACCTTGAACATGAGCGTAGTCCATACACACTACTTCTAGTAGTGCTGGGTTGAATTTTGCATGTGGATTAGCTTTATTTACTTACAATGTCCCTAGCCCTCAGGCAAGCCCACTCCAACTTCAGAGGTAACTTGTAATTTACGTCCCCAAGTCAAGGATAAAAAGTCAACATTTTAGTCCAACTGTCCGAGTAGGGGTTGAATCCCTTAACTCGGCATCAACACACCGGATGTTTAAAGAATACACATTCTTATCCATTTGGCCATGCTGACCTCCGAGATGAATAATATGGGGAGGATATGGAAGGAGCTTCAAATGGAGATCATGTGCAGAAGAAGAAGGAAAGACAAAAATAGAACATGTAAGGCAATCCAGAAAACTGCAACAGAAATAAAGCAAAAACTTGAATAGATTTAAAACAGATATACTACATTTCCACATTCAGGTACTTACACAAACTGCTTTTTGAGTAATCAAGATCTGGGTTGACAAAAGATTTCCGCTTCTCCTCCAGTGCCTGGGATGGAACTAGACCAACTGGGCCATTGATATCAGCAAGGCGGGCCTGTCAATGTGGCAAAGAATGATGCATTAACATTTTCAATGAGGCAAAGAATGATGCATTAACATTTTCAATGAGGCAAAGAATGATGCATTAACATTTTCAATGTGACAAAGAATGATGCATTAACATTTTCAATGTGAAAAAGAATGATGCATTAACATTTTCAGTGTGGCAAAGAATAATGCATTAACATTTTCAGTGTGGCAAAGAATGATGCATTAACATTTTCAATGTGACAAAGAATGATGCATTAACATTTTCAATGTCAAAGAATGATGCATTAACATTTTCAGTGTGGCAAAGAATGATGCATTAACATTTTCAATGTGACAAAGAATGATGCATTAACATTTTCAATGTGACAAAGAATGATGCATTAACATTTTCAGTGTGGCAAAGAATGATGCATTAACATTTTCAATGTGACAAAGAATGATGCATTAACATTTTCAGTGTGGCAAAGAATGATGCTCATTCAAACTAATGTGAGAGAACAGATGAACAGCAGAGGAAATAAGTAGATTTAAAAAACAGAAAAGCAGAAAAGGAAAAGAAAGAAAAGACATAAACTTGAAAATATTAAAACATTTAAAAGAAAAACAGAGAGAAAATACAATCAAACTTTCAAAAGGCAAGACAATAATGAGAACAGAAAAAAGGATTTAAAGAGAAGAAGAAAACAGATGAAGAAATTATATGGAAAATGAAAGGACAAACAAAAACAGAACAGAATAAATATGTTTCTATATATATATATATATATCTTTATTATATATTTTCTATATATTCATCTTCATGGCCTGTGGAGGGGAGACAGAATAAATATTAGTTATAGGAGTTAATGCACCTCAAAGATCGGTGTGTCAGACTTCGACATGCATTTCTGAAAGGTTTACTTCTTCTAGACAGACTCCATCCAAAGTAGTGGGCTCTACCCATGGATAGTTGTGCTTTCCTAACAATGTTGCCATAACAGCAGCCTTTTTCCTACTCTTTGTGATTTCCAACTGCCATGGGATTTTTAACATGCCTAACTTCCACTTGACTAGCACCCACTCTTGCATTGTACAGACATCCAAAGGGACACTCCTTCTTAGTTTTCACTCTCTGGGCACCATCACATCTCCATTGCTTCCAGTTTCCCACCTTACCTTCCTCCCCCTTTTTCATGTACCACTTTCACTCATTTACCTAGGATCTTCATTGAACTATTACCATCCCTACCCGGTCCCTATGACACCACGGACTCCCACGGCTGTCTATATAAGAGTATCAAAGTGAAATTCATGTCACAACCTGGGATTCTGAGATAAGTAGCACATTTTTTTCCAGATTACATTTGCTCTTTATTGTTATTTTATGAACTTTTCATTCTACTCATCCAGTTCTTATGCCTTAATATAGTCACTGGAGGGTCTTCTCCGTGATTCCATGTTGTTTTTTTTTGTATGTATTTGTTTACTGATGAAGGCTAGTCGCCGCAACATCTTCTGTTTTTCGTAATTGTATTCTGTAAAGTTGCATTACTGTGTGTTATTTTATATTGTGTATAACTTCCTTTTGACCATGTGTTCACATGCATCCACTGTGGACGAACATTTGCAGCACAAATTGGCCTTATCAGTAACATTCGCTACCACCATTGGTTGTAGTTATTAAGCCTTTATGAAGGACAATGTAACTAACTATCATCTGTCAAGACAGTAAGGAGCCAATGAGTGAATAACTTCCAAACGCGACTTCTTTTTACCCTAATCTGAGAAAGCTAGATATCAGATCTCACTACCCAGATATCAGTAGGACATGTGATTTAGACACCATTGGTTCTTGTATGAATGTCCAGACCTATGCAGGGAGCTGAACCTGGTAACCCTCTCCACTGTGTCTCGACGTTGAAGTGGCAGAGGGGCTTCTGTGTTCCAGTGACTATAAGAGCTATGGCGAAGGTAGCGCAGGTACTAATAGTTTCCCATTTCAGTCAGATCAAAAGATAGGGACCAAACAAAGTCAAACACAAACCTGCCATCTAGTAGGTAAACTAAATCAATCATGTGTCATCTCCACATTTAAGATTGGCTGCAATGGTTCTCCAACACTGCCTGTCTCTCACCTTGATTGTACATTCTGTCAGACTGCTGTTCACCATCTCTTGATGTTATATTACTAGTTGTATCATTGTCTACCTATTGCTAGCTTGCCTTCAACATTACCCTCCGGTTGGTTTTAATAAGAGTATTATGTCTTTTTGCCGGCTTCCTGGCCTAGAGGTTAGCGACTTTTCTCCGTAATCTCGTATACTCTCGTAAGTAACGTGACGACGGTGAGAATCAGCAGTGGTTCGAATCGCGTCGGTAACTTACGGGGTATGTGAGCCGGCCGCTCAGAAAGCAATGGCAAACTACTGAGCGTAATCTTGCCAAGAAATCAACAATCAGCTGAAAGATGCTGGTGTTGACAGCGATATCCTGTAAAGGATATGCAAACATTATGTCTTTTAACAAGATCAAACTTTTTCACTTGCCTCTTATTTACTATTTTCATCAACTCTTGTTTCTTCCCAGCTTTTCTAGAACCTCTGTTTTTGATTGCTTTTTTTATTCCATGAAACACAACATATTCTTCTGTATATCCACATCTCCTCTATTTGACTTTCTAATTGGTTAGTAGACTGGAGACAATGCTGGTCAAATATCAGTGTACTGAGCCACAGACAAAACAGTGCAATGTATCTTGCCTGATGATGCAAACAAGGGTCTTTTGAGCCATGGACAGACACTACAACCTCTCTGCCATGCCTGCCTCATTGAATGAACAAACTGTTTTGTCTGCTAGTTTTGATCTACACATACCACATCAAATGTTTAAATGACCTACCTGCCACCAGTTAGTGTCATCATTACTGACAATCTCTAAGATGTCACCGTCATTAAAAGGAAGTCCTGCTTCTTTGCACGGAAGCAGGCGGTCTTTGGCCGGGTCCCAGCTGAAATGTGCTTTCATGTAAACCTGCCAGAAATGACACCATTATAATAATATTTCAGCCAATGCAATACACCTCAACCTAAACAATACATCTCAACCAATACAATACATCTCAACTTATACAATACATCTCAACCTAGACAATACTTCTCAACCTACACAATACACTTCAACTTATAAATTACATTTCAATAATGTGTTGCCAGGGCCCATAAGGGATGTGATGAATAGTAACACTGTTGCCTTCCATGCATGTCGTAAGAAGCGACTAAGGAGGCTTGGCTGAGTCTTAGTCTATAGTCTATTGGGACTTCCGGTCCCCAACATGACGGATAGGCATTTAAACCGTTAAGGCCCCTGGAGTGTTTACGCTTGTGGCTAAGGCATTGCATTTTCCTCATGTTGGACTGGTAGTGCATGGTTCCGTCGTCCTGCTACTGAGCGAGTGCGTGGCACGACACTGTGAGCTGTGAATTTTGAGTGGAATGCTTTTACATCTGTCCGCGGTTGTTTGTAATGTGAACTGCATGTTCGGAATGATGGCGGCCGGCTGTTGCTGAATTGACTGGTTTGCCTTTTAGGTTCACGTGCATTTTTCAGGAGACTCCTAGGAGTCGTTGCTGGAGCTATGGAGTTTGTGCTTAGCGCAGCGCTTTAAGCAGGATGCCCTGCGGAAAGAGACCGAGCTATATGGGTGAAACCCAGGTCAAAGAAGTCTTTCTGGCGACTGCCGATTCCATCGACGATGAACTGTATTTTCCTTGGAGGACTTTTCTGTTGGCATTCTGGCGGCGGCATGCACAGTGTACCTGTGCGAGCTGTTGGCTTGCCGATACTCCTGTCTATTCATTTTTCACACAGGGCAGTGAGGAGCATTTAGTGTGATATTCACTGGCACAGGAATGGAGCATAATGAGGACGACCTGTTGTCGTGAAGTTGGAACCGCAACTAACTAACTAACTAACTAACTAACTAACTAACTAACATCTCAACCAATTCTTCTTCATCCTCCTCATTCACACACAGACTCCCTTGTTAATGTCTCCATCAAACGTAGTAGTTACTTTCAAGTACTTGACATTCCTGTAGGGCTGTTGGTGGGATGAAGTTGGCAACGCCATATTTGTTTACTTTCATTGATGTAAGTTTGGCAGGACTGTAGAAGATAACTGGCCAAAATGAAGTTACTCATTATCATCATGTGCCATGCTGATAAGCATGGTCGGTCGTGTTTTGCCATCTTACACGATCACCAGAGCCGTGTAGTAGCTCTATGTTCATGTCTCAACCATGTCATGTGGTCAAGCCATCCAGATATTTACTTCTCTACCCTCCCATTGTTCTTTTCCCCTCAATTTTGCCAGTTGTCACCAAGTTCTCTAGTGTATTTCTTCTCATAAAGTGCCCAAATAATTTTCCCACAAGACAGCCATGCTTGAAATATACCAAACATGTTCACACTTACAGGTTCTGACTTGCTGATATGCTGGAAGGATGGGATAATCTTTAAGGTGATTTCTGGATCAGAATCTATGATCAGCTCCATCATCATCTCTGGAGTGGCCACGGGAATGCCATTCACTTCACGGATAATGTCTCCAACATGAAGCATCCCTGTACATGAAGAGAAATTAAACTGCTGAAACTGCAGTAAAGCTGTAAACAATTTTAAAGACTAAAGTTATGTGCCAATGCGATTAATTTTTAGTGTTATCAAAAGTTTCTCAGAGCTAAAGTTATGTGCCAATGTGGATAATTTTCAGTGTTATCTAAAAGTTTCTCAGAGCTAAAGTTATGTGCCAATGTGGTTAAATTTTCAAATGTTATCAACAGTTTATCAGAGCTAAAGTTATGTGCCAATGTGGTTACTTTTTCAAATGCTATCAAGTTGTTTTTTTGTTTTTTTTTGCGCTAGCTCCCTTTGACCTCAAGCATAGTCCATACAAACAGTAGTGATGGACTGAATTTTGTGTGTGGAATAGCTTTCCCTATGAACAGTGTCCCTCACCATCAGGCGAACCCACTCCGACTTCAGAGGTACTTGTACTTTACAAGTACAACTACCACCAATCATTACACATACAGTCGCAACCTGTTTGAACACTACCTCAGGACAGACTACATGCCCCCATTAAAAAACAACAACAACAACAACAAAGACATTAATAATGGTAAATTATCTCGAAAGACAACTAGCCAAAAAACATTCCCATATGTATGGCACGTAGCGAACTCCATGGAAAGATGAACATAGACTATCGCTACAAATCCAGACAAAAGTGAGAGGAATATTTGACAAGGAAGAACAGAACAGTGTGCAGCGCAGAACAGCCACTCTTAGCTTCCTTGATGAAGAATACCCACAGGACCTCTGGATCTGAGTCTACACAGATGGGTCAGCACAAAATGCTATTCGAAATGGACGAGCGGGAGTGTACATAGAATACCCAAATAATACTAGGGACACAGCCAGAGTACCGACAGGAAAGTACTGCCATAACTATGATGCTGAAATTGAGGCAATCAAGATAGCAACAGAGAAATTACTAAATACCAGCAATGGTACACAACCTGTGGCGCTCCTGTCTGGGAAATTGCCAGTACTAAGGACACTACTGTCTGAACTTAGCAGTCAGCATAAGGTCACCATACAGTGGATACCATCCCACTGTGGAGTACCCGGAAACGACAGAGCTGATCAATTGGCTAAGGAAGGAGCCAAAGAAGAACAGCCTGATGTGTCCGTTACATACCACCAAAAGAAAAGAATGATCAAATCAGTCAGAAAGCGACCAAAACCTGCTCAAGATGACTACCACATTATGGACAGACCAGAACAAGTCATTATTCTGCGCCTCAGAACAGGACACAATAGATTACACAACCACATGTATACAAAATTCAAGATTGGTGAAACAGCCATGTGCACATGTGGATTGGCATCGCAGACAGCAGAGCACATACTCCAAAACTGCCCAAAATATAACATATCTAGGCAAACCTTCTGGCCTAGAGAGACGACAGTGGAAGATAAACTCTATGGACCGCTGTGTGAACTGAAAAAGACAGTTAAATTCATACAAGAGACAGCATTGCAGTTATAGACATATTTCAAGCGAACGAAAGAAGAAGAGGAAGAAGAAGAAGAAGAAGAAGAAGAAGAAGAAGAAGAAGAAGAAGAAGAAGAAGAAGAAGAAGAAGAAGAAGAAGAAGAAGAAGCAGAAGAAGAAGTATGGCACGTTACGCCTTCCTTGGGTATTTATAATGCCCATGTTAAACATTGCCTCAGTGAGTCATGTATTATTGATTATTTTTCATGTCTTTTAATGTTTACTGTTCTTTTGTTGTCAAAGATTTGCTTCATAAGAGATGTTGAATGAAAGAATGTATGAAAGGAAATAGAAAAGAATGTCAGACGGGCCTGCGTGCCCAATTCTAAACCCTTTGAAAATAAAGATTTTCATTCATTCGTTCGTTCGGACATTCCCAAGTCAAAGACGACAGGTCAACAATTTAGTTCAGCTGTCCAATGTAGGGGTTGAACTGCTAACCTCAGCATCTGCATACCGGATGTTTAAGAACACGCATTCTTATCCATTTGGTCATGCGGACCTGCTTATCAACAGTTTCTCAGAGCTAAAGTCATGTGCCAATGTGATTCATTTTTCAAATGTTATCAACAGTTTCTAAGAGCTAAAGTTAATTGCCAATGGTGTTCATTTTTCAAATTCTATGCAAGCTTGATCAGAAGTAGTTATTTGCCATATAAATATATCCTTGTTAAAGGATGCTGTGGAGGGAAACATGAAGAAGATTTATGCAAGAAAATGACATGTGAATGAAAAACGTCAAGAGATGGACTAGAGTAACCTTGTATGTGCCATGAAGATGCAGGACAGATGAGTTTGGAGACTCAATAGAGGCCAACCTGCAATGAGTAGATGCAACCTGACGATGATGGTATGTACAAAAATGGTTAAATTTGAAATTCTTTTAAATCATGTGCACAAAACAATTCACAGTGGCGTTAGCTTATATTACAGAAAAAGACAACTATGAAATGGATGGATGATATCTGAAGAATGGTACACAAATAATACAGTCATATTTGAAGCATGGTACACAAATAATGCAGTCAATTGAAATTTTTTCAAAAATAAGAAAACTGGAAAAATTACACAAGAAGCTTTCACTTAACATAGAAATTTAAAAAAAAATTTCATCAACTAACTTACAAAAAAAATCAACGAACAGGAAAAAAATAAAAGGAAACAAAATGCTAGAACCACACAAAAGAAACCCACATAAATTTTAAAAAAAATTCCAAACCCCTTTTCCGGTCAAGGGGGAAGGGAAACACTTAAAAAAAAAGATGTCCCCCAAAAAAAAATTTTTTTTCTTTTTCCAAACCCTTTTCCTCCAAGTTTTTTCCCGTCGGCACTTTTTTTCCCAGGGGTTTTTAAATATTTTTTCATCCCAGGGGGAATATTTTTCACTGAAATCTGAAAACATTTTTTATTATATGTGGCATAAAGTGTTGATCTGACAGTCTGTCTGATAACATCATTTCTTACTAAGTCATCTAATTTCCCTAATCAATGTGCAGTTATCATGTTTCTTGAAGGAGGTCTCACATTTTAATTTCCCTAAACAACTTTCCCGTTTTCATTTTTGAAAGGGCGGGCTCATTATCTAATTTCCCTAATCAATGTGCAGTTATCATGTTCCTTGAAGGATAGGTCTCAAAACCTAATTCCCTAATCAATGTGCAGTTACTTGTTTCTTAAAGACGTTCTCAGTCATCTTCCTATCTATCCATTGTATTTCTTTGCATTTTCTCAGAAACCTTGGTTCATGGATATTTTAATGTTCATATTCTTGTGCGAGGTACTAGAGCAACTCTCTGTGGGGTATAAATCAACTTTTTGTGTGAGGTGTGAATCAACCTGTGTGAGAGGTATGAATCTACTCTTGTGTGAGGTGTGAATAAATTGTATGTGTGAGGTGTGAATAAATTGTATGTGTGAGGTGTGAATAAATTGTATGTGTGAGGTGTGAATAAATTGTATGTGTGAGGTGCGAATCAACTGTATGTGTGAGGTGTGAATCTACTCTTGTGTGATGTATAACAACAACTCTCTATGTGGGGTATAAATTCAACCTCACAGCCACCGAACTCTAGAAAATAAACACTCCTGTCACTTGCAGGAAATGAACTATGAACCCCTATTTTGGTAAACAAGTGCACTGATCATGACACTATCACTGACACCAGATAATCAGTCATTCACTACAAATGGTTACCTTGTTTATCGACAATACTGCCTTGCAGAATCCTGGCCACTTGCAGGTCGTTACTCTCATCCAACTTTACTGTAATACCCTGGGTAAGTAAATTAAATGTAACAGTTTACTGAAATAACACATGACAGAATTTGTATAATGAAGAACATGACAGAATTTGTATAATGAAGACAGAACAACAGATCGCATAATTTATTGCATGCCATAATTCTCTGCATCTTGCTGGGTACATACCGCAGAAATCACAAACTAAAGTAACAAGGTAATTCCTTCAAGCTGAAATGTATAACACATATTCCCACAGTAATTTGAATTGTCTACCATGATAATTTTAAGCTGATTATCATGTCTTTTATTTACACAAAGTTGGCTTTGCAATATGAATGGCAGTATCAATAAATAGCAAAATAACATTCGTCCATTTTTACAGATTGTTCTACGCATACATACAACTGACATTCCAGGATGATACAGCATACACATAACTTTCATATCTACTGACAGACCTCACATTAGAAGGGCAGAAAGAGCACATGATAGAATGTTCCATAGAACTGGCATTCTAGAGTGATACAGTGTACACACAACTCTCATATCTACTGTCAGACCTCACGCTAGAAGAGATGAGAGAGTACATGATAGAATGTTCCATAGAACTGGTATTCTAAAGTGATACAGCCAACACACAATGCTCATATCTACTGACAGACCTCACATTAGAAGAGATGAGAGAGCATATGATAGAATGTTCCATAGAACTGGTATTCTAGAGTGATACAGCACACACATCTTTCATATCTACTGACATACCTCCCATTAGAAGGACAGAAAGAGCACATGATAGAATGTTCCATAGAACTGGTATTCTAGAGTGATACAGCGTATACATAACTCTCATATCTACTATCAGACCTCACGCTAGAAGAGATGAGAGAGCACATGATAGAATGTTTCATAGACCTGGTATTCTAAAGTGATACAGCCAACACACAACGCTCATAACTACTGACAGACCTCACACTAGAAGGGCAGAAAGAGCACATTAGTAGTAGTAGTAGTAGTAGTAGGCCTCTTTCAGTCCTGAAGGACTATAGAGTTGTGCCGCTTGGGAGGTGCCTGGCAGCACCGCTGGTGACTGTATAGTCCAATTCGAGAATGACAATCTCTGTCACAGTTTCCGCATCTGTGAGACGAGGCAAGTCCCGCAGTAAGTGACTGCTCTTTGAGCCTGTGCCGTCTCTCCTCAGTTTTTTGGATCTGATTGCGCTCAAAGAGCACCAGTCCGTTTCGTACATCTCTTCTCCAGGAGCATCTGTCTGTTGCAACTCTCTCCCACGTGTCTGGATCTATTCCAATGGTTTTCATATCTTGTTTACACACATCCCTATATCGCATTTGGGGTCTTCCGGTTGGCCTCTTTCCTGTGGCTAGTTCTCCGTAAAGGAGATCTTTGGGAATACGTTCGTCCTCCATTCGAGATACGTGGCCCAACCACCGGAGGCGTCTCTGCTTGAGGAGGGTGTGCACTGTGGTAATATCTGCTCTTTCAAGCACCTGTTTGTTTGTTATGTGGTCTTTCCATGTTATGCCCAGGATACGTCTCAGACATCTTATGTGGAAGGAATTCAACTTCCTTTCCTGTCTTGAGTACAGGGTCCAGGATTCAGACCCGTAGAGTAGTGTGCTAACAACACAAGCTTTATATACTTGAGCTTTTGTACGCTCTGTTAGTCTATTATTCTCCCAAACTCTTTTAGCTAGCCTGGAAAATGTTGTGTCGATTTCTGTCTCTAATGAAAGATTATCTGATATTGTCGATCCCAGATACACAAAATCGTGGGCGACTTTCAATTCATAATTAGAGATTTTGATTGACGGAGGCGCATCAGCATCTTGTTCCATCACCTGTGTTTTAGTTAGGCTAATGGTGAGCCCAAAGTCTTTGCAGGCAGCTGCAAAACGATCTATGAGCCTTTGGAGATCTTCTGCTGTATGAGTAGTCAGTGCTGCATCATCTGCAAAAAGTAGTTCTCTTACGCATCTTGGTCTTATTTTGGTCTTTGCCTTGAGTCTTGATGGGTTAAAAAGTTTGCCATCAGATCTTGTGTGGAGGTATATGCCTTCAGTGGCAGTCCCAAATGCTTCCCTTAAGAGAACAGCAAAGAAGATACCAAAGAGTGTAGGAGCAAGCACGCATCCCTGCTTTACTCCGCTGCTGATGCTGAATGACTGGGATGTTGAGCCGTCAAATAAAATGGTCCCCTGCATGTTTTCGTGGAATGATTTCACGAGACTAAGAAGGGTGGGTGGACATCCAACCTTTTCAAGGACCTTAAAAAGGCTGCTTCTGCTCACGAGGTCAAATGCCTTTGTGAGGTCGATGAAGGCTATATATAATGGCTTCCTCTGTTCTCTGCACTTCTCTTGGAGCTGCCGGAGTGAGAAAATCATATCGATGGTGGACCTGTTGGGTCTAAATCCGCACTGCGATTCGGGGTAGATTCTTTCAGCAAGAATGTGTAATCTTTTAAGGATTACTCTGGCAAAAATCTTGCCTGTAATGCTGAGAAGGGAAATGCCGCGATAGTTGTTGCAGTCGCTTCTGTCGCCTTTGTTTTTATAAAGGGTAACGATGTTTGCGTCTTTCATATCTTGTGGTATTGATTTTTCTCTCCAGCAGAGCTGTAATATTGCATACAGTTCTGGGATGATTGTTTCTTTGCTACATTTTAAAATTTCAGGTGGAATACTATCTTTTCCAGGTGCCAGGCTGTTCCAGGATTTGAGAGAGTCTAGTGCTTCGCTGATTTCTGTGAGGCATGGTTCGTTATCCAAGACTGTTGATCGATGGCTTCCAGAGCTTCTTTGCTGACAGTGTTATCCACTGAGTATAGCTCTGAGTAGTGTTCTACCCAGCGATCCATTTGTTTCGCTCGATCTTTTATGATTACCCCCTCAGTTGATCGTAAAGGGGCCATCTTATTTTTTGATGGACCGACAGCTTGCTTGATGCCCTCATACATTCCTCTTATATTTCCAGTGTCTGCACAAGTTTGAATTTGAGCAGAGAGCTGTAGCCAGTACCTGTTCGCACATCTTCTTGCCATCTGTTGTACTCTATTTCTGGCCGTTCGCAATGCCTGCAGTGTTTTCTCTGAAGGTGATGTTTTATACATCGAGAATGCATGTCTCTTTATCTCCAGGACTGGGAGCATCTCTTCAGAGTGTGCTTCAAACCAGTCGGTTGACTTAGTTTGCTTCTTGCCAAATGTTGATAGTGCTGTATTGTAGATGGTGTCGCGAAAATGACTCCATCTCTCGGTGGAATCTCCGTCTGTGGGGCCGGGCAGAGTATCCGCTAGAGCCTGCATGAATTTGTTGACCTTCTCTTTATTTTGGGTGCCACTGGTGTCAATGCGTGGTCTTCCTTCTGTTCGGCTTCTGTAGATTCTCTTGGGCTTCATCTTCACCTTGCTGGAGACGAGTGAATGGTCGGTGTCGCAGTCAGCACCATGATAGCTGCGAGTCATCCGTACATTGCGGAGGTTGCTGCGTTTAGTGAGCACCAGGTCGAGTTGGTTCCAGTTCTTTGATCTGGGGTGCCTCCATGACACCTTGTGTTGAGGTTTCGTGTCAAAGAAGGTGTTGGTCACGCACAGATTATGGTGGCTGCAGAATTCCAAGAGACGTTGTCCATTGTCATTGATCTTCCCAACGCCAAACTGTCCTAGACATGAAGGCCAAGATTCGTAGTCGGAGCCAACCCTGGCATTGAAATCCCCCAGGATAAAAAGATGTTGTTTCTCTGGTGTTTCACTGACTTCTTTGCTAAGGTCGTCATAGAACTTGTCTTTAGATTCTGATGCTGCAGTTAGTGTTGGGGCGTAAACGCTTATAATACTAACTGGGCCTGCCTCTGTCTGGAGTTGGAGCTTCAATATTCTTTCAGTGCCATCACTTGGTGGTATGATGGAATTGAGCAGCTTGTTTCTGATAGCGAAGCCAACTCCATGCTCCCTGGTCTCTCCGCACGGCTTGCCATGCCAGTAGAAAGTGAAGTCCCTCTCCTTGATGCTTCCAGATTCTTGGAGTCTGGTCTCTTGCAGGGCGACAATGTCTATCCCCAGTCTTAGCAGTTCGTTGTTTATCACTGCAGTTTTGCGGGCATCCACAATCTCATTTAGATCGTCTGAGATGCCAGGGGTCATGGTTCTTACGTTCCATGTTCCCAGCCTTAGGGCCGGTTGTTTTGTTTTTTTCTTGCTGTTAGGTGTATAGATTGCGGTCCATGTGTCAGGATTTCCCCTAAGCTCCACACACCCTCAGGAGCAGATGAACCGTGGCGAGACAACACCTTATTGACTGGGGGCTGCCCAGCTTAGGCGGGCGGTAGCTGTCTAGTGAGATACGATGATCTCTCCCACCGTCGGAAGTAGCCCCTGGCGCCTTGCTCTACACCAATCGAGCATTAAGACTTATAACCGGCAAATGCTACTTCCCGTGTTGTGTCACCGCTTTACGCGGTGCTGAAGTGACCTCTTCAGGGCACAAGCCTGGGCAATGGAAATCGGAGAACCAGCTGTTGCCCAGTAGCAGGTTCCCCCTCTCCACGTCGCCGATGTTGACCAAGGGAAAGGCAGTAGCCAATGCAACTTGGCATCGGTGCCATCGCAGGAGTTGCCAGAACTATGTTGTTTACAACATGGAACTGCCTTAGGGACTCCATCTCCGGATTTGTCCTCAGGGTTTACTCCCGAAGCCTTTCCCATATGGGTATACCCGCAAGGCAGCGGAGGTTTGAGATTTAGAGTTCCCTCTCTTAGAAGAGATACCAACCAAGGCTGACGAGCCTCCTCTGCCCGGGAATCAATAAGGAGGAAAGTCTACCATTCTTCCTTCCTGGCAGTGACCATACTGATCGGATGGCCGTAGCCATTGTCTCTACTGAGAGATCCTCTGCCCACCATCACTGACTTGAAACCATAACCAACAACTATCTGTCGGCTGCTCCCAAGTCCAATCCACCACCTGCTCACATGGCTTCACGTTACCCTGTTGGGGGGGGCTAAACGGGTACTCCACCTTGCTCAAGGGTGTCCCGTAGGCTAGCGGAGGGAAGGAGGCACCTTACTTCTCCTTTGATAGGGTATACCCCTACCCCGCTACCCGGAAGAGCACATTATTAACCATAATATTTCATGGTACCAATTTTAGTATTCCGAAGAAAGGCCATGGTGATATATAATCAGACTTCAACTGGTACCATTAGTATTGGTACTCTTTGCTGGTTGTTGAGGATGGAGTACGTATGGAAATATCCAGACTCAACTTAACTTTTTTTGTTAATGTTAGAGCCCCAATCTCAACACTGTTTTAGACACCACACATATTTATCTCATAAGGAAGTTGGGAAGAGACTCACCAGTGGCTCTGTCTGTGACTTGCGGATGTTGACGTAGCGGACCTGCTCCTGGAGATCTGTGAACACGGGGGGCAGAGGACCCAGCAGCTGTGGACCTCTAGTGATCGTCTGAGACTTGTCAATGTCTCCCTCAAAGTTTTTGTTGGTGATATCATCATGGACAACCAGCAAAGCCTTCAGATTGAACCAAATAACTATGTTTATTATAATGAGAGAATTAAATCTAAACTACTGATTGGCATTTATAGAACACAAGGAGAAATAAACAGATATAGAGGACATACTAGATAACAGGAAATGATAGATAGATACAGTGGTTGTAGAAAGTGAAAGGATGGGCCTTAGATTGAATAATAGAAAGACAGAAATCATGGTGATATCAAAGAAACATATTGTGTCTGAATGTGCAATTAAAATACAGGATGTCTTTTGGGGCAAGTGCTGAACTTCAAATATCTAGGCAAATCGTTAGCATCAGATGCATCATTGAGATAAAGAACAGAATAGGACAAGCAAACACTGCATTCTATCAAATGAAGAACGTTTTGTGCAATAAGTCACTGTCCTTGAAAGTTAGAAAAAGAGTTCTTGCATGTTACATAGAATCAGTTTTAACATACAGCTGTGAATCATGGACGATTAGTAAATGGGCTAAAAACATCCCTGGAAGCCTTAGAGATGTGATTTTATAGAAGAATGTTGAAAATTAATTGGACAGCCAAAATGAGTAGTCAGAACATTTTAAGGGAAGCTGAGTCGCAAAGACAACTTATCACAAACATCAGAAAGAGGCAGTCATCGTTTGAAGAAGTCATCATGAGAAGACAAAAACTGGAACATGTTGTGACAACCGGAAAGATTTGCAGAAGGAGAGATAGAGGAAGACAGTGTGAAAAGATTATTGACAGTCTTGTGTCATGGCACGGAAGGGAGTCAACACATGAATTGTTCCATGACGTCAGAGATCACAATTTGTGGAGAGGCATGATCACACACACCAGCAGGCAAGGCATGGGTGATGATGACCAGACAACACAACAATTTTAAAGTTGTTTTATCATTTGGATGAGTGTTGTACACTTAGTCCTGCAATCAACCGGAAAAAATGTTTGTCGACGTCGGATGTATTGAACCAAAAGCTTGATGAAACAGTGCAAAGCCCTTTATTATTAATGGTGATAAAGTTTAAGACTACCTCAGCCTTGTATACACATTACCAGTGATGAGGCCAAGAGATTGATAAGAAGAAACTAAAGAACCAAGTGGAAATCAGATCACCCAGGCCTTCTAAAAGATTATCAAATTACCAACTCAACCATAAAGAACAGACTGCACAGAACACAACAGGCTGAAATACCACATGTTTAATCAACTAAATCGACTAAAGACAGAGAAACAGATGGATGTAACTGTCTCATCTCATCCCATCTTGTTCCTCTTGTACCTTGCAGTGTCAAAGTGAAGCATAAACAGAGTGGGATGTATTGAGATCCCAGTGGATGTTGTTATTCCCTCTGAACATCTTTTACATGGTCAGCCTCCTCTTCTGTATCCATTTGGTCTGCACATCATTGCTTGTTGTAGTATACTGTTAGTTAGTAACCTAGTTATATGGCCAAACCATTTAACTTGCTGTTTTCTGATGAAATTTAGTGCTGCTATAACCCCTACTTTGTCCTGATTTCTTAATTTCTGATTTTCTCTCTTCTTGATACATTAAGTATTTTTCTCAGGAATCTCATTTATGTTAACACTGAATCCTTACTCTGACATGTGACCATATTTCTCCAACATACATATAACAGTGAATCCTTCTCTGACATGTGGCCAGATTTCTCCAACATACAGACTGAATTCTCACTCTGAAACCTGGCCAGAATTATGCAACATTCATGTAACACTGAATTCTCACTCTAACATGTGGCCGGAACTATGCACATTACAAATAACACTGAATCTTCACTCTAAAATGTGGCTAGATTTCTCCCACATGGTGATAAAAACTCTGCGGAGCAAACACGACAGGGGGCTTCTGATCGTCAGAAGAGTACCCCCTTCCCCAAGTGTTTCGGACCTTTATACTCTTGACACTCTCTAGGGGCGGTCCCGTCCGGGTCATGACTCCGGGTGTCTTTCCCATGCCGTGGGGACGTTCAACTAATTTCGTTGTCCTTGTTGTGATTGTACCTTCGCTGTTAATATGTCCACTCTCAAGCCTCCCCTCCCTCAGTGAGGATAGTCCGTGCAGTCTGCGCTTGCCCCTTAACACCTGTGGTCATAGGAAGCCTGCTTCTTCCCCAGCCATGGCCTCCATCCGTTTCCGTTGCCGTGTTCCTTCTTCGTGCCCCGTCCACGGCGCCGCACTCTATAGGAAGCCGGTTCTTCCTTTGGTTTTTCGACCCACCAAATCTATAGACACTATAGACCCAAAACTATAGACCCACCAAAACCACATACTTATAACAATGAATTCTCACTTTATATATGTGGCTAGAATTATGCAACATACATATAACATGGGATTCTCACTCTGAAATGTGGATTCGCCAATATTTCTTTGAGTTCCTCTCCCTCTTCTAAGTCATGGAAGTCATCCAATGTTTCCAATAAATCTGTGGCTGCAGACACAGCATCATGTACTTGAGGGGGAGGTAGTTTTACTTCCAAGTCTTCATGTATCTGAGATTATAGACAGAAAACATATAAATAGAAAATATAGATCTTCATGTATCTGAGGTTATAGATAGAAAACATGTAGATAGAAAATATAGATCTTTATGTATCTGAGGTTAGAGATAGAAAACATGTAGATAGAAAATATAGATCTTCATGTATGTGAAATTATGGATAGAAAATATACAGCTTCATGTGGTGAAAGTATAGATAGAAAACATACCTCTTCATGCATCTGAAACTAGATAGAAAATATAGATCTTCATGTATGTGAAACTATGTATTTAAAAAAAAGATAATATTTCTGAGATTACATACAGAATCTGTAAATACCTATAGAAACATCAAACCTCAGGCATCCGAGTTTACCTACACAAAACATAGATCTTCAGTCTTTGACCATAATTTATTTGACTGCTATAGTTTTCAACAGATCTGTAAAGAAGCTACTGTGCTTTCCTTCTTGGCAGTGACCATATTGGTCAAAGACCATAGCCAGTCTCTATAAAGATATCTATATCTGAGATTAAGGATTTAAAACATAAATCTTTATGTATCTGAGTTTACAGATAGAAAACATGTATTTGAGTTTACAAACAGAAAACATATATCTTTTTGTAATCTGAGATTACAGACTGAATCTATAGATCTGTAGCTCAGATTACAGATAGAATACATGGATCTTCATGTGTTCAAGATTACAGTTAGAATATATAGATCTTTATGTAATCTTAGACTAAAGATAGAATACATGGATCTTGATGTAATATGAAATTAGTGATAGAATACATGGATCTTGATGTAATCTGAGATTACATATAGAATGCATAGATCTTTGTGTATCATAGATTACGGATAGAATACATAGATCTTCATGTAATCTGAGATTAGAGCTAGAATGCATCGTTCTTTGTGTATGAAATCCATTCATTCATTTAGTAGAATGTCCTTTGCAGAACCTCACTTCCATAACAACCTTCCTGAAAACCTCTTGATCATAAGCAAGATGTTCCGCATCCAACACACCCATTTGGAGATCATCCGCTGCATCTTGCACCCATCTTCTCTTTGGCCTTCCTCTTCCTCTCTTCCCAGGCATATACCCCTCCATTATTGTTCTCTCCAAACTTTCATGACGTTTCAAGTGACCAAAACATTTCATTTTTCTTTGATTTATCATCTTTAATAACTAAACTTCTTCAGTATTCAGTTCTTGAAGTATAGATGCATTTGTTCTTTTCTTTACCCAAGATATTCTTAGAACTCGTCTATAACATTTATATGTGAAGATATGTTTGCGCTTGCCATGACCCTGAGGACGTCATGGCATAGTTAAGCCATAACACAGGTCAGAGATTAGAGGTTATGGCAGGGTTCAGCAAGTGAACACCGGAACGTGAAAAGTGGGTACTTTTCACACAACGTGAAAACGTTGGGACTCACTTCCCAAGTGACAGGAAGTGGGGTCCGGACAAGGCTATCTATGACTTGGTTCCGTTCAGTGCGGACCATGTCCAGTTCTAGAGTTGCGCCAAAATTGTGCCACTCTTTTATTATGTAAAACTTAGCAGTAGCCTCACCTGCGAGCTTGTCAGCCCGCTCATTTCCTTGTACTCCCGCATGACCTGGCACGAAGATGAAACTAATCTTTGCCAGCCGAGACCGCTCCAGAGGCAGCAACCATTCTCTTCGGATCGACCCCTCCTCTATCCTCTTGATCATGTTCATTGAGTCGCTAAGGAAACAAGCCCTAGTGAATGTCTGTGTCTCGAGCCATGTTATTGCTTTACTTACTGCCATGACTTCCATGGTCAGGCTACTTGTGGTTTCAGTGAAAGCACCAGAGTCCTCCTTCACAATTCTCCCTCCGGCCCGAGCTGTAAAGGCCCATGAGCTTCTCACATGTCAGACGACCGACCCATCTGTGTAGATGACCGCGTCACTGTCTAGCGAATTCTCGAAAATCAACGCTTGTACTTCAGCCTCAACAGCAGCCGGATTTTCTTGTCTGCATATTCTATCTAGTTGGATGCAAACTGAAAAGGATGTGCAGAAGTCTGTTGGCACTTGCACCCACTCCTCGCCAGGTTCTAAGTCCCCAAGTGAACACACCTGTTGAAGAATGTCTTCGGCTTGACCCATCCACGACCGTCCTCTTTTTAACCTGCTGCCCTTCACCTTCCTGATTTCACTATGCAGTGGATGCTGTGTGTTTGCGTTAATTCTGAGGTAGGCGCGTGCCCTGAAAACTTGCATTCTCTCTTCAATGGTTGGAAAATCAAGAAGGTAGCGCATCGCCCTGCATGCTGTATCTCTTGTACATCCAAGAATAATGCGCATAGCTTCATTCTGTATCCTTTCCATCCTTTCTATCTGCTTATGGCTGAGAGTCAGGATTGCCATTGCATACTCCAAAACAGACATGACCAGCCCCTCGTACAGAAGACATAGATGGCGCTGCTCACAGTTTGCTGCCGCCATCACCCGCATCACTGCCAAGCCCCGCTTGGCCTTTGTTATCACCTGGTCTATGTGCACATTATAAGCAAGGCTTCGATCAAACCGTATCGCCATGTTCGTGTTGAGTTGAGTTGAGTTGAGTCAAGAACTGACATCACTGCACTCAGAACATTCCCATACGTGCTCAGTCTCCTCATTCAACAGCCAGCAAAGAGTCATACTACTAATCGTTCCCACCGCTATCTGATTAAATGTTCTCCTGGTCTTCCCTCTCAGATTTGAGATTCTTCCAGAACCCCTGCCGATCCCGTGCAATCTCATTCTTTCCACATATGGGTTCTCAATCTGTTCCTCCGCCTCCTCCACCTGGTCCCACAAGCACATGAGCACCTCCCTCTTGTCCATAGGCAAGATACCACCAAGAGGTGCATTCCCTGCTAGCCTATCAGCCTGTTAGGTTGTTCATGATGTCGATGAATTGTAACAAACATGTATCGTGATGAATATAAGTGTGAAACTGCCGTTGGAGTCTTGTTGTGCTATAGCTGCGTTCAGCCATTATAGAGTGTGTAGTATAGAAACTACAGTTAACTAGTTTAAGTGAGCCAGCACATGCAGCTCGTAAACACTACGTCTGAAAACTGCAGACGAGTCACAATCACGAACTCTCAAATGCCATTACTGTTGGTAATGAATAAGAGCGACAGAGTGGCTCTCAGCGCATTATGAGGCATATTCACCCTACAGCGGTAGCGCCATAAAACATGGGTACGCTACCTCCCAGAAGCCATACGCTACTGCCCAGAACCCAAACAGCTCCCGGGCAGCGCTGTTCAGCTTGTTTAGTAAGTGTCCAGGTCTCACAGGTGTATGTTGCAATGTGAAAGATCCATGCTCTTAAAAATCTATTTTTGTAGTTCGCTGTAGCTCTCTGTTCCTCTCCACAATTTATTCAGCTGTTTTAGTCTTTGAAGAGCAATAGATATTTGTCGTTTAACTTCTTTCATTGTGTCACCATTGTTGGTAATCAATGAATATTCAAAATTTTCCACCACCTCCAATATTTCCTCATTAATATATATTTCTTTCTCCATAGTAGTTTTATCTGTATGCATTATCTCTATTTTTGCTATGTTAAGATATATGTTGTGATTTTCACTATTTCTTTCGGTTGAGGTTATTAGGTATTCAATATCATTCTGCGTTGCGGATAGCAATACAGTATCATCAGAATATTAAATCTCTGGTATATCATGACCACCGATATTTAGGGCATCATATAGCTGCCTGTTTATATCATCTCATATTTTCGGTGTACAGGTTAAACAAATAGGGGGACAGCACACAGCAATTGATGGACTCCTTGCTTGATGTCAAACCAATTTAATGTCTCGTCATCTATTCTAACTGCTGCTTGTAGGCCTAGATAGAGCATTTTTATGAGTTGTATTACATGTGATGGAAAGCCCATATTCCTCATGATTTCCCAAAGTTTCTGATGTTGTACACAGTCAAATGCTATTGAATAATCCACAAAACATGAGAATAGGTTTACATTAAATTCTCTGCACTTCTCTGTTATTAAACGCATGTTGAGTATATGATCTCTTGTTCCTCTTCCTTGTCTAAAGCTTGAAACATGTTAATTTCTTCTTCCATTTTCTTATGAAGTCTTCCCATTATGATTTTTAGTAGAATTTTACTTGCATGACTGATCAGGGTAACAGTTCTATAGTTGATGCATAATTTCAGGTTGCCCTTTTTTGGTATTGGAATGAAGATAGTTCTCTTCCAATCTTTTGTCCATATACCATATTTTTTTTACATAATGCGTGATAGATTTGTATCGGGTGTTCGTTAACTTTTTCGCGTAGGGGATGGATTTATTCATCTCTTGCGTGTAATTGGTGTGCCAGGATGTAAAACCAGGAGTTTCTACTCAAGATCTGCGCGGGTGCTACGGAGTTCGTGCATCGAGCGAAGCCATCCTTGAGTGAATTTTCAGCAGCGTGTGTGGTTTTCTCAGTCTGTGTTTACGTTTTTTCAACATGGCGGAACAACGTGTGTTTTTCGTGCGGTCAGCAGTCAACATACCGAAGCGGCGTGGTAGCCGCGCTGGGATAAAGAAGCAAGGTAAGCGTGGTGGTTTGAGGCATTTTAGACTCAAGTGTCACCGTCTAGGACTCAGGAATATCCGTATTCTATATTGGAACTGTGCCAGTGTAAAACAACGGGGCTCTATTTTAGAAACCCTAGTTTCTCCCCCCTTGTGTCTCCACCTTGCCGTGGTGGGGGAGCTTGCGTGTCCCATCGACCCCATGTGCTTGCTGATGGGTGAAAACTACATATCGAACAGCTCATGGGATAGGGACCAGACTAAGAGAGACACAACCTGCTGCCCTGCAGGTAAGACTGAGGATAGCAGCCAAAATCAGGCAAACGATCCCTAAATCTCAGTCCGGGCATAACCTCTAAGGCTCCCATCTGAGGTGAATGGCTGAACGTATCTAAGCCATAAACTCTCGGAAGTGGGAGCCTGGCCGACACAAACCTACATAAAAATTGTGATGATGTGCTGAGAACGCTACATGCTCGGCGCAGATTCGTTCGATGGCTCTTAGCTGGGGGATATGAGGTATCCCCGGATGAAAGGGCCTGACCGTTACTCGCCCACAGACGCACGGAGGTAAGGTGCTGAGCCGGCAGCACATGTAGCCTACCTCGTGAGTGAGTACAAAAGGTGGAAAAACACCTCGGTCGCACGTCTCGCAGACGTCCGGTAGTCTGTAACCACACTCATGGAGTGAGTGTAGTCAAAGGTGGAAAATTGTCTCGTTGACACGAAATGGAACGCCTGTCTTGCGAATCCATTACGTGGCAGCCCGAAGCGAAAGCTTGCTGTGTGGAAGCCAAAACAAGAGTCTCGAAACCCGAGGAAGGCTAACCTCGTTAAAAAATGCCCGCCGGAAGCCGGAAGTGTCGTCCTACGGGTGGCAAACTAAAAATTGACACTACGCATTTACGTCCGAGTGAAATGTCTCGTCCGAATGTCTCTCGTGCTAGGAACAGCTCTGACTACCTAGTTTCCGAATGCCGCTCTTGTTCGGAACAGCTCTGACTAGGTAGTTTTCAGAATGTCTGTCGTGCCTGGAACAGCTCTGACGGGCGTAACGACAAGCACATGTCCGAAAACTCGCTGAGTGGATACCGTCTGCAAACCTGTCTGGTTTGTGCGGGAATGGCCCAGGGCAAACGAAATGACCAATATATTGAAGTGAGGATTTAAAGCAGCCATGAGCAGGACGTGACGATTCCCTCGGCTAGCCCAGAACCAGGGCGTTATGTGTCGGCCCTGCAACTATGGAAGCAACCTTGGATGGCAGAAAATGCTATGGACTGTCCCTGCCTTCCTTTGAGGGATGACCGTTGTCTTCGACCGTTCTAACTTGGCCAGCATGGTTGTAGATGGCACCACAAAAGTGAGAGTCTCCCAGGAATGCTACCTGGTCAAAAAAGCACGCTAAAGTCGATGTGTTGGCCTACGGGTTTCGGCCCAAGGGCGCATAACAGACACACCGCAATCACATCTGAAAAAACACTCCGGATGAACGAAAAGAAGAAGAAGAAACCCTAGTTTACAGGAACGACATTGTAGCACTCCAGGAGACGAGACTGGGCGATCAGCTACTCCAAATTGCCGGCTTCAAATGTTTCTACAACAGATGACATCTGGGAATGGCAATTCTCGTTCGCGATAGCATGGTGGCGTCAGAGCTAGACATGTCCAGTTGGGACAGTGACGATATACAAATACAGGCGTTGAGAGTTCATTCCAGTGGCAGTGCTTAAGTGGCATATTAGGCCACGAGAGAAATGTTATTTTCTGTGGTGACTTCAACGCTAAAGGCAGATCATGGGGAAACACTTCCTCCAATACACAGGGGGAGGAGCTCGAGACTGCACTGGAAACCATCGACCTGGTTTGTATCAACAGTGGCTGTGTCACCAGGACAGCAAGCCGTCCGGGCGATGAGGACAGTGCTATTGATCTGGGGCTAGTTTCACCTTCACTCACTACAGTGTGTAGATGGGGTGTCCTAGGACACCATGGCAGCGACCACCACCCTTGCAGCATACTGGTGGAGAAAGGCAGAACCAGGCAGCACAAGCTAAAGGTAAAGACGTTCCAGTATGACAGTACAGGGCAAGATGTGGTGAGTAAAATAAGACGTGACAAGCGCAGAACGTTTCAGGGCAGGAAAAAAAGCTGGGAGCAGCCACCGTGGTGGAGTTTCGAGGTGGAGAAGGCTTGGGTGGATAAGCGTAGTGCTGTAAGGAGATGGCAAAATGCCAAGAAGAACAGAGCTGGTCATCCTAGTCCCAGCTTGCACTTAGAAAGAGAGATGCACACAAAAGTAAGCTACTTCAAAAAACTGGTCACGGTTGTTAAAAGCGAAAAATTGGCAGAGGTGTGTCAAAGAGTAAGCACAGACAAGTCACTGAAATTGTTCTGGCGACTACATAAAAGCATGAGTGGTGTAGTCAAGAATAAGAGCATTTCTGACTTCCAAGGTGCTGACCTCATCTGGCAGAGGACTGACGAGGACAAGGGCAAAGCCCTCTTTGAACGCTACCTTGAGCAGAGCAACCAGACAGACATGGGAGGCCGAAATCTGGCCAAGGAGGTCACCTCAGACAGATGCAAGGCCCAGAACACCTCGGATGAAGACACAGTGACAGTGAAAGAAATCAAGGCTGTGCTTCGACTATAAAAAAACAGTGCTCCAGGTCCTGATGGCATAAGATACGACGACATAAATAGGTGTACCGACAATGAGCTAGAGAAACTAGCAGACATGTACAACAATAGTATAGGGAGTGCTAGCATCAAGGAGGAATGGTTACACAGCTATCTGATTCCCTTGCCGAAGCCTGACAAAGACCACAAAAAAATTCAGGGATATCAAATTATAACCATGCAGAATACAATAGGCAAGCTGCTGGAGAAGGTAATTGCCAGGAAAATATCAAGCCAACCAGAGAGGCAAGGTGTTTTCCCACCCACCCTGGGTGGGTACCGTCCAAAAAGAGAAACCTGGACCAATGCAGCAGTCTTTGCCCAGGATGTCTATGAAGGTTTCCACTCAAGCACTGAAACCGTTGCTGCAGCGATTGATCTTGAGGACGCATACAACAGAGTACCACTGGATTTTTTAATGTTTCAGCTTCTCGAACTAAACGTAAGTCCATTCCTCCTTAGTTGGATCGCTGCAGCCCTCTTCCAACGGAAAGTAGTTTTTAGATGTGGCAGTTGGACTTCGGAACCAACAACAATACATCCTGGCCTACCACAGGGATCACCATTATCTCCGGTACTGTTCAACGCCTACACAGTGAGAATCACCAGTGAGCAGATCACTGGACCTGGCAGGACATTGTCATATGCCGATGATGTTTTAGTGTATCGTCAGGGTAAGGATAGAGAGGAGGTTGCTGTGGAACTACAAACTGAACTCAATCGCATAAGTACTTGGTGTGATGAAGCTGGGGCAATGGTCAACCCAACAAAGGCAACAGTGACTTGGTTCTCGCTGAATAATCATATTGTCAACACTCCAACACCAACTGTAATGCTGTGTTCAGAAACGGTGGAAAGAACACTGGCAATGAATTACCTGGGGATACGGTTTGATCGAAGCCTTGCTTATAACTGTGCACATAGACCAGGTGATAACAAAGGCCAAGCGGGGTTTGGCAGCGATGCGGGTGATGGCGGCAGCAAACTGTGAGCAGCGCCATCTATGTCTTCTGTACGAGGGGCTGGTCATGTCTGTTTTGGAGTATGCAATGGCAATCCTGACTCTCAGCCATAAGCAGATAGAAAGGATGGAAAGGATACAGAATGAAGCTATGCGCATTATTCTTGGATGTACAAGAGATACAGCATGCAGGGCGATGCGCTACCTTCTTGATTTTCCAACCATTGAAGAGAGAATACAAGGTTGCAGGGCACGCGCCTACCTCAGAATTAACGCAAACACACAACATCCACTGCATAGTGAAATTAGGAAGGTGAAGGGCAGCAGGTTAAAAAGAGGAAAATCGTGGATGGGTCAAGCCAAAGACATTCTTCAACAGGTGTGTTCACTTGAGGACTTAGAACCTGGCGAGGAGTGGGTGCAAGTGCCAACAGACTTCTGCACATCCTTTTCAGTTTGCATCCAACTAGATAGAAAATGCAGACAAGAAAATCCGGCTGCTGTTGAGACTGAAGTACAAGCGTTGATTTTCGATAATTCGCTAGACGGTGACGCGGTCATCTACACAGATGGGTCGGTCGTCCGACATGTGAGAAGCTCATGGGCCTTTACAGCTCGGGCCGGAGGGAGAATTGTGAAGGAGGACTCTGGTGCTTTCACTGAAACCACAAGTAGCCTGACCATGGAAGTCATGGCAGTAAGTAAAGCAATAACATGGCTCGAGACACAGACATTCACTAGGGCTTGTTTCCTCAGTGACTCAATGAACATGATCAAGAGGATAGAGGAGGGATCGATCCGAAGAGAATGGTTGCTGCCTCTGGAGCGGTCTCGACTGGCAAAGATTAGTTTCATCTTCGTGCCAGGGCATGCGGGAGTACAAGGAAATGAGCGGGCTGACAAGCTCGCAGGTGAGGCTACTGTGGAGGGCGGACGCGCCATGGACCAGGCTGACATTCTGAATGCTCTACGAGAAGTAAGACTTTTGCGAGAACCAAGTGATGACTGTGAATCTACAACAATGGCCAGACTGCGAGAGCAGCAAATTAAAAGAGGGGTGGCCAAACAAGAACACTACGCAGGAAGCCAAAGAAGATTGATAAACCAACACAGAACTGGCGTCGTTAGCCACTACACGTTGCGGGATTTGCTGAGGAGGGGATCCGAGCACTTATGGACTGAATGGTTCGATGTGCAATGAGGATGATCTGTCGACTAACTAACTAACTAACAAGATTTGTATGCTTTCTTCTCCTGCTTTAATTAGCTTAGCTGATATCTCATCACATCCAGGTGATTTATCATTCTTCAGGGTTCTTTATTGCCCATGCAATTTCATCTAATGAGGGTTCAGGTTCTGTCTCTGCTGTCATTGGTTCATGTGTCTCATTCATATCCTGACATTCATATCATACATTTCACTGCAATATTCCTGCCATCTTTCTAGAATTTGTCTAGATTCTGTTGAGGTATTTCCTGATAACATTCAATTCAGGTTGAACATTTCTTGTCAATAACTTCATTTCTTTGAACATTTTGTAATCTCTTCCAGTCTTATGATATTGCTCTATTCTAGTACAGCAATCTTGTATATATTGGATTTTGTCCTTTCTTGTGACAAATGCCTGGGGTCACTGAGAGTAAGGTCAGTGTCCTGGATAGCAATGGTACACATAAACAAGTTTACGAGGTAAAATAGGACCGGGTAGTAAGTTCCCGGAGGGGGCAAATGAGAGGACAGTGATGGATGGGGCAAGTGAGGAGAAGTCAGTTGGCTAGTGTGATTTTGAGACAGACAGTTGAGCTGGGGGGTAGTGTTGTGTGGAGCCTAGGGAGGGCTGCAAGAAGGGTTAAAAAGACAGTGACAAACAGTGACGGGGAGTTGAGTTGAGACCCAACTAGAAGTAGGTCGGTGGTCTGAAGAATGTGAAGAATCGTGATGGAGTTAGAAGAGAACTCCACACTGTGGTTTTCCAGGGATAGTGAGTGGAATTCGAGACCCAGAGTGGGTTACATTGAGTCGGGCCTGGAGAGAGGCTAGTATACCTGTTGTGTGGGATGAGATTTAGTAGGCCTTGAGAGGCAGTGTTATTCGAAGTGTTCCATTGGGATGAAGATATATTCTGAGAGAATTATTGTTCCTGGATTTATATGTTACGTGTGTCCGTGTTAATTCAGAATTAAAGGAATATTATGTGCGCAAATTCAATCTTATTCACTGTGTGATGGATGTGTGCTGCAGTGGTGACTTGTAGTGTGAGATAGGTAGATAGCTCAGCTTCAACTCTGCAGTGAGATAGTAGAAGCATTAGACCCTAGACAACAACATTCTTCATGTGGTACAAAAGAGTTTGTGTCACTTGTGTTCTTTCTTATTTCTCATGTTAAAGATTTATATTTCATCCTGCTGTTATCCGATTCACCTCCTTTCTGTTTCAGTTCCCTTCATTGTTTTATTAACTTTAATGTGCCTGATGTAATCTGTGGCTTATGTTGCTTTTTCTGGTCAGAATTAAATCTTTGGCTGCAGTTATCAAGATATCTCTAGCTTGTACTGCCAAAGTTCAAAAACAGGTGTCAATTGCTCCTGTATAGACACCTAAGACACCAAAATGATTCTTCACTTCTACATTGTATACATCTGGTATTTTTGTGAGATCAAAAGTGGCCTTGGCCCTTGGGTAAGCTTTTTGAGTTTTACTTCCACATTTGCTTCTAATAACTAATGATCTGTATCACAGTCTGCACTTTGTAAGGTTTTTGCCGATGTTAATGCTTGATCTCCATCTTCATCTCATCTCATCATGTTCCTCTTGTACCTTGCAGTGTCGAGGTGAAGTATAAACAGCGGGAGAGTGAGCTTCATGTATCGATATTCCCATGGACTGCTATTCCCTGTGTCCATCGTTTACGTGGTCGGCCTCTTCCTCTGCTTCCCTTTGGTCTGTACATCATTGCTTGTTGTTGCATACTGTTAGTTGGTAACCTACTTGCATGGCCAAACCATTTGACTTGCTGCCTTCTAATAAAATCTAGTGCAGTTATAACCCCCACTTTAGTCCTGATTTCTTCATTTCTGATCTTATCTCTTCTTGATACATTGAGTATTCTTCTCAGGAATCTCATTTCTGTTGTGATTTTTCTTTTCTCTTTTTCTGTCATTGTCCAGGTTTGGCATTGGTAACATAGAGTTGGTAGGAAGATTGTGTTGTAAAGTGCTTTCTTAGTAGTTATTGATACATGTTTGTTCTTTAGTATTGGTGCCATTTGTCCAATGAGTTGGTTTGCCTTATTGCATCTATTTTCGATCTCGTCTTCTGATTTGCCATTTGATGATATTATACTTCCTAGGTACTTGAAACTCTTTACTTGTTTCAAGGGATGTTCGTTTAGGTGAATCATTGTTGCTTTTTCTTCTTTAGTTACAGTCATTACCTCTGTTTTACTTGTGCTAATTTTCATGTTATGTTCCCTACACATTTCTTTTAGACTATTCATGTGGTCTTGTAATTCAGCTTCTAATTTTGCTATTAGTGCTTGGTCGTCCGCAAACAGGAGTTCTCTAATGGTTAGATTTGCAGATGGTTCTTCTTCTGTGTTCTCGTCATGTGGTGTTCTTGCGGTCTCTGTTTGGCTGGTTTCTTTACATATGTTGACTATATATGTTATAAACAAGAGAGGGGACAGGACACAACCTTGTCGTACCCCGGATCTTATGGTGAAGGGTTCTGAGTGTCCTCCAGTTGCTCTCACTATGCATTCAATGTTGTTGTATAAGCTTTTACATAGGTTTGTTAGATGTGTAATCACTCCATATTGTTTAAGGATTTTCCCACAGTTTGTTTCTATCTACTCTATCAAATGCCTTTTCTTGGTCGACAAAGGCTAAGTAGAGTGTTTCATTGAATTCGATTGATTTTTCTATAACTTTTCTAAGAGCAAAAATGGCATCTGTGCATCTCCAGTTTCTTTGTATTAAAATATAATCTATCTGATTCTTAACTTCCACGTTAAGTCTTCTTGGGTGTTGTTTAAAAAGTGTGTTAGCTATCATTAACTCATTTTCTGTGCAAAATTCAATTAATATGTTACCTGCATCATTTCTATTTCCCAATCCAAATTCTCCTACAACGTGTCTCTCATGTTCAGCTCTTCCTGTACCCACTTTTGCATTAAAATCTCCCATTATTATTGTTGTCATTACTGACCAATCTTATGTAATGTGTCTAGCAGTATGCTGTTAGGAGGCTGCGTGGTCTCGAGGTATGGTGTCCGCCTCAAATGCTAGAGGTCCCGGGTTCAAGCCCCGGTGAGGACCGGGATTTATTTCACATGGACTTCTAGTAATAAAATATCCCCTGGTCTCTGGGTAGTGAGATCGGATCCCCATGTGTATTGTTGCGCACGTAAAAAATCCCTTGGCAGTTGGAAATCGAAAAAGTGTAGCCTAACGGCGCTGCCCGGGCAAAATTTCGAGTTTAAAATCTACCCAAAGTATTTCAGGATCCTCGCCGGTGCTACGGAGTTCGTGCACTGAGCTGAGTTTCTCCAGACTCAGGTTTGAGTTAGGAGGAGAACGGAGCACTTATGGGTTACACCCGTGTGCCGTGATGTTGATCCATCGACTAAACTAAACTATACTATGCTGTAAAAATCTTCAATTTCGCCTTCCTCTATTGTTGAAGTATGTGCATAAATCAATGTGAGAGTTGTGTTTTTTGGATGGTCTTTAAGTCTGACAGTGAGGATTCTGTCATTAACCAGGTTATATCCAATTAAAGCTTTTGCAGTTATTTAATACAAACAAATGAAATAGAGCTTTTATATAAACAAAGAAAGCAGCCTACATTTTAAATAAATAAACAAAACGTCTATATTTTAAACAAATAAACAACTGTGTTTACGCACATCTATAATTGGAAACAGGACACCATCTGTCAATAGAGCTCTGAGAAATTCCAGATCATCATCACGTGCTCCCAAATTATACAGATCTTCAATCTGGTCAACCACAACCTCAACAGCCTCTGTAACAAACATGGATGCAGAAGTGAACGGAGGGAACTACAAAACAGTGGTTATGTAAAGTGCACAAAATGGCCATCAATTTATCCACATGGGATAAGTCTTTCACTTTATTCACATGTGATCATTCCATCACTTCCTTCACACAGGATCTTTCCATCATTTCATTAACATGGGATCATTCCATCATTTCATTAACATGAGATCATTCCATCACTTCATTCACTTGGGATCATTCCATCACTTCATTCACATGGGATCATTCCACCACTTCATTCACATGGGATCTCCCAATAATTTCATTTACATGGGATCATTCCATCATTTCATTCACATGGGATCATTCTACCACTTTATTCACATGGGATCATTCCACCACTTCATTCACATGAGATCATTCCATCATTTCATTCACATGTGATCATTCTATCATTTCATTCACATGGGATCATACCATCACATCATTCACATGGAACCATTCCATCATTTCATTCACATGGGATCATCCCATCACTTCATTCACATGGGATCATTCCCTCATTTCATTCACATGGGATCATTTCATTCACATGGGATCATTCCATCATTTCATTCACATGGGATCATTCCATCATTTCATTCACATGGGATCATTCCATCATTTCATTCACATGGGATCATTCCATCATTTCATTCACATTGGATCATTCCATCATTTCATTCACATGGGATCATTCCATCATTTCATTCATATGAACATTCCATCATTTCATTCACATGGGATCCTTCCATCATTTCATTCACATGGGATCATTCCATCATTTCATTCACATGGGATCATTCCATCATTTCATTCACATGGAATCATTCCATCATTTCATTCACATGGGATCATTCCATCATTTCATTCACATGGTACCATTCCATCATTTCATTCACATGGGATCATTCCACCACTTCATTCACATGGGATCATTCCACCACTTCATTCACATGGGATCATTCCATCTTTTTATTTTAATTTATCAGCACTTTATTTACAGGGACTCATTCCAGTACTTTATTTACAGGGGCTCATTCCAGCACTTTATTTACAGGGGCTCGTTCCAGCACTTCATTTACAGGGGCTCGTTCCAGCACTTTATTTACAGGGGCTCATTCCAGCACTTTAGGGGCTCATTCCAGCACTCTATTTACGGAGGCTCATTCCAGCACTTTATTTACATGGGGCTCATTCCAGCACTTTATTTACATGGGGCTCATTCCAGCACATAAGAAGCCTGGAACTGAACCCACAACCTTCGGAGTGTGCGAGGCAAATGGCTTGACCACTTTGCCACGGAGACTCCCAATTTGCAAAGGATCTGCTACAAGATGGGAGCAACAATTTGCAAAGGTTCTGCTACATGATGGGAGCAACAATTTGCAAAGGATCTGCTACAAGATGGGAGCAACAATTTGCAAAGGATCTGCTACAAGATGGGAGCAACAATTTGCAAAGGATCTGCTACAAGATGGGAGCAACAATTTGCAAAGGATCTGCTACAAGATGGGAGCAACAATTTGCAAAGGATCTGCTACAAGATGGGAGCAACAATTTGCAATGGATGTGCTACAATATGGGAGCAACAATTTGCAAAGGATCTGCTACAAGATGGGAGCAACAATTTGCAATGGATGTGCTACATGATGGAAGTAACAATTTGCAAAGGATCTGCTACATGATGGGAGCAACAATTTGCAAAGGATCTGCTACAAGATGGGAGCAATGATTTGCAAAGGATCTGCTACAAGATGGGAGCAATGATTTGCAAAGGATCTGCTACATGATGGGAGCAATGATTTGCAAAGGATCTGCTACATGATGGGAGCAACAATTTGCAAAGGATCTGCTACAAGATGGGAGCAATGATTTGCAAAGGATCTGCTACATGATGGGAGCAATGATTTGCAAAGGATTTGCTACATGATGGGAGCAACAATTTGCAATCGATGTGCTACTAGAAGGGAGCAACAATTTGCAATCAATGTGCTACTAGATGGGAGCAACAATTTGCAATGGATCTGCTACATGGGAACAACAATTTGCAAAGGATGTGCTACATGGGTGCAACAATTTGCAATGGATGTGCTACAAGATGGGAGCAACAATTTGCAAAGGATTTGCTATATGATGGGAGCAACAATTTGCAAAGGATTAGCTACATGATTTCATCAGTGAAAACATCCTTACCTTTGGCACTTAGTGCCTCAGTTGTTGCAGTAGGCATGTTGCAGCTGCTGTTGTTTCACTATCTACAGAAGCTGTCGATGGAAAGAGGATATACATGACAGAATGAGAATACATATGATAGGCAAAGAATTCAAATGACAGAAAGAGGATACATGTGACAGAGAGGATAAACATGATAGGAAGAAGATTCACATGTAGAGAGGATACATGTGATAGAGAGAGGTTGCATGTGAAAGAAAGAGGATACATGTGATAGAGAGGGTACACGTAATAGAGAGGATACATGTGATAGAGAGAGCATACATGTGACAGAGAAAACATGTGACAGAGAGAGGATACAAGTGACAGAGAGAGGATACACATAATAGACTGATACAGATGACAGAGAGAGGATACACTTCACAGAGAGAGGATACACATAACAAAGAGAGGACACACACTGCCATGATTTGGGTAGTTTTCAGCTCGTTGTCAGTTGGTAACACGATGGCAGCTATATTCAATTGGCTGGCACTTTACTATGCTTGCTGACACTCATAAATAACTTGCAGACTCAACTTAGCAGCTTGACAATACTTTTATTTAGCAACATATCATCACATCAACACTTCAACACTGGCTATATCTGGATTGCACTTCCTGTGCGTCGCTGCAAGTACGTCTTACACAGATGACAGTCCAATATTCAGTTGATTATTCACATATCAACACTGGTGTCTTTGTCACTGCTAGCCATTAATGAATGTAGTCACAGTAAAGATCTTAATAACTTAAGTGGCCAACTTTCGGTACGTCGTTGAAGCTGGATAGCCTAACACGCTCACTGTTATAAATACCAGAATATTGTCCATGATGGCTCTACCAGTTGAAATGTCGTCCTTAGAATAGCAGTAGAAGATATTTGATCATTGTTGACTCTAGTTGTTTTTCGTTGAGTCTAGTAGATGTTAGTTGATTGTAGTAGATGTTAGTTTGTTGTTTCTAGTCGATGTTTCCAGTCTGCTGTCCCAAAGTTTAATGACTTATTTCTGTATTCGAGATGCTCACTATCGTAGCTGTCACGTGAACCCATGAGTTATTTTCATGTTAGGGAACTGCCATCGTCCAGTCAACAGTATGTTAACTCATTTTCTACCTGTCTTACCGGTTATGTAGTTCACTCGTGTCTATTTTATTTTAACTTCTGTCCAGTCACTTTTGGAACATGGCATACACGTCAGGCAGAGTATCACATTTGATGTTTTGCTTGTATACAATTGCAGTGAGCAACATCTTGGAGATCACGGACGTGACTAGCAGGCCTTGTTGTTAGCCCAGTCTGATCTTTTGATGCATACAACGAAGGCAGCCTATGTATATCATTTAAAGCATACAATGAAGGCAGTCCATGTAGATCATTAGCTGCATACAATGAAGGCAGTCCATGTAGATCATTAGCTGCATACAATGAAGGCAGTCCATGTAGATCATTTGCTGCATACAATGAAGGCAGGCAGTCCATGTAGATCATTTGCTGCATACAATGAAGGCAGGCAGTCCATGTAGATCATTTGCTGCATACAATGAAGGCAGTCCATGTAGATCATTAGCTGCATACAATGAAGGCAGTCCATGTAGATCATTAGCTGCATACAATGAAGGCAGGCATTCCATGTAGATCATTAGCTGCATACAATGAAGGCAGCCTATGTATATCATTTAAAGCATACAATGAAGACAGTCCATGTAGATCATTAGCTGCATAAGCAATGAAATGTGCAAGTCCATGTAGATCATTAGCTGCATACAATGAAGGCAGTCCATGTAGATCATTAAGCTGCATACAATGAAGGCAGGCATTCCATGTAGATCATTAGCTGCAGTACAATGAAGGCAGGCCTATGGTGTATATCATTTAAAAGCCATACAATGAAGACAGTCCATGTAGATCATTAGCTGCATACAATTGAAAGCAGTCCATGGAGATCATTAGCTGCATACAATGAGGCAGTCCATGTAGATCATTAGCTGCATACAATGAAGGCAAGGCATTCCATGTAGATCATTACTGCATACAATGAAGGCAAGCCTATGTAATAATCATTTAAAGCATAAAATGAAGACAGTCCATGTAGACATTAGCTGCATACAATGAAAGTCAGTCATGTAGATCATTAGCTGCATACAATGAAGGCAAGGCAGTCCCATAGTAGATCATTAGCTGCATACAATGAGGCAGTCCATGTAGATCATTAGCTGCATACAATGAAGGCAGGCAGTCCATGTAGATCATTTGCTGCATACAATGAAGGCAGGCAGTCCATGTAGATCATTTGCTGCATACAATGAAGGCAGTCCATGTAGATCATTTGCTGCATACAATGAAGGCAGGCAGTCCATGTAGATCATTTGCTGCATACAATGAAGGCAGTCCATGTAGATCATTTGCTGCATACAATGAAGGCAGCCCATATAGATAATTTGCTGCATACAATGAAGGCAGGCAGTCCATGTAGATCATTTGCTGCATACAATGAAGGCAGTCCATGTAGATCATTTGCTGCATACAATGAAGGCAGCCCATATAGATAATTTGCTGCATACAATGAAGGCAGTCCATATAGATAATTTGCTGCATACAATGAAGGCAGCCCATATAGATAATTTGCTGCATACAATGAAGGCAGGCAGTCCATGTAGATCATTAGCTGCATACAATGAAGGCAGTCCATGTAGATCATTTGCTGCATACAATGAAGGCAGCCCATATAGATAATTTGCTGCATACAATGAAGGCAGGCAGTCCATGTAGATCATTAGCTGCATACAATGAAGGCAGTCCATGTAGATCATTTGCTGCATACAATGAAGGCAGTCCATGTAGATCATTTGCTGCATACAATGAAGGCAGTCCATGTAGATCATTAGCTGCATACAATGAAGGCAGCCCATGTAGATCATTTGCTGCATACAATGAAGGCAGCCCATATAGATAATTTGCTGCATACAATGAAGGCAGCCCATGTAGATCATTTGCTGCATACAATGAAGGCAGCCCATATAGATAATTTGCTGCATACAATGAAGGCAGTCCATATAGATAATTTGCTGCATACAATGAAGGCAGCCCATATAGATAATTTGCTGCATACAATGAAGGCAGCCCATATAGATAATTTGCTGCATACAATGAAGGCAGCCATATAGATAATTTGCTGCATACAATGAAGGCAGCCCATATAGATAATTTGCTGCATACAATGAAGGCAGCCCATATAGATAATTTGCTGCATACAATGAAGGCAGCCCATATAGATAATTTGCTGCATACAATGAAGGCAGCCCATATAGATAATTTGCTGCATACAATGAAGGCAGCCCATATAGATAATTTGCTGCATACAATGAAGGCAGTCCATGTAGATCATTTGCTGCATACAATGAAGGCAGTCCATATAGATAATTTGCTGCATACAATGAAGGCAGTCCATATAGATAATTTGCTGCATACAATGAAGGCAGTCCATATAGATAATTTGCTGCATACAATGAAGGCAGTCCATATAGATCATTTGCTGCATACAATGAAGGCAGTCCATGTAGATCATTTGCTGCATACAATGAAGGCAGTCCATATAGATAATTTGCTGCATACAATGAAGGCAGTCCATATAGATCATTTGCTGCATACAATGAAGGCAGTCCATATAGATAATTTGCTGCATACAATGAAGGCAGTCCATATAGATCATTTTGCTGCATACAATGAAGGCAGTCCATGTAGATCATTTGCTGCATACAATGAAGGCAGTCCATATAGATAATTTGCTGCATACAATGAAGGCAGTCCCATATAGATCATTTGCTGCATACAATGAAGGCAGTCCATATAGATAATTTGCTGCATACAATGAGGCAGTCCATGTAGATCATTTGCTGCATACAATGAAGGCAGTCCATATAGATAATTTGCTGCATACAATGAAGGCAGCCCATATAGATCATTTGCTGCATACAATGAAGGCAGGCAGTCCATATAGATAATTTGCTGCATACAATGAAGGCAGTCCATGTAGATCATTTGCTGCATACAATGAAGGCAGGCAGCCCATATAGATCATTTGCTGCATACAATGAAGGCAGTCCATATAGATAATTTGATTGATACAATGACAGCAGCCTATTGAGATAATTTGATGCATACAATGAAGGCAGCCCATATAGATAATTTGATGCATACAATGAAGGCAGTCCATGTAGATCATTTGCTGCATACAATGAAGGCAGTCCATGTAGATCATTTGCTGCATACAATGAAGGCAGGCAGTCCATGTAGATCATTTGCTGCATACAATGAAGGCAGGCAGCCCATATAGATCATTTGCTGCATACAATGAAGGCAGTCCATATAGATAATTTGATTGATACAATGACAGCAGCCTATTGAGATAATTTGATGCATACAATGAAGGCAGCCCATATAGATAATTTGATGCATACAATGAAGGCAGGCAGTCCATGTAGATCATTTGCTGCATACAATGAAGGCAGGCAGCCCATATAGATCATTTGCTGCATACAATGAAGGCAGGCAGCCCATATAGATCATTTGCTGCATACAATGAAGGCAGGCAGTCCATGTAGATCATTTGCTGCATACAATGAAGGCAGGCAGCCCATATAGATCATTTGCTGCATACAATGAAGGCAGTCCATATAGATAATTTGATTGATACAATGACAGCAGCCTATTGAGATAATTTGATGCATACAATGAAGGCAGCCCATATAGATAATTTGATGCATACAATGAAGGCAGGCAGTCCATGTAGATCATTTGCTGCATACAATGAAGGCAGCCCATGTAGATAATTTGATTGATACAATGACAGCAGCCTATTGAGATAATTTGATGCATACAATGAAGGCAGCCCATATAGATAATTTGATGCATACAATGAAGGCAGGCAGTCCATGTAGATCATTTGCTGCATACAATGAAGGCAGTCCATGTAGATAATTTGATTGATACAATGACAGCAGCCTATTGAGATAATTTGATGCATACAATGAAGGCAGCCCATATAGATAATTTGATGCATACAATGAAGGCAGGCAGTCCATGTAGATCATTTGCTGCATACAATGAAGGCAGTCCATGTAGATAATTTGATTGATACAATGACAGCAGCCTATTGAGATAATTTGATGCATACAATGAAGGCAGCCCATATAGATAATTTGATGCATACAATGAAGGCAGCCCATATAAATAATTTGATGCATACAATGAAGGCAGCCCATGTAGATAATTTGATGCATACAATGAAGGCAGCCCATATAAATAATTTGATGCATACAATGAAGGCAGCCCATGTAGATAATTTGATTGATACAATGACAGCAGCCCATATAGATAATTTGATGCATACAATGAAGGCAGCCCATATAGATAATTTGATGCATACAATGAAGGCAGCCCATATAAATAATTTAATGCATACAATGAAGGCAGCCCATATAGATAATTTGATGCATACAATGAAGGCAGCCCATATAAATAATTTGATGCATACAATGAAGGCAGCCCATGTAGATAATTTGATTGATACAATGACAGCAGCCCACTGAGATAATTTGATGCATACAATGAAGGCAGCCCATATAGATAATTTGATGCATAAAATGAAGGCAGCCCATTTAAATAATTTGATGCATACAATGAAGGCAGCCCATTTAAATAATTTGATGCATACAACAAAGGCAGTATGTGTAGATAATTTGATGCATAAAATGAAGGCAGCCCGTATAGATAATTTGATGCATACAGTGAAGGCAGCCCATTTAAATAATTTGATGCATACAATGAAGGCAGCCCATGTAGATAATTTGATTGATACAATGACAGCAGCCCAATGTGATAATTTGATGCATACAATGAAGGCAGCCCATATAGATAATTTGATGCATAAAATGAAGGCAGCCCATTTAAATAATTTGATGCATACAATGAAGGCAGCCCATTTAAATAATTTGATGCATACAACAAAGGCAGTATGTGTAGATAATTTGATGCATAAAATGAAGGCAGCCCATATAGATAATTTGATGCATACAGTGAAGGCAGCCCATTTAAATAATTTGATGCATACAATGAAGGCAGCCCATGTAGATAATTTGATTGATACAATGACAGCAGCCCATTGTGATAATTTGATGCATACAATGAAGGCAGCCCGTATAGATAATTTGATGCATAAAATGAAGGCAGCCCATTTAGATAAATTTATGCATACAATGAAGGCAGCCCATGTAGATAATTTTATGCATACAACAAAGGCAGTATGTGTAGATAATTTGGTGCATATAATGAACCAGACACTGGTACAATTCACAACACTCTTCTCATATGCCAAGATGTTCTCTCTCAAAGAGACACAATAAGTTTGCACCACAAACAGCTATAATAATAATAATATACACGATAAGTCTGCACCACAAACAACTATAACTGTTTCAACTAGAGCTGTGTCTCAACTGAAGCTGTGGCTCAACTAGAGCTGTGTCTCAACTAGAGCTGTATCTCAACTAGAGCTGTGTCTCTATATTTTCAATCCTAGGGTTTTGTAATATTTCCTGTTAGTTGTCTTCCCTTGTCATGATAACCTTCCTTGTATTACATTGTTTTATGTTGTATTGCACTGCAATACATTGTATTGTACTATACTCTACTCTATTGTATTGCATTACACTGCACTGTATTTATACCAGTAATATCCTGATAATCCTTCTGGATTACAACTGGAATATATAGTGCCTATTGTTATTTCAGATAATGAATGCTTGTATATTTGGTCTATATATTATACTTATCCTATTTCATAGTATATAGTCAACCTTTCTAATTGCACTGTGGAGAAGTATAAATGCCTTTCAGACAATTCTGATATCCATATTGTACAACCTATCTACACTCCTGTCATTCCTATTCTACAACCAGTTTTACAGTTTTTCAATAAGTAAATTAAGATATTAGTGTTATATTTTGCCATATACTTGCCCATTGACCCAGTGATCGTGTGATCGAATCCCTAACGAGATAGGTTTGTTTAAAATTGACCCCAGCCTAAAATAGGCACCAGAAAATGTCCAGGAAAGTAAAGGCAACTGACAAGTTAGTGAACACAAAACCTATCAACTGCCAATAGGTCTGTAAAAATATGGGATTTGCTCAACATAAAAGAAAAATAGAAGTAATGTTATTACCGAGACAATTGGTATACTCAAATACAACATAATTTCAACATTACAGTGAATGGAATCAATCTGAAACAAGGCAATGTATTTTAGAACTGGTTACTTTAATAGCAGCAGATGGACGGTAAAATTTTTTATTTTTTTTTTGGCATATCCATTTTTACAGGACATCGTTGTAAACACCATCATTTTACTGCTCTTGTTGATGTCTTGGCATGTTTATGTTCAGTAGTTTGCCATTGCTTTCTGAACGACCCCCCCCCCCCCCCCGGTACCAATTCCTTAAAACCCAGCGCAACACTGTCTGCTGCCAAATCGTGTGCAGCTGTGTTTCAAATGCGGGTAAGCAGACTTACAAATCATGTCCGTAAGCCCTTAGCCACGGAGACCGGCGGAAGGTGTATTAAATGTAGATTAGCCCAAGCAAAAGCAGCATTTCCCAAGATGCTCTGTAACTGCAATGGCGACAAGATGAAGCGTTACTTTTCGGAGGGACGCTATTTAGTGTTTTTCATTGGATTTCGTGTGATTTCCTTTGGATTCCCTGTGAATAGTGTTTCCCTGTGGATTATGTGATGTTATATTGTGTTCCTTTTATTGGAAGTTTTCAAAAGAAGCCACGGAAGGCAGGTGGTGGATGTAATTTTGAGGGCAGCCGACAGATATTTGTGGGTCATGGCCTCGAGTTACACGACGGCAGGCAGAGGAACTCGTCTTGAGTCAATGGCTGCGGTCTCCGACCAGTAAGGTCACTGCCATAGAGGAAAGCAACGGCAAACTACCTCTTTAAAAGTGCCTAGTATATCATGATTCGCTTAAAGACCGATCATCGCAAGACAAGGACAGAGACGTTAAAATTAGCAACTTGGAACGTTAGGATGTTAAACAACGATGGAAAATTAGAGAACATAAAACAAGAAATTGAAAGGGAAAAAATTAATATTTTAGGTATGTGCGAAACGAGATGGACAGGAGCAGGCATCAAGATAGAAGAAGATTTCAAGATTATTTATTCTGGAGGTGAAGATCGTCATAGGGGAGTGGCAATTATTCTGGACCGGAAAACATCAAAATCTATTCAAGGATATTGGGCTGTTTCTTTCAGAGTTCTACTAGTTTAATTAAGTGGCAGACCTTTTAGCATAAATATTATTCAAGTATATGCCCCAACAGGAGAATCCAGTGAAGATAGTGTAGAAGAATTTTATAATGACATAGAGTCTGCCTTAAAGAAATGTAAAAATTCAGAAATAAACATCATAATAGGGGACTTCAATGCAAAAGTAGGAAATCAAGGAGATAGATACACAGTAGGAAACTATGGTTTAGGAGAGAGAAATGAAAGAGGACACAGACTCGTAGAGTGGGCAAAAGAACAGGACATGATTGTAGGAAACACCTGGTTCAAACAACACCCTAGAAGATTATGGACATGGAGGAGTCCTGATAACAGGATTAGAAACCAGATTGACTACATTCTGATTAGCAGAAGATTTATAAACGCATTAACAATAGCAAAAACAGTTCCCAGTGCTGATTGTAATAGTGACCACAGATTACTCACAGGAACATTGAGGATAAAGTTGAAGAAAGTCAAGTATATAACAGGAAACACTAAATATGATTTGTGTACATTGAGTAATGACAAGGAAATACAAAACAAATTCAACATAGAAGTACAGAACAGATTTGAAATTTTGTCTGATCTAGAGATCCTATTCCAGGATGTGGATGATCAATGGGAAACGTTGAAGAATTCAATCAATGTGGCTGCAGAAACAACTATTCCAAAATTGAAGAAGGTGGGTCGTAAGAAATGGATGACTGAAGAAATGTTACACCTCATGGAAACAAGAAGACTCAACAAAAATAATTCTGTCAAATATGAAGAAATTCACAGACAAGTCAGAACATTATGTAAGGAGGCAAAAGAAGCATGGCTTGAGGAAAAGTGCTTAGAAATTGAAAGCCAACACAACAGTCAAAATACCAAATTAGTGCACAAAAGAATTCAGGAACTTACTAATAAAAGAACAAGTACATCAACAGGGTGTCTAAAAACTGAAGATGGCAAAATCATAATAGAAAAAGACCAGATTCTACAGGTATGGACAGATTATGTGAAACACCTTTATGATGATAACAGAGACGAACAGTATGATATTAGATTTAATAATGAAGGACCGCCAATTTTGGAGATGGAGGTTCGAAATGTTCTTAAGCATATGAAAGCTGGCAAGGCCCCCGGTGCAGATAACATCACAACAGAAATGATTAAAGCTTTAGAAGAATTTGGACTAGATCAAGTCACCAGACTGCTGAACACATTATATGATACTGGAGATATACCTCCTGAATTATGTAACTCTATATTTATTGCAATCCCAAAGAAATCAGGAACCTTGGAATGTGATCAACATAGAACAATTAGTATAATGAGTCACATCACAAAGATTTTGCTAAGAATTATCATGCAAAGAATGAGGAAGAAGATACAACCTGAAATAGGGGAAGAACAATGCGGGTTTGTAGAAGGAAAGGGTACAGTAAATGCTGTGTATATGCTGCGAACAGTTATTGAAAGTGCTATAGAAGTAAACAAGGATATACATCTTTGCTTTATTGACTATACAAAGGCTTTTGATAGCGTTAGACATGTCAGCATGGTGGATATGCTTGCAGATCTACAAATTGATGGGAAAGACATTAGACTTATAAAAAACATATATTGGAAACAACAAGCTGCAATAAGGATTGATAATGAAGTGGGACAGTATCAGCCAATTAAGAGAGGTGTTAGGCAGGGATGTGTGATGTCTCCAGATCTTTTTTCCCTGTACAGTGAAAATATTTTCAGAAATGTAGAGGATATAAATGGAATCAGCATTGGAGGACGAAACATCAATAACATTAGATATGCAGATGATACAGTATTAATTGCAGACAATGCGCAGGACCTGCAACAATTAGTAGATGCGGTTGTTGTACACAGTGAGCAACTGGGGTTAGAATTAAATTGTAAAAAGACTCAGGTTATGGTCGTCAGTAGGAAGGAAGAAGTGCCACAATGTAATATACAAGTAAATGGAAATATTCTTCAACAAGTGAATCGGTACAATTATCTTGGAACAGTTATAACATCTGATGGGAGATGCCTTGAAGAGATTAGAACAAGAATCGCCATGGCGAAAGTAGCCTTTAGCAAGATGAAAAACATTCTGACCAATAAAAAGATGTCAATTGAAACGAGAAAAAGAGTGTTGAGGGGATACATAGAGCCTGTTCTTTTGTATGGATGTGAAACTTGGACAATGAGCAGTCAAGCTGAAAAGCATCTGATGGCTGCAGAAATGTGGTTTCTGAGGAAAATGCAAAGAATACCATGGACAGACAGAAAAACCAATGACCAAGTACTACAGGAGACAAATGAACATCGTAAACTGATTAGAGAAATTAGACGTAGACAGTCAAAATTTTTTGGACATGTTATGAGAAGAAATGGATTGGAGAACTTAGTGACAACTGGCAAGATCGAGGGGAACAGACCAAGAGGAAGACCGAGAGGAAAATATCTGGATGGCTTGGCCACATGGCATGGACGAGACAGGAACACTGAGCTGATCCACGACACTGGTGATCGAGTGACATGGCGAGTCATGACCGCCCACGCTTTCCGGCATGGCACATGATTGATTGATTGATTCTGTAACTTATCTTTGACTATAGACATAAGAGAAAGTGTTCTTAAGAGCTATATTGAGCCAATCCTGATGTATGGAAGTGAATCATGGACAATTAGCAGACAAGCAAGGAATGCTTGCTTGCTTGCTGCTTGCTTGCTTGTGTTCGCTGGCTGTGAAGTCCTGTATGTTGGATGAAGACATCCTGTTGTCCAGCATCAGTGTGATGTCATACCGGACTGAGGTTTGCGTGAGTATCTGTTGTCCCATGTCTGGCTTATTGGTGTGCAGACTGGTGGTTCTTCGCAGGCAGGTACTCTCCGGCTTCGGAGGAATCGTCGATCCTACTGATGTTAGCCATGTCCCCGAAGGGACCTGTTGCCCAGGACGCATGACTAGGACGTGTTAGTAGGTCTTGGCCAGTATAGATCCTGGCCCTGGTGCCTTGGAAACACCTCTGCGTCCCCACAAGCAAGGAATTATATGGAAGCTGTGGAGATGTGGTTTATATAGAAAAATTATGAGAACACCGTGGACAAATAGAAAGAGCAATGAAGATATCTTGAAAGAAGGTAACTCATAAAGAGAGCTGATTACTCACATCAGAAGAAGACAATCCTGAGAGGGAAAGCTGGAGTATGCGATCACAACAAAAATGTTGGAGGGGAGGAGAGGCAGGGGGAGAGAAAGAGAGAAGATGCTGGATAGTTTGATATCATGGCATGGAGGAACATCAGTATCAGAAATGACTGGCAGTAAATTAGACAGAAACCTGTGAACGGACATGATCACACAGGGTGTGGACTACAAGGGAAAAAAAGCACCATATACGCAATATGCCTCAAGACATGTTGGAAACATCTTTACTTTGATACTAAACCCCTTTATTTTAGTTTTATACTGAACCCCTTTACTTAACTTTGATACTGAACCCCTTTACTTAACTTTGATACTGAACCGCTTTACTTTTATATTAAACCACTTTACTTTACTTTGATACTAAACCCCTTTACTTTATTTTGATACTAAACCCCTTTATTTTACTTTGATACTGAACCCCAGTACTTTACTTTGATACTGAACCCCTTCACTTTGATACTAAACCCCTTTACTTTACTTTGATACTGAGCCCCTTTATTTTACTTTGATACTGAACCCCTGTACTTTACTTTGATACTGAACCCCTTCACTTTGATACTAAGCCCCTTTACTTTATTTTGATACTAAACCCCTTTACTTTACTTTGATAATGACCCCTTTATTTAAGTTAAAGAATTCAAATACCTTGGAAGTATGATCACAGAAGATGGCAGATTGGACAGAGAAGTTGAAATCAGATGTCAAAAAGCTAGTGCACTTACATATCAACTATCACCCTTACTGAAACATCCAAACATACCCATGTCCGCAAAACAACAGATAATAAACAGCATATTCACACCAACCCTATGCTACCAATCTCAAACCTGGACTTTATCCAAATTACACCTTCGCAAAATCAACACCTACGAAATGAGAAGCCTGAGGAGAGCTGCCAACTTAATCTGAGACCGAGTAAGAAATGCTATTATCAGACAGACTGTGGGATCAACACCTTGTATCACATTTATTGAAAGACAGAAGATCAAGTGGTTTGGCCATGTCGTTAGAATGCAACATCAGCAACTACCATCACTGGCCTTACATCAAAGACAATCTGCCACGAGACCACGAGGACGTCCAAGAAGAAAATGGATTGACGACATCAGAGACATTGTACAACCACACGGAATGACACTATCCAGTGCCGCCCACCGGGCGCTGGAACGCAAATAATTCCTCCCCACGATGCTTGACGGCAAAAGTGGAAGATGATGATGATGATGACCCCTTTACTTTGATACTGAACCCCTTTACTATAATTTAATTTAATTTACTATACTTTGATGCTAAGCCCCATTTACTGTACTATGATACTAAACCCCTTTACTTTACTTTGATACTAAACCCCTTTACTTTACTTTGATACTAAACCTCTTTACATTACTTTGATACTAAACCCCTATACAGGAATTTTTCTTGTCACAATATTTTTCTTAATCATTCTTTGTAGCTCTCTGGGACTACCATTCAAACACTATCTCAGTATAGAATACCTCCTCCCTTAATAATAATAATAATAATAATAATAATAATAATAATAATAATAATAATAATAATAATAATAATAAAATAATAATAATAATAATAATAATAATAAAACCTAGTATAACAGTCGCCGGCTTCGTGGCTTAGAGGTTATGACTTTTCTCCGTAATCTCGTATACTCTTGTCGGTAACAGCAGTGGGTCGAATCGCATCGGTAACTTACAGGGTATGTGAGCCGGCCGCTCAGAAATCAATGCAAACTACTGAGCGTAATCTTGCCAAGAAATCAACATACAGCTGAAAGATGCTGGTGTTGACAGCGATGTCCTGTAAAGGATATGCAAAAAAAAAAAAACAAGTATAACAGTCAGTCCCCTATTGGTAGTACTGTATGTCTCCGTTAGCTAATAATTGCCACATGAATAATTAATATTAGTGAGTCATGAGGTAATGATTTTTGCACATTTCCCATGCCATTATAATGCACAAGTTGTTCTCAGTTAGCCTCATAAGTGATGTATGGATGAAATAATGTGAAAGAGAGAGATAAGAAAGGCAGAATGGTAGAGGGCCTGTGTGCCCAATTCTTAACACTTTGAAAATAAACTTTCTTTGTTCGTTCATTACCTCTCTTTATCAACATTTATCAAGTTTTTCATTGTCACAGGTCTATTGCACTGTGCTATGTACTCAATTAGTGGTCGGTATCCTTGGGGTTCATAATTCTTGTAATCTAATAACTATAATTTGTTGCTATAATTCTGATGTTTGGTATAGTTGCCTTCTTTTATAGTAAAATCAACTATTCACAGTTGTCATTAACTGTTTATTTGAAGATTGAGCACAAACCACTTCTGGCACCACTGATTGTATTCCAGCATTCCTTTGGTTAGAGGAGACCACTGCAACACACATTGTATTCATTACATACTCAAGGAGTATGCTTAGCAAGGTGGAGAAAGGAATGTTTTATGTGAAATAGTTCACCTCGCTTCAGAGGTCACAAAGTGTGAGAATTGTACGGATATTTTGTCCTGGCCATGCAGAAGTGCAGGGGGAATGGACAGGCTGATAGGCTGGCAGGGAACACATCTCTTGGTGATAGATTACTTATGGTCATCATGACACCTGGGAGGCTGCAGCCAGAGACCGAAATTCGTGGCGTGCATCATTGCGCAAAGGTGCAGTTATATGTGAGGCAACCAGGACTGCAAGAGCTGTGAAGAAAAGGCAGGACAGAAAAACCACTGCAGGAAATCCTCCTCCAGAGACGTCAAGCATTCTTTGTCCACATTGTCAAAGAACATTTCGAGCCAAAATAGGCCTTATCAGCCATCTTAGAACCCACGGCTCCACACCTTCAACCCCACTGGATGAAATGAATGGTCATCATCACTCTTGATGGACAAACAACATAAACACTTATGGTCAAGGAGGAGGTGGCCGTGCACCTGTGGGACCAGGTGGAGAAGGTGAGGGAACAGATTGAAATCCTGTATGTGGACAGGATGAGATTGCGGGATACTGGCAGAGGTTCTGGTTGAATCTCAAAACTGAGAGGGATGACAAGGAGAACTTTCAATCAAATAGCGGTGGGTATGATTAATAGTGTGACTTTTTGCTGGTTGTTGAACGTGTGGGAATTCTTGAGTGCAATGATGCCAGTTCTTAGCTCAACTCAACTCAACAGTACGAAACCTTGGTCACTGTCCACCTCGGATTAGAAGCACTAGACTCGAGTTTCACTCTAAGAGGAAAACTCGAGTCTAGTGCTTCCAATCTGAAGTGGACAAGGCCCAAGGATCATACTGAAATCCGATTAGCATTGCCAGTAGTGGATTGTGCTCAATTTTCATACCTCAAACCCCAAAATAATCAAATAAATTAACTGTTTACTGCAAGGAATTGTTTAAGTTCAATTATACCTTCACAATGTTTATTCCTTGTCCAAGTTCTGCACCATACAATAGTATGGTCTTGCAAACAGTCACAGTTTACCTTTCATCATCATCATTATCATGTGTCATGCTGATAAGTGTGGGTGGTCTTGATTCATCATCTCACACAATCATCAAAGTCTCGGATTAGGTCTGGGTGATTGTCCTGATTGTGCTCTGTGACCGGCCAAACTGTCCAGGTATTTATCTATCTTCCCCTTGCTTTTTTGTCCCCATCAATCTTGGTATTTGTCACAAAGTTCTCAAGTTTTTTATTTCTCCTAAAAAACACCTAATAAACCTTGATCATCTACATACAATTTATCTAATCAATTTACGGTTGTACATTTGTTTCCTGGACTTCCTCATTCTTTCTATCCACCCATGGTATAGTATTCATTGCTTGTTGCTCAGAAACCAAATTTCCGCTGTCAGATGTTTCTTGGCTTGTCTGCTTATAATCTTATATTTATAATAATGTTATTTTAAGATTGGACTGTTTCAAGAAAGCTTATGATAAGCCTTACCATATATATGTACCGAGTGACCTGTCCTTCAACGATGACTTCTCGTTCAGAATTCAATGACAAACTACTAAACGTAAAACAATAGCCAAGAAAAAGCTGTGATTGGGGTTTATCTCAACTTCCTGCACAGCAAAGGACATGACATGTTTCTTTTCTTTTTAAACTGTTTAACTTAAACAATTAATAAATTAAACAGTTTGTTTACTTATACTTATACTTCATAAAATATCATATAAAACATAAGAATAGCATATTTGCCGCAGCAAGTTTATCAAGCTTAATAATTAATTTAACTTGCTGTGAAGAATCAGACGATACTTGCAAGGCCATTCACGTACCAGGTTTCAAGCTTCGGCCCTAAACATAACCTGTGTCGTTTTTATGACAAGCCATTGTTTGTGTAGTCGAAAGTACAAATGCGGAAGTAGCCACAGAGGAGAGCGTCAGGTAAGAGAGGGGCACAAAATCTCACCAGCACCGGTGTATTGTATACCAGGACACGCCATTAAAAACTAGGACACGACAGAAACATGCATTGTTGTTTAACTTTTAACCGAATTCGGAACACCAAAGCCAACAAATGGAATGTTTTAAGTTGAAAACTGTCCTTAATGTGCAGTTAGAAGTGGTAGTAGAACTAGGTCACTTACCTGTTCGATTTGTTTATATTCCGTCTTGTCACAGAGTACCTGTGGTCACGTGGTGGTAGTGGCGGTCTGAAAAGTGTAGTCACGATACCGTTAATGGCAGTGAATTGACGAAACAATATTTCACACACCATTTAGTTTCGTTCAGTCGATGGATCAACATCACGGTACACGGGTGTAACCCATAAGTGCCCCGTTCTAATCCTAACTCAAGCTTGAGTCCAGAGAATCTCAGCTCAGTGCATGAACTCCGTAGCACCGGCGAGGATCCTGAAATACTTTGGGTAAATTTTTTTATCTCGAAATTCTGCCTGTTAGGCTACTTTTTATCGATTTCCAACTGCCAAGGGGTTTTTTACGTTGGCAACAATACACACGGGCGTCCAATTTCACTACCCAGAGACCAGGGGAAATTCTGTTACTAGAAGTCCACGTGAAAAATCCCGGGACCTCCAGCACTCGAGGCGGACACCATACCCCGAGACCACTCAGCTCCCCCCCCCCGCCCCCGCCCCCCAACACACACACACACCATTTGCTAATTGCAATTGAATGTATATGGCGGTTGTTTGGTTTATATAAAAGAAAAAGTGACCAAAAATGGATATTAGATGACACACTAGACAACAACAAAGCCTCAAATTGACAAGGCCATCTGGATCAGATGCGTCAATCAATGTTCGAAACACGGCTGCCAGATTTGAAAGTAGACCGTGTTGCTTTGATTTGTACACTGTATGGGTGCTGGTCGTTCAGAAATCAATGGCAAACTACTGAACGTAAACTTGCCAAGAAATCACAGACAGACAAAAAATGATTGAGTTGATTGCGACGCTCTGTAAAGGATATGCAACTAACTTGTTTTAAAAATCCATGTCAATTTCCAAAGTGCCCTGAGAATAAACTAGATGACGATGGTCCGACAAAAATGCTTGACGTTCTGTAGCGGATTTGCAACTAACTCTTTTTTTTTTAAATCCAAGTCAATTCCCAAGGTTCGCTGAGAATAAACTAGATCACGGTGGTCCGGGTGCAGGACTTTTGACTTTCCAAAGGCGAGATGCTTGTCGGGTAGGCATACATATGGCAACTTTATGGAACCATTGCAATTCGCAGTGAACGCATGCCCTCAGACTGGTGTCCGGGGATGTACAACAGGAGAAAGACCTCTGGGAGTCATGATTCTGATGTGGAGCACTCCGCCGAGAGTGTAAATAAAATAAAGAGGACTAAACTTTCCTAGAAGAAAAGATCGCGTCTGATAACCAGAAGCCTCTTGTTGTTGTTGTTTCACTCAGGAGTTTAATACTTCTAGCACCTGGCCAGTCCACCAAAGTACTGATCGACACCCTGAAAAGACTGCCCCTAATCTTTACAGAGATGGAAACGGACATATTTCGTGTCAGACGAAACCAACAGCAGACCGGGTTGACAACTCCTAATGGTATGTTAAAAAAAAATTTTTTAAGTTAGTTGCATATCCTCTACAGGACGTCGCAGTCAACACCATCATTTTTTGCTGTTGTGATCTCTTGGTAAGCTTACGTTCAGTAGTTTGTCATTGCTTTCTGAACGACCGGCACCCATGCCATTTTTGTAATAACAAAAACGCAACGCGATATGCTGCCAAATCGCACGCAGCTGTGTTTTGAATATGGTATTCGGGATTACAAACCGCGTCCGTAACCTCTTCGCCACGGAGCCGGCAGGAAACATTTATCCGCAGTGAAAATGTGGTGTCCTTCGAAAATGCAAAGAATGCATGAACCGGCGGAAAACAAAGACAAGTTCTACAAGAAACTAATGACAATCATAAACTGGTTACAGAAAGTACACGTCGACAGTCAGGATTTTTTTTTTTGGTATGTTATGGGGAGAAATAAACTGACGACTGGCTTAACTGGTGAGAATAGAACTAGGGAAAGTTAGGTAGTTAGTTAGTTGGTTGATTGGTTGGTTGGTTGGTTGGTTGGTTGGTTGGTTAGTTAGTTAGTCTTTCCTCTTGAGCCTAAGGTGGCGCATAGGGCAGAAGTCATGGCTCTCCATGTCCGGCGGTTCGCTGCTACCTGGTGTAGATCCTGGATGTTCACTTGGCCGTTGAATGAGCCTTCTCTAATGATGGTTCTACACAGGGCCTCTCTTGGTCTTCCCCGTTTTCTTTTCCCTACTGGTGACCATAAGAGGTCTTGGTTGGGAAGTCTTGTCTTGTCCATTCTGAGTACATGGCCGATGTAGTTCCAACGGCGTTTTCTTATAAAATTGGATACAATATCTTGCTTATGGAAAGGGGAACTAGGGAAAGGCACAGAGATAAATACAGAGTGACTTGACATTAATAAGGGACATAATCAATTATACTTTTTTTCCCTAAATTGTTTCCCTTAGATAATTCTTTGAACGTGATTATTTAAAATATACAAAAGTTTACCAAATCTACACTGTTTTTCTTCGCTTTGTTTCTGTACCAGACTAGTTTACACTCCTTTGTAATCTTCTTAACCTTTTTGTAAAGTTGCATATCCCTTACAGGACGTTGCAGTCAACACCAGCATTTTTCAGCTGCCGTTGATGTTCTTAGCAAGATTACACTCAGAAGTTTGCCATTGCTTTCTGAGCGACCGGCTCAGATACCCCATAAGTAACCAACACGATGCGATCCGATGCCGAATCTCGCGCAGCTGTGTTCCTCACGTGGATATACGAGATTATGGAGAAAGTCGTAAATGCCTTCGCCAGGGAGACCTGGCCTTATTAACCTAGCTCACAGCAAATATCAGATCGTTAAAACAATGCCTGGTTTGCTGCCTACCCAATGACCCAGGTAGTCATTATATATACTGATATTAGTTGTGTTTTTTTCTTTCTAAGATAGCCGGTTTGTGGGCCGATACAATGGTCCATAGTTCAATTCCCAGGTAGGTGTGTGTGTGTGTGTGTGTGTGCGTGCGTGCGTGCGTGCGTGCGTGCGTGCGTGTGTGTGTGTGTTGGGTAATTTTAATCATTAACATTGCTTTATCTTAGGTAATAAGTAAATACTGAACTGACAGCATATCCTGTACACTTTATGTGAACTCAAGGTGTGCATCGAATTTCAGTGGGTTTAATGTTCCAGGAAGACGTGATGTCACCTGAACATTTCAATCAACTTTCAATGAGATTCCAGATTCAAGTAAATTGTGTGTAAACACAATCAACTATAAACAGATTTCAATAGAATTAAAACAGATTTCGATTTGAAGTAAACATTTAGCGTGCACTAATCTACAGCCTAGTATGTGAGTACCACAAGTTTCATTAAAAGTCCACAGCCTGGGATTCTGACTTAAGTGGCACATTTTGTTTCAGTTTTCTTTCTTTCCTCTTCAAAATTCTCATATTTTAATCTCTTCATTCTTTTCATCCCGTTCTTATGCCTTAATGTAGTCACTTTAGTGTCTTCCCCGTATGTGTATATTTTGTGTTTTGTGTATGTATTTGTTTGCTGATCAAGGCTAGTCGGCGCAACGTCCTGTGTTTTCCGTAATTGTGTTGTGTAAAGATTTATTCATTCATTCATTCATTCATTCATTCAGTAGCGTGTCCTTTGCAGAACCTCGCTCCCATAACAACCTTCCGGAAAACCTCTCTTCCATAAGCAAGATGTCCCGCGTCCGATACACTCATTTGGAGATCATCCGCCACATCCTGCACCCATCTTCTCTTTGGCCTTCCTCTTCCTCTCTTCCCGGGCATATAAACCTCAATTATTGTTCTCTCCAAACTTTCGTGACGTTTCAAGTGACCAAAATATTTAAATTTTCTTTGTTTTATCGTCTTTAATAGCCAATCATCTTCAATATTCAGCTCTTGAAGTATGGATGCATTTGTTCTTTTCTTTATCCAAGATATTCTTAGAACCCGTCTATAACATTTATATTCAAAGGAATTTATGCGCTGTTCAGCTTGTTTAGTAAGTTTCCAGGTCTCATATGCGTTTGTAGCAGTGGGAAAGATGCTTGCTCTTGGAAATCTAATTTTTGTAGTTCTATCTGTGCCATTCAATAATTTATTCAGTTGTGTTAGTCTTTGAAGAGCAATAGATAGTCGTCGTTTAATTTATTTCATTGTGTCACCATTGTTGGTAATCAATGACCCAAGATATTCGAAATTGTCCACCACCTATAATTGTCCTCATGAAAATATATTTTTTTCTCCATAGTAGTTTTATCTGTATGCATTATCTTTGAATGTACTATGTTAAGATATAAGTTGTGATTTTCACTATTCCGTGGGGTAGTCAAGAATAAGAGAATTTCTGACTTCCAAGGTGCTGACCTCATCTGGCAGAGGACTGTCGAGAACAGGTGCAAAGCTCTCTTCGAACGCTATCTACAGCAAAGCAACCAGACAGACAGAGGCCGAAATTTTGCCAAGGAGGTTACCTCAGACAGGTGCTTGGCCCGGAACATTTCGGATGAAGACACAGTGACAGTGAAAGAAATCAAGGCTGTGCTTCGACGATCGAAAAACGGTGCTTCAGGACCAAAGGACATAAGATACGACATCAATAGGTGTACCGACAACGAGCTAGAGAAACTAGCAGACATGTACAACAACAGTATAGGGAGTGCTAGCATCAAGGAGGAATGGTTACACAGCTATCTGATTCCCTTGCCGTAGCCTGACAAAGACCACCCAAATATTCAGGGATATCGAGTAATAAGAATGCAAAATACAATAGGCAATGTGGAGAAGTTAATTGCCAGAAAAATATAAAGCTAGATAGAGAGGCAAGGTGTTTTCGCACCTACCCTGGGAAGGTACCGTCCAAAAAGAGAAACCTGGACCAATGCAGCAGTTTTTGCCCATGATGTCTATGAAGGTTTCCACTCAGGCATTGAAACCTTTGCTGCAGCGATTGATCTGGAAGACTCGTACAACAGAGTACCGTTGGATTTCTTAATGCTTCAGCTGCTTGAACTCAAGATAAGCCCTTTCCTCCTTAGTTGGATCGCTGCAGCCCTCTTCCAACGATATGTAGTTTTTAGATGTGGCAGTTGGACTTCGGAACCAACAACAATATATCCTGGCGTATCGCAGGGATCACCATTATCTCCGGCGCTGTTCAACGCCTACACAGTGAGAATCACCAGCGAGCAGATCACTGGACCGGGAAGGACACTGTCATATGCTTACGATGTTTTAGTGTATCGTCAGGGTAAGAACAGAAATCAGGTTTCTGTGGAACTACAGGCCGAACTCAATCGCATAAGTACTTTGTATGTTGAAGCTGGAGCAATGGTCAGCCCAACAAAGGCAACTGTGACATGGTTCTCTTTGAATAATCATATTGTCAACACTCCAACACCAACTGTAAATCTGTGTTCAGAGACTCTGGAAAGAACGCAGGCAATAAATTACATGGGGATACGTTTTGACAGCAGTCTTGCTTATAATGAGCACTTAGACCAGGTGATAACAAAGTCCAACCGGGGTTTGGCTGCGATGCGGGTGATGGCGGCAGAAAACTGTGAGCAGCGCCATCTATGTCTTCTATACGACGGGCTGGTCATGTCTGTTTTTGAGTATGCGATGGCGATCCTGACTCTCAGCTGTAAGCAGATAGAAAGGATGGAAAGGATACAGAACAAAGCTATGCTCATTATTTTTGGATGTACAAGAGATACAGCATGCAAGGCGATGCGCTACCTTCTTGATTTTCCAACCATTGAAGACAGAATACAAATTTGCAGAGCGCGTGCCTACCTCAGAGTTAACGCAAACACACAACATCCACTGCACAGTAAAATTAGGAAGGTGAAGGGCAGCAGGTTAAAAAGAGGAAGTTCGTGGATGGGTCAAGCCGAAGACATTCTTCAACAGGTGTGTTCATTTGAGGACTTAGAACCTGGCGATGAGTGGGTACAAGTGCCAACATACTTCAGTACGTCTTTTTCTGTTTGCATATAACTAGACAGAAAATGCAGACAAGAAAATCCGGCTGCTGTGGAGGCGGAAGTACAAGCGTTGATTTTCCAGAATTCGCTAGACGGTGATGCTGTCACTTACACAGATGGGTCGGTCAAGCAAAAGAAGATTTATAAACCAACACAGAACTGGTATCGTTAGCCTCTACTCGCTGCGGGATTTTCTGAGAAGGGGATCCGAACACTTATGGACTGAATGGTTCGATGTGCAATGAGGATGATCTGTCAACTAATTAACTAGCTAACTAACTAACTAACTAACTAACTAACTAACTTACTTACTTACTTACTAACTAACTAACTAACCAATTAACTAACTAACTAACTAACTAACCTAACTAACTAACTAACTAACTAACTAACTAACTAACTAACTATTCAATTGGGTTGAGGTTATTAGATTTTCTATACCATTCTGTGATGTGGATAGTAATACTGTATCATCAGCATATCAAATCTCTGGTATTTCATGACCACCAGTATTTAGGGCAACACATTGCTCTCTGGTGATATCATCTATAACATTTCTCATTATATTTTCGGCGTAAAGGTTAAACAATTATGGGGACAACACACAGCCCAAAGCTGTGGTGTTATGTTATATTGTTTACATTAAAAGTCCAGCCAGTTTAACAAACTAGGCATGGGCTAATGTTCAGAATTCTCTGGTTAGAGAAGAGGATGAGGATTTCTGCGACGAAGTGGTTAAGGTTAAGCCGTCTGTTTTGTGTTCTGAAGGTCGAAGCTTCGTTCCCCGGATTGTTCAGACCACGATTGTAATGTTTCCGAAGACTCCTGGGGGTCATCGCTGGAACTACGGAGTTGGTGCTTTGGGTGATGCTCTAGACAAGTGGCGTATCGTACTGAGGAGAGTCCGAGCCATATGGGATAACACTCGGTGCAATGAACCCTCTCGACTTTAGTACTTCAGTACTTATTCAGGCGACTCAGACGACTGGAGATGGTCACCACATCGTAACAAGTGGAGACTTCACGATATAGTCAAAATATTATGAGAAATTTAACAAACGTGAGACTAATATTCGTCATCATCATGTGCCGTGCCGATAAGCTTGCGCGGTCATGTTTCACCATCTCACACGTTCACCAGTGGCCAATCCATCCAGGCATTTACTTCTCTGCCTTCCCCTTTTTCTCCACCCTCCATCCCTGTTATCCACCCAAATCTTGCCATTTGTCAAGAAGCTGTCCGGTGTATTTCTTTTCATAACGTGCACAAAAAAATCTTGACATTCGACGTCTAATTTCTCTAGTCAGTTTGTGATTTTCATTAGTTTCTTGTAGAACTTCATCGTTGGTTTTTCTGTCTGTCCATGGTATTCTTTGCATTTTCCACAGAAACCACATTTCCACAGCCATTAGATGTTTGTTTGTTTGTTTTTCTTGTTAGCTCGTCTGCTCATTGTCCACCTTTGACATCCGCACAGAAGTAGAAGCTCTATATAGCACGTCAACACTCATTTTCTCGTGCAATTAACATCTCTTTATTGGTCATTATGTTTTCCACTGTGCAAAAGGCAACCTTTGGATATTAAATTAACATTATAAGACATGAAGCTGGTGCAGTATTGAGATATAATGTTGAGATATAGTACTGAGATATGGCGTTGAGATATGGTATTGAGATATGGTATTGAGATATAGTATTGAGATATATTATTGAGATATAGTACTGATATATAGTGTTGAGATATAGTACCGAGTTATGGTACTGAGATATGGTATTGAGATATAGTATTGAGATATATTATTGAGATATAGTACTGATATATAGTGTTGAGATATAGTACCGAGTTATGGTACTGAGATATGGTATTGAGATATAGTATTGAGATATAGTACTGAGATATAGTATTGAGTTATGGTATTGTGATAAAGTATTGAGATATAATAGAGAGAGATATACTGATTGTTTAACAAGTCTCACTGCACTTAGTATGTAGAACAATTTGACAAAAAAAATCCTTTCTTCCGTTGATAACACCATACTGTTTGGAGTGCAAAGAATTATTCCAGCAGACCGATAGTCATTCGCTGCATATTGCTTCACGATGGACTGTGGAGCACAGTTTTTATGACATCTTGTATTTCATTTTTTTAAATGTATTCTGGATTCAAAGTGTAGTGAGACTTTACAAACACACACCCTGTAGTATTGATTCTACTAAATCGACAATGTTTTAAAAAAAATGGACATGTACTGAGGTAGACAAATCTGGACATTTACTGAGGTAGACAAATCTCTGGTCCAGCCAAGTCATTTATCATCATCATAGAGCAGCTTTTTTGACAGCACGCCGCTCTCATCTCGGCGCCCTAAAAAAGGCTCTCGATCTCTGGCCAGTTCTCCCACCTCATGCCCAAGGTGTCTGCAATGTCCTGTGTCCATCTACGTGCTGGTCGTCCTCTGCCTCTTCCACCAGGAATCATGTCGTCCATCACTGTTCTCTCCAAGCCATTATGAAGGTTTAACATGGCCAAAGTATTTCAGCTTCCGAGACATGATACTGCCAAGTAGCAGCGCAGATGATATGACGCAAATGAAACCCGGTGAGAAAATCGCGAACCAAATAGTGGTAGAAACTAGGAGGTTGACGTAAAAAACAGAATACGTCAGAAAGATTGTCAACAACAACAAACAGTCAGATCTTGGAGCTTGAACGACAAGGCAGTTCGATTCGATTCTCAGCAAGGAGAGAACTTATATACTGGCTGGACACTTACTCCGATGGCCAACATATATTATTAGAAAGAAGAACGAGGCTATTAATGCAAGATGTATGTCGACCAGAAAGCCACGGACAAAAGCGACAATATTGGAACGGGACTCAGCAAGTTGAAACAGGCTGATGCGTAGATAGGATAGTCAAGGACAGAAGCACCGGGACATGATGATTATAGATATTTAATGTCTTCGATAGTTTACGATTCAAATTTAAACATGTTTCTTTACCGTCCCGCCTGGCCATAACAGGCACGGTAATTATCAATCGAAATTGATGTATTGATTTGGAATCTGTAACCTGTTCGACTCCGGCAAATAAATATTGCCTATATTATTGCATCGACCGGCTTCGACTCCTTGATTGCTACATTGGTCATGTTTCTGAACTCGATTGTACTGCAGAATTCCCTGGACCGTTGCACGTTTTATCAAGTTCACGTTGCTTATTGAAAGTTACAGATGTTTGCGTTCATTGTTCTTAATCATAGTATAGCAGATACTATTAATGAGCTAGTATCGGTCGATGTTCAGGTCTCGTAGACTGTCTGTATTTGTCTACTCCTTGATCCACAATATTCTAAGATCTTGTTATTAACACATCAGCTCAAAAACTCCAATTTCCATCTTTGCTGTTTGCGAAATGGCCCAGAGCTTACATTCTTATGTTGCTACTGGAAAGATACATGTTCTGGAAATATGTACTTTAACTTGATTGCTGTGGAGTCCGAGGGTTTTAATACTGTTTTGCGCCTGAATTGCCCTGGCACGTGTGTATCTGACCTCTTTGAAACATCATCATAATGCTGTTGATTATATTGTCAAGATATTCACAGTTTGTGGTGTTTTCACAATTTTTATTGTTGACTGATTTATTTTTTATTAAACATCATTTGTGTCCGTGGAAATTGTTTTGTTTTTGTTTAAGTTCAGAAAAAGTTGTTGTTTTCTTTGTCTTTTCACAAATTTGATTATTTCTTCTAATCCCTCAGCACTTGTTGAGCAGAGGATAGTGTCTATCTGCATATGTGAATTCTGAAACCGGATTTTCACATGTCATGAATGAATCCACATTGTCACATGTGGCATAATTTTCGATGTTTGTCAATGCAGTTGTTCTTTAGATGTTGACCAGATATTGGGGAGGAGAATGCAGCTGTTTTACTCCCCATATGCATCTCAAGCAAGTTTGATGTTTCACAGGTCACTCTGACAACTGCTTGTTCTTCATAATATAATGATTCAATTACGTTGATCACGAGCGCTGGAAACGTCATATCTATCTAATGTTCCACATTTTCTGGTGTTGAACCTTGGAAACATCATATCTGTCTTATGTTCCACAATTTATGATGTTGAATTCATCGAAGGTCTCACTGTAATATCCACAGTCTACTCTCCGCACTTCTCAAAGGTGGTTCTCCCATTGAAGTAAGTATCCTTATATTCAGTTTCATTTACATGCATTGACTAATGTTCATAATAGACATTATATATAACACAAACAGGACACTAGGCAACAGCACAATTGGCGTATGAAGCAAAGACTCAAAGACTCAATCAAAAGCAAAACCTGCCCTGTGTATTCACTCATTTATTCTGAACAAAATGTGTGATCACTGCTTGGAATCAAACGAATCACGTCATATGTCACAACATGAATGTAGGTAAACGTAAAGTCACCAAAAGCCCCGTGTCCATACCACGAGGCTCACTTGGTATATAGTGTTTCCCCCATAATGTCTGACATCCTCACCTGGCTGGGGTGATTAAAATCACACGGGTCGGCTTGACTTCCCAGTACAAGTACCCATTTTGGGCTGATCTACCTGGAGTCCAAATCAGTGGGAAGATGAACCAGTTCGAGCGGGATTCAAACACATGAACACCAAGCCAGCAGGTAAACGTGCTAGCTACTTCACCACCTCCACTCCCCAAACATGACCATGATTTCAGTGAAAACCCTATTGCAGAAAAAGACAATGGAGGAAGAGTGTTGACAATGTTACGTCATGTCGAACCACACCACTGCACTTTGGGCACTCACCGCCCCCCCTCCCCCCCCCCCCAAATCCCCCCAACTCATGTAATTGGACTATCGTCAGAGTCTCGTCAGCATCGAACGAACTGAGTCCTTAATGCATAGCTTACATAAGGCCTGCCCATGCTTCTTTCCGGGTGTCGAACATGGATAATGAGAAGCAACGCTTTCTTGTTATCGTGGGATTCTTTCAGTATACAAAATTGATAATGAGAAGCAACACTTGCTTGTTATTGTGGGATTCTTTCAGTATACAAAATTGATAATGAGAATCAACACTTGCTTCTTATTGTGGGATTCTTTCAGTATACAAAATTGATAATGAGAAGCAACACTTGCTTGTTATTGTGGGATTCTTTCAGTATACAAAATTGATAATGAGAAGCAATTACCTATTATCGTGGGATTCTTTCAGTATACAAAATTGACAATGAGAAGTAACACTTGCTTGTTGTCGAGGGATTCTTTCAGTATACAAAATTGATAATGAGAAGCAACAACTGCTTCTTATTGTGGGATTCTTTCAGTATACAAAATTGATAATGAGAAGCAACACTTGCTTGTTATTGTGGGATTCTTTCAGTATACAAAATTGATAATGAGAAGCAACACTTGCTTCTTATTGTGGGATTCTTTCAGTATACAAAATTGATAATGAGAAGCAATACATGCTTCTTATTGTGGGATTCTTTCAGTATACAAAATTGATAATGAGAAGCAACACTTGCTTGTTACTGTGGGATTCTTTCAGTATACAAAATTGATAATGAGAAGCAACACTTGCTTGTTATTGTGGGATTCTTTCAGTATACAAAATTGATAATGAGAAGCAACAATTGCTTGTTATCGTGGGATTCTTTCAGTATACAAAATTGATAATGAGAAGCAACACTTGCTTGTTATCGTGGGATTCTATCAGTATACAAAATTGACAATGAGAAGCAACAATTGCTTGTTATCGTGGAATTCTTTCAGTATACAAAATTGATAATGAGAAGCAACACTTGCTTGTTGTCGAGGAATTCTTTCAGTATACAAAATTGATGTGTACATTCTCGAGGCGAGAGAATTCTTGATCTCTATTAGTCCGTCTGGTTTTACTACCAGATATGATGATTGGGGTCATTCTTACCCCGATCTGCTTTGTGAGAAATCATTCTGACTACAGTCTGTAGAGTGAACATTCACTGGGCACAACTATCAGTATTGCTAGTGGTCACTGGCATTACAATCTGTAATGTGAATAGTTTCTGGTACTACAATCTGTAATGTGAGTAATTTCTGGTACTACAGTCTGTTTTTTTTTTTTTTGCATATCCTTTACAGGACATCGCTGTCAACACCAGCATCTTTCAGCTGTATGTTTATTTCTTGGCAAGATTACGCTCAGTAGTTTGCCATTGCTTTCTGAGCGGCCGGCTCACATACCCCGTAAGTTACCGATGCGATTCGAACCACTGCTGATTCTCACAGTCATCACGTCACCGACGAGAGTATACGAGATTACGGAGAAAAGTCATAACCTTTAAGCCACGAAGCCAGCACTACAGTCTGTAATGTGAGTAATTTCTGGCACTACAATCTTTAATATGAGAGTTTCTGGTACAATAATCTGTAATATAGGCAGTCACCTGTACTAGAATCTGTTATGTGAGCAGTCACTGATACCACAATATGTAGTCTTAGAATGTATTCCTATTCTAAGCTGTAGTTTATGGAGTCAGTAGCATGAATAAATAATGTGTGCTACAGTAAGTGTCGTAAGTAACCACTGTTTGCCACACTAAGTAGCTTGTATAGTATGTGTTTACTACAGTAAATGGTGTAAGTAGTCAATGTTTTCTACAGAAAGTGGCGCGAGCAGCCAATGTTTACTACAGTAAGTAGCTTGAGTAGACAATGTAATCAAGACAAAGCATCAAAGAGTAGCCAATGTTTGTTACAGTAAGTAGCCTGAGTAGCCAATGTTTACTACAGTAAGTAGCTTGAGTAGCCAATGTTTGTTACAGTAAGTAGCCTGAGTAGCCAATGTTTACTACAATAAGTGGCTTGAGTAGCCAATGTTTATTTACTACAGTAAGTAGCTTGAGTAGCCAATGTTTACTACAGTAAGTAGCTTGAGTAGCCAATGTTTACTACAATAAGTGGCTTGAGTAACCAATGTTTACTACAGTAAGTGGCTTAAGTAGCCGATGTTTACTACAGTAAGTGGTGTAAGTAGTCAATTTTTACTACAGTAAGTGGAGTAAGTAGCCAATGTTTACCACAGTAAGTAGCCTGAGTTGCCAGTGTTTACAACAATAAGTGGCGTAAGTAGCCAATGTTTACTAAGGTAAGTAGTTTGAGTAACCCGTGTTTGCTACAGTAAATGTTTTGAGTAGCCAATGTTTACTACAGTAAGTAGCTTGAGTAGCCAATGTTTACAACAATACGTGGCGTATGTAACCAATGTTTACTACAGTAAGTAGCTTGAGTAACGTGTATTTACTACAGTAAATGTTTTGAGTAGCCAATGTTTACTACAGTAAGTAGTTTGAGTAGCCAATGTTTACTACAGTAAGTAGCTTGAGTAGCCAATGTTTCCTACAGTAAGGAGCTTGAGTAGCCAATGTTTACTACAGAAAGTAGCTTGAGTAGCCAATGTTTACTACAGTAAGTAGCTTAAGTAGCCAATGTTTACTACAGTAAGTAGCTTGAGTAGCCAATGTTTACTACAGTAAGTAGCTTGAGTAGCCAATGTTTACTACAGTAAGTAGCTTGAGTAGCCAAGGTTTACTACAGTAAGTAGCTTGAGTAGCCAATGTTTACTACAGTAAGTAGCTTGAGTAACCCGTATTTACTACAGTAAATGGTTTGAGTAACCAATGTTTACTACAGTAAGGAGCTTGAGTAGCCAATGTTTACCACAGTAAGTAGCTTGAGTAGCCAATGTTTACTACAGTAAGTAGCTTGAGTAACCAATGTTTACTACAGTAAGTAGCTTAAGTAGCCAATGTTTACTACAGTAAGTAGCTTGAGTAGCCAATGTTTACTACAGTAAGTAGCTTAAGTAGCCAATGTTTACTACAGTAAGTAGCTTGAGTAGCCAATGTTTACTACAGTAAGTAGCTTGAGTAGCCAATGTTTACTACAGTAAGTAGCTTGAGTAACCCGTATTTACTACAGTAAATGGTTTGAGTAACCAATGTTTACTACAGTAAGGAGCTTGAGTAGCCAATGTTTACCACAGTACGTAGCTTGAGTAGCCAATGCTTACTACAGTAAGTAGCTTGAGTAACCCGTATTTACTACAGTAAATGGTTTGAGTAACCAATGTTTACTACAGTAAGGAGCTTGAGTAGCCAATGTTTACCACAGTAAGTAGCTTGATTAGCCAGTATTTACCACAGTAAGAAGCCAATGTTTACTATAGTATGTAGCTTGAGTAACCCGCGTTTGCTACAGTAAGTGACGTAAGTAACCAATGTTTACTACAGTAAGTGATGTAAATAGCCAATGTTTACTATAGTAAGTGGTGTAAATAGCCAATGTTTACTTTAGTAATTGGCGTAAGTAACTAATGTTTACTATAGTATGTAGCTTGAGTAACCTGCGTTTGCTACAGTAAGTGACGTAAGTAACAAATGTTTACTACAGTAAGTACTTGATTAGTTAATGTGTACTACAATAATTAGCGTGAATATCCCATGTTCGACACTGTAAACTAGCGTAAGTAAATCGTGTCACTAAAGTAAGTAAAATTATGTTTAATTGGTTGGTCGAAGGTGTCAAAGTTGGGGTATCTCTGGTTGGATGGACTGAGTGGATATAAAAGATAGTGTTTACGCAGAAACAATTGCTGCTATATATCGTATATTTATTACGTTGTCATGGTTGTGGTGGTGGTAGTTGTAGTTCTAGAGGTGGTGAAAGTTGTTGTTGTGGTGGTGATAGTGTTGATGGTAGCTGTAGTAGTGGTGGTGGTGGTGGTAGTATAGTAGTGGTTATGGTTGTGGTGGTAGTAGCATTAGTTGTAATACTAGTGGCATCAGTAGTAGTAGTAGTAGTAGTAGTAGTAGTAGTAGTAGTAGTAGTAGTAGTAGTAGTAGTAGTAGTAGTAGTAGTAGTAGTAGTAGTTGTAGTAGTAGTAGTCATGGTATTCGGTGCCGCCGTCGTACTACTCTCTGCCACCCACACATAATATACCTGCCACCCACCATGCTAATGCCATCAAGACACCATACCTCTACTACCCACACACCATACGCCTGCCACTCATACACCATATCCTTGCCACCCACACAGCATACCCATGTCACCCACACACCATACCTCTACCATCCACACGCAATACCTCTCCCACCTAGACACCATACCTCTACCACCCACACACAATACCTCTACCACCTAGACACCATACTTCTGCCAATCACATACAATACCTGTATCACCCACAAACCATACCTCTACAGCCTGGACACCATACCTCTACCACCCACATACAATGCCTATACCACCTAGACACCATACCTCTACAAGTGCCAACAGATTATGTACGTCATTTTCAGTTTACATCCAACTAGACAGCAAATGTTTAGTTAGTTTAGTTTAGTGTAGTCGATGGATCAACATCACGGCACACGGGTGCAAACCCATAAGTGCTCCGTTCTCCTCCTAACTCAAACCTGAGTCTGGAGAATCTTAGCTCAGTGCACGAACTCCGTAGCACCGGCGAGGATCCTGAAATACTTTGGGTAGATTTTTAACTCGAATTTTGTCCGGGCAGCGCCGTTAGTCTACTCTTTTTCGATTTCCAAATGCCAAGGGATTTTTTACGTGCGCAACAATACACACGGGTGTCCGATCTCACTACCCAGAGACCAGGGGAATTACTAGAAGTCCACGAGAAAAAAATCCCGGTCAGCAATTTTTGCCGAAGGAGATTTTTTTTTTTTTTTTCAATCAATGACCAAGACAGCAAATGCAGACAAGAAAATCCGGCTGCTGTGGAGGCGGAAGTAGAAGCTTTGATCTTCGAGAATTCGTTAGATGGCGATGCTGTCATTTACACAGATGGGTCGGTCGTTCCACGAGTGAGAAGTTCATGGGCCTTTTGCGGCTCAGGCCGGAGGGAGTCAGTAGCCTGACTATGGAAGTCATGGCAGTAAGTAAAGCAATAACATAGCTCGAGACACAGACATCCACTAGGGCATGTTTCTTTAGCGACTCAATGAGCATGCTCAAGAAGATAGAGATAGGGTGGATCAGAAGAGAGTGGTTGCTGTCTCAGGAGCGGTCTCGGCTGGCAAAGATTAGTTTCGTTTTCGTGCCAGGGCATGCGGATGTACAATGAAATAAGCGGGCTGACAAGCTCGCAGGTAAGGCTACTGTGGAAGGTGGACGCGCCATGGACTAGACTGACATTCTGAATGCTTTATGAGAAGTAAATCGTTCGCAAGAACCAAGTGATGACTGTGAATCTACAATCATGGTCAGGATGCGAGAACAGCAAATTAAAAGAGGTCTGGCCAAACAAGAACACTATGCAGGAAGCCAAAGAAGATTGATAAACCAACACAGAACAGGTGTAAGTTAGCCGCCACACGCTGCGGGATTTACTGAGGAAGGGATCCAATCACTTATGGGCTGAATGGTTCAATGTGCAATGGGGATGATGTGTCGACTAACTAACTAACTAACTAACTAACTAACTAACTAACTAACTAACTAACTAACTAACTAACCAACCAACCAACCAACCAACCAACCAACCAACCAACCAACCTTTACCACCTAGACACCATACCTCTACCACCCACACACCATACCTCTGCCACATAGACACCATACCTTTACGACCCACACACAATACCTATACCACCTAGACACCATACCTTTATCACCTAGACGCAATACTTCTACCACCCACACACAATACCTCTACCACCTAGACACCATACCTCTACCACATAGACACCATACCTCTACCACCTAGACAGCATACCTCTACCATCTAGACACCATACCTCTACCACCTAGACACCATACCTCTACCACACACACACACACAATACCTCTACCACCAATAAACCACAATACCTCTATCTTCTAGAAGCCATACTTTTACCTCCTAGAAACCACACCACTATCAGCCATGTATGAAGACAATAGAATCATGAAACTAATTAAATCGGCTGCTCTGTAAATGATCGTAATGTAACTACTCCTTCTTCCTCTACCTCAGTGCTGAACGGTTTCTAGGCATCTATTCCAGCATTGGTCACAAACAGAATGTTTCACTTGAACTCCTAACCAGTCCCCAGAGATTGTCTCCAAGGGTCTCGCCGGCCGGCCAGATTCCCTCTCTCAGTCCGGCCAAGGCAGGGCAGTCTTGTGGGACATGCCTGGGTGATTTGCTTGAGTGTTTCACATTTATAAGAGGCAGAGTGCCCATTATAGTGTGTTGATGCCCCTTTCCTTGTGTGGTATAAATGACCCGGCATAAGGCTCTCAAATGTGTGTGTGTGGTAACTATTTCATCCACACAGTTAAAGGTAGTCATTCTCCTGACACATACTGTCGTTGGAAATGTGAAGTGTAAGGTCTTCACATATTCAAGTCCATGACATAATGATGTGTATTGTCTAGTCTCCTGTCTAGCCTAATTTCTTTTCCACACAGTTCACAGAATATTCTCATACCCATTTAATAAAAGCCGTACTTTTTCCAAATAAGTTGCCTCGAGATTTCTACGGGTTTGAATACAGACCACAGTCTAGGCAAGCAAACACACTAACCATGTGCCACCGCGGCTCATTATTTGACCTGTGCTTGGTGTATAGAAATCCCGAAACTTAGAACGCTGTACAAACAGTTGGATGTGAATTGTGCCAGTGTTTTACAGTTGTGGTTCATGTGAATCGCATAAGAAGTGATGGCAACTTCTTATTGATTTTTATGATATCTTGCTGGTCATGCAGTCCAGCGAATTCGTCCTTCAGCGAAGCGCTGTCGTCAGTAGAAATGTGATAGTTTCATTCGATTCGATTATACATTACCGCTACCCGTTCAACCTCAAGAGAGAAGTTCGATTGGGGTCCATCTCTGGCTCAGATTAATAATCCTGTGATTGAGTCAGCCACAAATATAATATTAATTTGAAGATGGTTGTTGTCCAAATAGGGTAATGATAATTACTATAGTTTCAGATTCTGATGTGTTTATATCTTTCTAAGACAGTGGTTCTCAACCTTTTTTGGCCCGTTCCCCCCTTCACCATATTTTCAGAACGTCATTCCCCCCTTTCGTATTTCCTACCTAAAATTCCCCCCCCCCCCCCCGCTCCTACACAGTATACGCAATAATAGAAGCACATACTAAAACAAGTCTAGACGTCCACATAAAATGTGATTTGTGGGTCTACTTACTTTATAAAATGAATTTTAGAAGGGTGAGACGTACACAACCGTAAAGTATGAAATGAAAAAACAATAACAAGTAATCGGCTCTTATCGAAAAATAGGGGGCTGACTGCCTCCGAGCTGGTACTAGAATCCAATTGAACACAAAATATAACCGGATGCTAGACCAAAGGAAAGACATACAGATACAATTGATTGTTTCCACAAATGTCTTTGTCATAGAAAGAAAAAAAGAATACTTAGATGGAAAACTGAAGTACTACTACAATCCAACAATCTGCAACATTTAATAGATGCGGTTGTTGCAGACAGTGACCAGCTAGGGTTAGAATTAAATTTTAACAAGGCACAGATTATGGTCGTCACTAGGAAGAAGGAAATACCACAATGTATTATACAAGTAAATGGGAATATTCTTAAAGAAGTGAATCAGTACCATTATCTCGTAACAGTCATAACATCTGATGGGAGATGCCTTGAAAAGATTAGCACAAGTATCGCCATGGCGAAGGTAGCCTTTTGCAAGATGAAAAACATACTGACCAATAATAAGATGTCGTATGCAACGAGAAATAAAAGGTGATCTGCTACACAGAACCTGCACTTGTGTATGGATGTGAAGCGTAGACAATGAGATAAGCTAAAAAACAAAACATGTGATGGCTGTGGAAATGTTGTTTCTGAGGATAATGAAAAGAATACCACGGACAGATAGACAAAATCCAATTACCAAGCTCTACAAGAAACAAATGAAAACCGTAAACTGAATAGAAAAATTAGACAAGGCAGTCACAATTTTTGGACACGTTGTGAGAAGAAATACATTGGAGAACTTGGTGATAACTGGTAAGATAGGGGGGGGGGGGGAGAGAACAAGGGTAAGGTAGAGAAGTAAACACTTGAATGGCTTGGCCACGTGGTATCGTCGAGACAAGAACACCGAGCTGATCCACTACTCTGGTGATCGTGTGAGAAAGATGACCACCCACGCTTGTCGGCATGGCTCATGATGATGATGACGACAATCCCATGAATACAAATAAAAAGATACCAACACATTCTTCACCAAGTTAGTTAATTCAAAAATTTGACTGGCAATCATGGTTTCATGATATCAGTTGGAAGGTGCCTGGCAGAGATTAAAAACTGAATAGGCAAAGCAAAGGCTGCATTGTAACGGACTCACAAAGTATGCAGAGAAAGGTGAAGGCAGGCTAGCTTAGTTAGGGCAGAGTGGCAGGCTTAATGCAACAATTAAAAATAGGGAGCATCCGTTTGATTTCCCCAGGCCATGCTGGTGTGGTGGGAAACGAGCAGACGGACAGATTGGCTGCATCTGCACCGCTGGGTGGGGTATTGGTGCATGATAAGGCAGATGTGGTCGGGGCTGGGTGGGATATTGATGCATGATAAGGCAGATGTGGTCGGGGCTGGGTGGGGTATTGATGCATGATAAGGCAGATGTGGTCGGGGCTGCACTCCTTGGTGGGGTATTGGTGCATGATAAGGCAGATGTGGTCGGGTCTGCACTCCTTGGTGGAGTATTGGTGCATGATAAGGCAGATGTGGTCGGGGCTGCACTCCTTGGTGGGGTATTGGTGCATGATAAGGCAGATGTGGTCGGGGCTGCACTCCTTGGTGGGGTATTGGTGCATGATAAGGCAGAGATGGTTGGGGCTGGGTGGGGTATTGGTGCATGATAAGGCAGAGATGGTCGGGGCTGGGTGGGGTATTGGTGCATGATAAGGCAGATGTGGTCGGGGCTGGGTGGGGTATTGGTGCATGATAAGGCAGATGTGGTCGGGGCTGGGTGGGGTATTGATGCATGATAAGGCAGATGTGGTCGGGGCTGGGTGGGGTATTGTTGCATGATAAGGCAGATGTGGTCGGGGCTGGGTGGGGTATTGATGCATGATAAGGCAGATGTGGTCGGGGCTGGGTGGGGTATTGATGCATGATAAGGCAGATGTGGTCAGGGCTGGGTGGGGTATTGGTGCATGATAAGGCAGAGATGGTCGGGGCTGGGTGGGGTATTGATGCATGATAAGGCAGATGTGGTCGGGGCTGGGTGGGGTATTGGTGCATGATAAGGCAGATGTGGTCGGAGCTGGGTGGGGTATTGATGCATGATAAGGCAGAGGTGGTCGGGACCCTTTGGGGTCATGTGTACAGTGCGGGAAAACGGGTAGATCATGGCGGCCTGGAGATAATGGTGCTCCAGGGAGTGACCAGAGGATCTGGCCGACATTCAAGACTCTTAGGTAAGGCCAGACGGGCACATTATCAGACATGTACCAATAGTATTGGGACTCTTCGCTAGCTGTTGAAAATGAGGACTTGTTGAAATTTCCTGAATTCTAAGTTTTCAACAACAAAAAATGAACAGTATCTAATTCAATAAGTCGCAGCCATCGAATGTCAGAAAGAGCGTGACAAAAAGAGAAATGCCACATGAAGCCGGCTCAATTGCATGGTAGTGAAACAAGGAACTTGAACCAACAGATCAGGAAACGGCTGGAGACAACAGAGATGTGCTTTCTGAGATTATGGTTGGGAATGAATGAACTGACTCCACTGAAGAGGCTAATGAAAGTAGAAATGCATGTGCAAACATAAGCAGAATACAATGTTCTTAGGTTACATCATGAGAAGAAAGACATTGGAAAACATCGTGACGATTGGGCAGATCGGTAATAAAAGAGGCTGAGACAGACCTGGATCAAGGATGCTGGACGGACTGAGACAGCGGCATGGTGGAGTATCATCACAATAATTTAGCCAGACAGCCAGGTACCTGTGTCTACAGTGATGCAAGAACGCGATGAATGTTAAATGTGGCTTGTCCTGTGTAGGACCTCACGATCAACCCCATATTGTTTTTCAAGGCAATTGTACGTTCACTGGCTTGCCATTGCTTTCTACACGAGAAGTCACCGTTGAAATCCAACTTAATGCCGGTGCAAGGGTTGAACCGACTGCTTCGCCATCAACGCATCGGAAGTATAAGAGCGAGTGCTCTTATCTTTTCGACTTTGTCGTCGTCTACACGATGAATACAAAAGCGAAAGATAATTTCTTTTCCAGAACTGACCCAAGTTTCCAGCAAAGTATTTTTTCTTCTTTCATCTCCAAATTATGTCTTTCAATCTTTCTGTTACCCTCGTATACCTGTGGTATAGCCTCGTATCTTCTATAGCTGCCAATTAACACCAGGAAACAAGTTCCTCTCTTTACAGATACACACACTATTTACACAAGTACACTTCTTTCTCGAATAAGCACACTTTACACGTAATCTTACAGCACCAAATAGCTTCACATTTACAACGTGTTTGTTGAATCTGTTTCTGCACATTATATCCCCTGCCGCAACAAATCGTATCACAGTTGTCTCCTTTGATACACGACCGACCAGATGTGCCAGGTGAATAACTGCTATTCAGGCAAAAATTTGGCGAATTTTCAATATAAGTTAACTCCGATTTCCTAAGTGGCACAATGTTCATCTCAGCCAAGGGATGCGCTGAGTCCACGTGAGTGCTGCGGCGCTTCATCAGCTGCGTTTGGCCCGTGGCCTGGTTCGGGGATGATATAACCTTGGCAGATTTTTCGTATTTCGATTTTAGAACGCTGCCGACGGTTTTAAAAGGGGCCAACTGTAGCCAGCACGTTTTTACTGTGCATGACCCGGAGACGCCATGACACTTGCAGGTTGTGTTGACCAGGTCTTTTACAATCTGTGGACAGAAGAAAGGAAACACTGTCAGAAAACAACGCTAAACTGCCTGTATGAGGTGATTATGTAGAAACAATGCCAATTATCGTTTTAGGCAAAGTATGTAGACAAAAAAATCAGATAGTTGTCTTTTAATATTGAAGACGCAGACAATAGATCTTGAAGAGATTAGAACAAGAATCGCCATGGCAAAAGTAGCCTTTAGCAAGATGAAAAACATACTGACGAATAAAAAGATGTCAATTGAAACGAGAAAAAGAGTGTTGAGGTGCTACATAGAGCCAGTACTTTTATATGGATGTGAGGCTTGGACAATGAGCAGTCAGGCTGAAAAACATTTGATGGCTGTAGAAATGTGGTTTCTGAGGGAAATGCAAAGAATACCATGGACAGCCAGAAATACCAATGAACAAGTTCTTCAAGAAACAAATGAAGATCATAAACTGATTAGCGACATTAAACATAGACAGTCACAATTTTTTGGGCATGTTATGAGAAGAAATGATCTGGAGAACTTGGTGACAACTGGTAAAATCGAGGGGAACAGACCAAGGGGAAGACCTAGAAGCAAGTACCTGGATGGCTTGGCCTTGTGGCATGGTCGAGACAGAAACACGGAACTGATCCACGACTCTGGTGATCGAGTGAGATGGCAGAACATGACCGCCCACGCTTACCGGCATGGCACATGATGGATGGATGGAAACAATAGATTGCACAATATATTGTCTGGCATTTTTCGCTGCATCTCGTCAGGTACATACCGCAGAAATCACACAATGTAAACTAAAGTAACAAGCTAAATCCTTCAAGTTTAAATATACAAACACATATCCACACAGTAACTTAAATTGTCTAGTACGGTAATTTTAAACTATCATGTATGTTCACTTACATAACGCTGGCTTCCCTATATGAATATCATATGGTTTTTGCTATCCATATAGCACAGCTAACTTTTGTGTAAGCTTGCAGACATGATAATTGAAATTACAGTGGTAGACAATGTAAATAACTATGAGATAATTATCTATATGCCTGTGTGGATGCCTGTCTGTCTGTTTGTGTGCCTGCTTGTCCATCTGTCTTTGCTCGTTTTTGTACCCGCCTGTCTATCTAGCCATCTGTGTGTGCGAGCCTTTCTGTAACTCTATCTGTTGTTCATTCGTACGTCTGTTTATCCGTTCGTCCTTCTGACTATCCGTCTGTCTGTTTGTCCATGTGTTTGTCTGGCTGCCTACCTGTCTGTCTGTGTGATTGCTTTCTTAAGTGTCTGTCTATATAAGTGCCTGACTATCTGTCTGTGTGATTGCCTGCATATCTGCAAGTCTGTCTGTGTGACTGTCTGCATATCTGCCTGTCTATGTGACTGCGTCTGTAAGTATCTGTCTGTGTAACTGCCTCATTGTGTGTGTGACTTTCTGCCTGCCAGCCTATCTGTGTGCCTGCCTGCCAGTCTGTCTTTTGACTACCTGCCTGCCTGTCTGTCTGTGTGGCTACCTGCCCGCCAGTCTGTCTGTGTGGCTGCCTGCCAGTCTGTCTGTGTGATTGCTTTCTTAAGTGTCTGTCTATATAAGTGCCTGACTATCTGTCTGTGTGATTGCCTGCATATCTGCAAGTCTGTCTGTGTGACTGTCTGCATATCTGCCTGCCTATGTGACTGCGTCTGTAAGTATCTGTCTGTGTAACTGCCTCATTGTGTGTGTGACTTTCTGCCTGCCAGCCTATCTGTGTGCCTGCCTGCCAGTCTGTCTTTTGACTACCTGCCTGCCTGTCTGTCTGTGTGGCTGCCTGCCTGCCAGTCTGTCTGTGTGGCTGCCTGCCTGCCAGTCTGTTTGTGTGGCTGCCTGCCTGCCAGTCTGTCTGGCTGCCTACCTGCCTGTCTGTCTGTGTGGCTGCATGCCTGCCTGTCTGTGTGTGTGGCTGCCAGTCTGTCTGTGTGGCTGCCAGTCTGTCTGTGTGACTGCCAGTCTGGCTGTGTGGTGCCTGCCTGACTGTCTGTCTGTGTGGCTGCCTGCCTGTCTGTGTGGCTGCCTGCTTGTCTGTCTGTCTATCTGTCTGTGTGACTGCCAGTCTGTTTGTGTGACTGCCTGCCTGACAGTCTGTCTGTGTGGCTGTCTGCCTGTCTTTATAGCTACCTGCCTGCCAGTATGTCTGTGTGACTGCCTACCAGTCTGTCTGTGTGCCTGCCAGTCTGTCTGTGTGCCTGCCTGTCAGTCTGTCTGTGTGCCTGCCTGCCAGTCTGTTTGTGCGCCTGTCTGCCCGTCAGTCTGTCTGTGCGCCTGCCTGTGTGAATGCCTGCCAGTCTGTGTGACTGTCTGTGGGTGGCCAGTCTGTCTGCCTGTCTGGCTTTCTGTGTGTATGTGTGTATGTATGTGTGTGTGTGTGTGTGTGTGTGTGTGTGTGTGTGTGTGTGTGTGTGACTGTCTGTATGTGTGTCTGCTTGTCTGTGTGGCTGGGTGCCTGTTTGTTAATGTATCTTTAAAGAATTAACCGAGACTAATCGGTACCCTAGCCAGCTGGAAAAAAGAAAAGAAAAAAAGAAGCCAGCTATTAAGAGAGAGAGAGAGAGAGAGAGAGAGAGAGAGAGAGAGAGAGAGAGAGAGAGAGAGAGAGAGACGGGGGGGGGGGGAGAAGTCGCTTAAAAGTCGACAGGGTCGACTTCATTGCACCGGGTTTTATCCCATTTGGCTCGGTCTCTTTCCGCAGCGCGGAAAGCGTCATACAAAGCACGAACTCCGTAGCTCTATCGACGACCCACAGGAGTCTCCGAAAAATTTCACTCGTGAACCGAAATACGCAGCCCGGAATCGAACCCACAACCTTCGGAGCCCGAGTCAGACGGCTTGACCACTTCGCCACAGAGACTCCCGAGAGAGAGAGAGAGAGAGAGAGAGAGAGAGAGAGAGAGAGAGAGAGAGAGAGAGAGAGAGAGAGAGAGAGAGAGAGAGAGAGAGAGAGAGAGAGAGAGAGAGAGAGAGAGAGAGAGAGAGCATATATATATATAAAGTTGTTGAGAAAGTGGAACAGTGTCACAGAATTGAATGTGCTAAATGTAACCTCTTTGGACAACAATCACCTTCAAATGAATATCCTGTGTGGGTAAAACCGTGGTCAGCTGCTATTTTGTGGCTGACTCAATCACAGGATTATTAATTTGAGTCAGAGATGGAGCGTAATATAACTGCCCTTTGAGGTTGAATGAACTAGGGGTCACGGTATAATCGAATGTGTTAAAATGTTGCATGTCCCTTACAGGATTTTGTAATCAACCCCTGGTCAATTTTCAAAGCAATGTTACTTTCAGTAGTTTGCCATTGCTTTCTGAACGAGAAGTCAAAGTTGAAGTCTAACTGCCCGGTGTGTGGAGTGAATCAACTATATCACGTCAGCGCACGGGAAGTTTAAGCGCGATCGTATTTGTTAAAAAGTAGGAAATTGCTCTGGGTATGTGAAGTGTTAGTACAGTGGTTCTCAACAGGTGGGGAATTCCCCCCCCCCCCTCCCCCAGGGGGGAATTTTAGGGTTTCCGGGGGGAGGGGAATAAAGATTATTTCAAGATCGCGTTAATTCAAGAACTGATTACTTGATATTGTTTTTCCTTTCATACTTTACGATTCTGTACGTCTCACCCTTCTAAAATTCATTTCATAAAGTAGACCCACAAATCACGTTTTATGTGAACGTCTAGGCTTGTTTTAGTATGTGCTATTAAATGTAGCTTCCATTACATTATTACGTATACTGTGTGTGTGGGGGGGGGGGATTTTTAGGTAGGAAATACGAAAGGGGGGGGGGGATGACGTTCTGAAAATATGGTGAAGGGGGACACGGGCCAAAAAAGGGTGAAAACCACTGTGTTAGTACAATCAAATGTTTGTAGATCTTAGGGCATGGGGGATTAGATAGCCAGTCCTCCCTCCCGTAGCGAACCTTGAGAGTTAGCATCGAATCAGCCATATGACGGTTGTGTGTGTGTGTGTGTGTGTGTGTGTGTGTGTGTGTGTGTGTGTGTGTGTGTTGTTTTTGGTGTTACATGCATTATCTCATATCCTCAAATAAAGGAACTGAGGAAAGATAGAACAATCTGGAATAAAATGACAAGCAACTGTATAGTATTATATGCAGTTTATACACGTGGAGTGCTTTTACATTTATTCGCGGTAGTTTGTAGCGTGAACTGCATGTTCAGAATAAATGGCAGCCGATCGGTCGCTGAACTAACTGGGTTGCCTTATGCAGTAATGTGTGGTTGCTGGTCTTATTTTAGTGACTACCACTTCCATCAATGATGAACTGTATTTTTCATGGCGGACTTTTGTGTTGGCATTCTGGTAGCGGTATTATGCGTGGCCTGTTGGTTTGTCCAAACACCTGTTTGATCCATTTTTCGCAGTGAGGAGACTTTTTAGTGATATTCACTGGCGTAGGAACGGAATATAATGGGGCGACGCTTTGTCGTGAAGTTGGAACCGCAATTAACTAACGACTAACTTATACATGACACTATTACATATCGTGATATGACGGGGGTCTGCGTGGCAAAGTGGTTAAGCCACCAGCTTCGCTCTCCGAATGTCATGGGTTCAATTCCGGACTTCGACAATCAGTTCACGAGTGCAGTTTTCTCGGAGACTCCTGGGGGGTCGTCGCGGAAGCTACGGGGTCCGTGATGTGTACGACGCATCCGGCAGGCCGCACTACAGGAAGAGACGGAGCCATGCGGGACAAATCCGATGCATTGAAAATCGAGGCTCTCGCCTGTAAAAACCTTTTTCAAAAATATATCGTAAAATTAAGTTGTTGGGAAAGTTAGGATATTTCGGAATACAATTACACAGAACTGTATAGTAGTATGCACGGTTTATACACTGTATTCTCCACGTGGAGAATGCGGAGGAACAGATTGAGAACCCATATGTGGACAGAATGAGATTGCAGGGGATCGGCAGGGGTTCTCGAAGAATCTCAAAACTGAGAGGGAAGACCAGAAGAACATTTAATCAGATAGCGATGGGAACGATTAGTAGTATGACTCTTCGCTGGCTGTTGAACGAGTGGACTGAGCACGTATGGGAATGTCCTGAGTGCAGTGATGTCGGTTCTTGACACAACTCAGCTCAACAACTAAGCCACCAAAACCTGCTCAAGATAACTACCACGTTATGCACAGACCAGAACAAGTCATTATTCTGCGCCTCAGAACAGGGCACAATAGTTTACGCAACCACATGTATACAAAATTCAAGATTGGTGAAACAGCCATGTGCACATGTGGATTGACGTCGCAGACAGCAGAGCACATACTCCAAGACTGCCCAAAATATAATATATCTAGGCAAACCTTCTGGCCTAGAGCGACGACAGTGGAAGATAAACTCTATGGACCGCTGTGTGAACTGAAAAAGACAGTTCAATTCATACAAGAGACAACATTACAGTTCTAGACATATTTCAAGCGAATGAAAGAAGAAGAGGAAGCGCAACAACTATACACTGTATTGAAGGTAATGGCAAACTACTGAACTATCACCACCTAATACATCACAATAAGCTATGCTAGAGTGATTGCAACGTCCTGTAAATATCACGCAATAACATTTTATACATTGTATTAAAGGCAGTACTTTACACAGAAGCCACAATCATTAGGTTGCACGAGTTATAGCCTGAGATAGCTGCATCTCTCAAATAGGACAGAGGACAGTACATACTGCAGAGTTACATATTTATTGAAGTGAATAAATGAATTATACTTTGGCTGAAATAGTTAAAACATATAGTCACTAACACTGTTCAAATGTAGGGCATTAGTTATTCCTACGGAAATACCTAACTTAAAACGAAGTCTTTCTGCATGGCAATAACTCGTGCAACTTGATTGTGGCTTCCGAGGTTAAATTCTCTCTTTCTGCCGACGAAAAGTAAAAAAAAAAAAAACATACACACACGAATCTAGAGCAACCGTCTTCCAGACAATGAAACAAACCATTCCCATTCATCACGTCTCAAGACATGGCGTCCCGTATTGTTGTTCGATTAAACTTCATTTAAGCTCGATCCATTCCGGTGAAAGAAAATTAAAATAGTTTGATCCTTCGGTTAGCATTCCAGCCACGTACCAAAGGCGTGAACGCGGCTATTTCCATTCATGCGTTGTGCATACACGCTTTCTTCGCGTTCCGCTGTCGTTGGAATAACCATTGTAGATGATATAGATAGGTACGGTCGCCGGCTAAATAGCTGAGCGGTTAGGAATATACACAATTACAGAAAAAAAGCCACTTAAATACGCGCTCAAGTTCCAATCCGTATTTTCAACATCGACTTTAATGACAAATATATGTGTGCTTTCTAGATGTGGGAAACTTGGGAGTATGGAACGCCGGGTGATTTAGTACAGTGGTTCCTAAACTGGGGGTTACTGTACTCTCGTCGGGATGGACGGACGGACGGAGGGGACACACACACACGCACGCACGCACGCACACACGCGCGGGCACACACACACCCACCCACACACCCACCCACCCACACCACACACACACACACACACACACACACACACACACTATCACAGGTATTGATTCACATTCAGAACTCCGAGGAAAGGACAGACGTCACATAATCAGATTGCAACTGGTACCATTAGTATTCGGACTCTTCGCTGGTTGTTGAAGATGAGGACGGAGCTGATTCTAGGAATGTCCCGAGTGCTGTGATGACGACTCTTGACTCCACAAATCTCGTAGAAGTATAGGGCATGCGCAGAGATTAGAGGGCATATTTTAAAAGATTGTATGTCCTTTGCAGGACGCTGCAGTCACATTCAACCCCCAATGGCTTTTTATGATTTACTAGCAATGTTACATCCAGTAGTTTGCCATTGCTTTCTGGAGGAAAGGTCAACATTTCAGTCCGGCCTGTGGAAACGAACCCACTACCCGGTTTAAGTGCATTAAACAAACCTCTCAGCCACGCCAAAATCTAGAGGACACGTTAGGTAATATGTACACTGAAAGCTATATTTACCACACCGGGATTTAAACCTGTCGCCTCCAAATTCCGACAGAGCCTCGCAGTAGGAACAGGTGTATTTTGACGAACGACCAACTAGACACCCACAAGAATGTTGTCGTCATTAGCCGGCTCTATCACCAATCCGAACCCACTGATTTAGGATATAGAAAGAAGTGGCATCTAGCCACTGGAATAGCTCTATAAGTCTTATAATTTCAGTCAGTCAGTCAGTCAGTCAGTCAGTCAGTCAGTCAGCCAGCCAGCCAGCCAGCCAGCCAGCCCGCCCGCCCGTTCCGTCCGTCCGTCCGTCCGTCCGTTCGTTCGTTCGTTCGTTCGTTAGTTAGTTAGTTAGTTAGTCGAGAGATCATCTCATTGCACATCGAACCATTCAGTCCATAAGTGCTCAGATCTCCTCCTCAGCAAATCCCGCAGCGTATAGCGGCTAACGACGCCAGTTCTGTGTTGGTTTATCAATCTTCTTTGGCTTCCAGCGTAGTGCTTTTGTTTGGCCACCCCTTTTTTAATTTGCTGTTCTCGCAGTCTGGCCATGGTTGTAGATTCACAGTCATCACTTGGTTCTCGCAAAAGTCTTACTTCTCGTAGAGCATTCAGAATGTCAGCTTGGTCTATGGCGCGTCCGCCCTCCACGGTAGCCTCACCTGCGAGCTTGTCAGCCCGCTCATTTCCTTGTACTCCCGCATACCCTGGCACGAAGATGAAACTAATCTTTGCCAGCTGAGACCGCTCCAGAGGCAGCAGCCATTCTCTCCTCTATCCTCTTGATCATGTTCATTGAGTCGCTAAGGAAACATGCCCTAGTGAATGTCTGTGTCTCGAGCCATGTTATTGCTTTACTTACTGCCATGACTTCCATAGTCAAGCTACTTGTGGTTTCAGTGAAAGCACCAGAGTCCTCGTTCACAATTCTCCCTCCGGCCCGAGCCGTAAAGGCCCATGAGCTTCTCACATGTCGGACGACCGACCTATCTGTGTAGATGACAGCATCACCGTCTAGCGAATTCTCGAAAATCAACGCTTGTACTTCAGCCTCCACAGCAGCCGGATTTTCTTGTCTGCATTTCCGATCTAATTGGATGCAAACTGAAAAGGATGGTCAGAAATCTGTTGGCACTTGTACCCACTCCTCGCCAGGTTCTAAGTCCTCAAGTGAACACACCTGTTGAAGAATGTCTTCGGCTTGACCCATCCACGACCGTCCTCTTTTTAACCTGCTGCCCTTCACCTTCATAATTTCACTATGCAGTGGATGTTGTGTGTTTGCGTTAACTCTGAGGTAGGCGCGTGCTCTGCAAACTTGTATTCTCTCTTCAATGGTTGGAAAATCAAAAAGGTAGCGCATCGCCCTGCATGCTGTATCTCTTGTACATCCAAGAATAATGCGCATAGCTTCATTCTGTATCCTTTCCATCCTTTCTATCTGCTTATGGCTGAGAGTCAGGATTGCCATTGCATACTCAAAAACAGACATGACCAGCCCCTCGTACAGAAGACATAGATGGCGCTGCTCACAGTTTGCTGCCGCCATCACCCGCATCGCAGCCAAACCCCGCTTGGCCTTTGTTATCACCTGGTCTATGTGCTCATTATAAGCAAGGCTTCGATCAAACCGTATCCCCAGGTAATTCATTGCCTGCGTTCTTTGCGCCGTCTCTGAACACAGCTTTACAGTTGGTGTTGGAGTGTTGACAATATGATTATTCAACGAGAACCAAGTCACTGTTGCTTTTGTTGGGTTGACCATTGCCCCAGCTTCATCACACCAAGTACTTATGCGATATGATTATTCAACGAGAACCAAGTCACTGTTGCTTTTGTTGGGTTGACCATTGCCCCAGCTTCATCACACCAAGTACTTATGCGATTGAGTTCGGTTTGTAGTTCCACAGCAACCTGCTCTCTATCCTTACCCTGACGATACACTAAAACATCATCGGCATATAACAATGTACTAAAACATCATCGGCATATAACAATGTCCTGCCAGGTCCAGTGATCTGCTCACTGGTGATTCTCACTGTGTAGGCGTTGAACAGTACCGGAGATAATGGTGATCCCTGTGGTAGGCCAGGATATATTGTTCTTGGTTCCGAAGTCCAACTGCCACATCTAAAAACTACTTTCCGTTGGAAGAGGGCTGCAGCGATCCAACTAAGGAGGAATGGACTTACTTTTAGTTCAAGAAGCTGAAAAATTAAAAAATCCAATGGTACTCTGTTGTACGCGTCCTCAAGATCAATCGCTGCAGCAAAGGTTTCTATGCCTGAGTGGAAACCTTCATAGACATCATGGGCAAAAACTGCTGCATTGGTCCAGTTTCTCTTTTTGGACGATACCCACCCAGGGTAGGTGGGAAAACACCTTGCCTCTCTAGCTGGCTTGATATTTTCCTGGCAATTACCTTCTCCAGCAGCTTGCCTATTGTATTCTGCATGGTTATAATTCGTTATCCCTGAATTTTTGTGCGGTCTTTGTCAGGCTTCGGCAAGGGAATCAGATAGCTGTGTAACCACTCCTCCTTGATGCTAGCACTCCCTATACTGTTGTTGTACATGTCTGCTAGTTTCTCGAGCTCGTTGTCGGTATACCTATTGATGTCGTCGTATCTTATGTCATCAGGCCCTGGAGCGCTGTTTTTTTATCGTCGAAGCACAGCCTTGATTTCTTTCACTGTCACTGTGTCTTCATCCGAAGTGTTCTGGGCCTTGCAGCTGTCTGAGATGACCTCCTTGGCAATATTTCGGCCTCCCATGTCTGTCTGGTTGCTCTGCTCTAGATAGCGTTCAAAGAATTGCCCTTGTCCTCGTCAGTCCTCTGCCAGATGAGGTCAGCACCTTGGAAGTCAGAAATACTCTTATTCTTGACTACACCACTCATGCTTTTATGTAGTCGCCAGAACAATTTCAGGGACTTGTCTGTGCTTACTCTTTGACACACCTCTGCCAATTTTTCGCTTTTAACCACCTTGACCAGTTTTTTTAAAATAGCTTACTTTTGTGTGCATCTCTCTTTCTAAGTGCATGCAGGGACTAGGATGACCAGCTCTGTTCTTCTTGGCATTTTGCCATCTCCTTACAGCACTACGCTTATCCACCCAAGCCTTCTTCACCTCGAAATTCCACCAAGGTGGCTGCTCCCAGCTTTTTTTCCTGCCCTGAAGCTTTCTGCGCTTGTCACGTCTTATCTTACTCACCACATCTTGCCCTGTACTGTCATACTGGAAAGTCTTTACCTTTAGCTTGTGCTGCCTGGTTCTGCTTTTCTCCACCAATATGCTGCAAGGGTGGTGGTCGCTGCCGTGGTGTCCTAGGACACCCCATCTACACACTGTAGTGAGTGAAGGTGAAACCACAGCCAGATCAATAGCACTGTCCTCATCGCCTGGACGACTTCTGTCCTGGTGACACAGCCACTGTTGATACAAACCAGGTCAATGGTTTCCAGTGCAGTCTCGAGCTCCTCCCCCTGTGTGTTGGAGGAAATGTTTCCCCATGATCTGCCTTTAGCGTTGAAATCGCCACAGAAAATAACATTTCTCTCGTGACCTAATATGCCACTTAAGCACTGCCATTTCTGGGAATCCATACACGCGTTGCGGGCATAAACATTAACCAACACGAATGGTATACTGGATTGAACTCTTACCGCCTGTATTTGTATATAATAATAAGTCTTATAATTTTACAATAACCAAGTATAGGTGAAAGTAGTGTCAGAAGGAGAGTACTGAAATGCTATATAGAACCTTTTCTGGTGTTTGGAAGTGAATCATGGAACGTTAATGGATAAATTATGAAGAGTCTGGAAGCATCGGAATCGTTCCAGAGACGAATGTTGCGAATACCTTGCAGTGCTACAGTATCATACTATCATGATTGCATGGAAGAAACTAATGAAAGTAGAACATGATATATAAGGGGCGTTCATTTGAAATCCTTACGTGCCGCACCGAACGTAATTGCGTACGTTGAACATGATCATGGCATAGTTATGTGATAAGTACTGACCAATGAATAAAAGAGCACGCGCTTATCGTCCCATGATGCATAGGTTCTGTTTCTGACCGTTGAGAAAATGGCCGGGTTGATCCAAAATCCGTCCATAGAAGCTCAAAGAGCGGTGATTCAGTTTCTTTCATTTGAAGGATGTCGACCAGTAGACATTCATCGAAAAATGCAGGCAGCATACGGTAACAAATGTGTGTCGAAGGCAACAGTGACAGACTGGGCACGAATGTTTCGGAAAGGACGTCAGTTCACGACATATCTTCGACAGCCGGGTCAAGCGCATATTGTTGCAATAGAAAAAAAACCATCGCCAAAATTGATGCAGCAGTACAGATTCACCGTTGTCGAAGCATGCGTTTGCTAGCCAAAGACTTTTATGTGTCAATTCGGACAATTCAAAAGGTCGTTCGTAAGAAACTTCAATATCGGAAGGTGAGTTCACAGTGGGTACCACGGCTGTTGACCGACCACCAAACAGAGGAACGCATGGGATGGTGTTTGAACCACTTGCTGCGTTACATAGTGGAGGGTGATGCATTTCTCTTCCGCATAGTGGCAGGCGATGAATCATGGTGTCACCACTTTGAGCCGAGCAGCAAAAGAGAGAGCATGCATTGGAAGCATCCTGGATCACCAAAAGCCAAAAAATTCAAGTTACAGGTTTCCGATGGTAAGGTTATGCTGATTTTTTTGACCATGAAGGGCTATTGTTGGCCGACTTTAAAGAACCAGGTGTCAACATTAACTCTACTCACTACTTGGAAATACTAGACAAGCTGCAAAAAGCCATCAAGAATAAACGACCAGGCATGCTTTCTTGCGATGTGATTTTGTTGCACGATAATGCTCGTCCGCATGTCGCAAAGATTGAGCAGGAAGCATTAGCAAGGATGAAGTGGGAAATTCTGCAACATCCACCCTATAGTCCTGATTTATCACCATGTGATTTTCATTTGTTCGGACCTCTTAAAAAAAAGTTCTCAAGGGGCAACGATTTCACACAGATGCAGACGTAATGAATGCGGTAAACATTTGGTTCAGTGAGCAACAACAATCATTTTTTTGCGGACGGCATTCGCCGCCTATCTAAGCAATAGGATGCTTGCCTGAATGCCTACGGCGACTTCTTCTGACCAACCCATGGTGTATAATTCATTCAAAATGAATGCTTTGTTTAATTCTACCACAACTATTAATGTTTCTTTCATGCTTTTGTAAAAAGCCATTGGAACGGGTTTCAAATGAACGTCCCTAATACAAATTTAAGAAAGAGGCGGCTTTTTATGGTCATGTATAAATGTCTCATGTAACAACTAGGACATAAATACCTCATGTAACAGCCAGGACGTAAATACCACATGTAACAACTATGACATATCTCATGTAACAACAAGGAAATAAATATCCCACGTAACAACTAGGACATAACTATCTCATGCAACAACTAGGACATAAATATCCAATGTATCAACTAGAACATAAATATCTCATGTAACAACTAGGACACACATATCTCATATAACAACTAGGACATAACTATCTCATATAACAACTAGGACATAACTATCTCATGTAACAACTAGAACATAAATATCTCATATAACAACTAGGACATAAATATCTCATATAACAACTAGAACATAAATATCTCATATAACAACTAGGACATAACTATCTCATTAACAACTAGAACATAAATATCTCATATACAACTAGACATAATATCTCATATAACAACTAGACATAAATATCTCATATAACAACTAGGACATAAATATCTCATATAACAACTAGGACATAAATATCTCATATAACAACTAGGACATAAATATCTCATATAACAACTAGGACATAAATATCTCATATAACCAACTAGGACATAAATATCTCATATAACAACTAGGACATAAATATCTCATATAACAACTAGGACATAAATATCTCATATAACAACTAGGACATAAATATCTCATATAACAACTAGGGACATAAATATCTCATATAACAACTAGGACATAAATATCTCATATAACAACTAGGACATAAATATCTCATATAACAACTAGGACATAAATATCTCATATAACAACTAGGACATAAATATCTCATATAACAACTAGGACATAAATATCTCATATAACAACTAGAACATAAATATCTCATATAACAACTAGAACATAAATATCTCATATAACAACTAGAACATAAATATCTCATATAACAACTAGGACATAAATATCTCATATAACAACTAGGACATAAATATCTCATATAACAACTAGGACATAAATATCTCATACTAACAACTAGGACATACATATCTCATATAACAACTAGAACATAAATATCTCATATAACAACTAGAACATAAATATTCATATAACAACTAGGACATAACATATCTCATATAACAACTAGGACATAAATATCTCATATAACAACTAGGACATAAATATCTCATATAACAACTAGGACATAAATATCTCATATAACAACTAGGACATAAATATCCTCATATAACAACTAGAACATAAATATCCATATAACAACTAGAACATAAATATCTCATATAACAACTAGAACATAAATATCTCATATAACAACTAGGACATAAATATCTCATATAACAACTAGAACATAAATATCTCATATAACAACTAGGACATAAATATCTCATATAACAACTAGAACATAAATATCTCATGTAACAACTAGAACATAAATATCTCATATAACAACTAGGACATAAATATCTCATATAACAACTAGAACATAAATATCTCATATAACAACTAGAACATAAATATCTCATATAACAACTAGAACATAAATATCTCATATAACAACTAGAACATAAATATCTCATGTAACAACTAGAACATAAATATCTCATATAACAACTAGGACATAAATATCTCATATAACAACTAGAACATAAATATCTCATATAACAACTAGAACATAAATATCTCATGTAACAACTAGGACATAAATATCTCATATAACAACTAGGACATAAATATCTCATGTAACAACTAGAACATAAATATCTCATATAACAACTAGAACATAAATATCTCATGTAACAACTAGGACATAAATATCTCATGTAACAACTAGGACATAAATACACCATGTAACAACTAGGACATAAATACTCCATGTAACAACTAGGATATAAATACCCCATGTAACAACTAGGACAGGAACTATGTAACAACTATTACATGAACTATGTAACAACAAGGACAGGAACTATGTAACACTGAAAATAGAGAAAACATGTTGCATATCCTGTACAAGACTTTCGGATCCACCCAACTCCAGGTTGTTTTACTAGGCAATGTTATGTTGAGTAGTTTGCCACTGCTTTCTGAATGAGAAGTCAACACTGAAGTCCAACTGACCAGTGTGTGGAATTAACCCACAACCCGCCCTCAGCGCACATGAATTGTCAGAGCGAGCGCATTAAAACCCTTGGCCACGCTGACCTCTCTAGAATTTAAGTTACTTGCATATCCTTTACAGGACCTCGCTGTCAACCCCAGCATTTTTGGCATTTTGTGATTTCTTGGCAAGTTTACGTTCAGTAGTTTGCCATTGATTTCTGAACAACCGACACTCATATGTTTGTATGGGGAACCAATGCAAGGCGGCCTGCTTCCATATATCCCGCAGCTGTGTTTTGAAGGCGGTATGCGGAATTACGTGTTGCATTCGTAAAGCCTTTGCCACAGAGCCGCGGTCTCGAGAATAGAGTGAGTAAAAAGTAATACCGATCTGAGAATGAAGCAGCCAAGAAAACTAACAATGCTTGCGTCATTTGACAATAATCTGGACAATGTGAGGCGAGATGTCTGGTACAGCACGAGATACTGACATGCCTAAGGACAAAAACAACAACGATTGAGAGCGACACTAGACAACCACCTTAATTCCGGCCTCGCTATTGTGCTCGTCCACTGTCCCCCTGATGTCCTTCTCGGAGCTCTTCCCGCCGTGCAAGAACTTCCGCGTGAACTTGATCCCAAACCTGATGTTGTCTCCGCATCCTCCCCAACGCCAGGTCTCCGTGTTCTCCAGATGTTTGGACTCATCGCACGTGCATCTGTCAATGATGCCCTGTGCGCATGCGCGGGCCACCTCATGCACCAGACCCGCAGACGATATTGCGAAGAGAAATGAAGTTTCCTTGAACCCTGAGAAAAGAAACAAAAAACGCAATGATAAATTAGACGGGTTATAAAACTTGTAGATACGTAGTTTGTTTAATTCATTCCACGTTGTTGCATAAACACTGTGTAGTTCTAGTTTCTAAAATAATTTTTATTGCCCACAATTTTTCCTATTGCATTCTTTGTTTTTGTTTTTTAAATTAAAAATTATATATATATATATATATATATATATATATATATATATATATATATATATATATACGGATGTAGCAGTCAACCCCAGCATATTCTTGGCTGTTTGTGATTCGTGGGCAAATTTACGTTCAGTAGTTTGCTATTCATTCATTCATTTATTCAGTAGCATGTCCTTTGCAGAACCTCGCTGCCGTAACAATCTTCCTGAAAACTTCTCAATCACAAGCAAGATGTCCCGCGTCCGATACACCCATCTGGAGATCATGCGCCATATCCTGCATCCATCTTCTCTTTGGCCTTCCTCTTCCTCTCTTCCCAGGCATATACCCCTCCATTATTGTTCTCTCCAAACTTTCAAGACGTTTCAAGTGACCAAAATATATCAATTTTCTGTGTTTTATCGTCTTTAATAGCCACCCCTCTTCAATATTCAGCTCTTGAGGTATGGATGCATTTGTTCTTTTCTTTACCCAAGATATTCTTAGAACCGGTCTATAACATTTATATTAGAAAGCATTTATGCGCTGTTCAGCTTGTTTAGTAAGTGTCCAGGTCTCACAGGTTGTATGTTGCAATGGGAAAGATGCCTGCTCTTAAAAATAATTTGCCATAGGTCAGAAAATTATGCACCACAATTATTATCTCTGCTAATAATAACGATAGAAGCATTACATTTGCAACAGTTTAAGTTTATAATCTCTTGAAGGTGTATACGAAATTGCACCTCTGTAAACCAATTCTAAATGGGACACAAAATATATAAATGTATAAGAAAACACCAGGAGCCGCAGTACAGAAGTGGCTGGACGTCCTCTGCCGGACAAGTGGTCTTGGGTTTGACACGCAAGTGAGCAGATTGGAAAGTTAAAATGGGCCTGGACTCCCAGGTCGACCCAGCCTATAATGGGTGCCAGGAGATGTCTGGGGAAACAAAGGCGGTCACTATCCACCCACTGCCCATTTCTCATCTCGTCATCTCATCATGCTCCTCTTGTACCTTGCTGTTTCGAGGTGAAGCATAAACAGCGTGAGAGAGCCCGTTTATGACCTTTATATATCGATATTCCCATGGACTGTTATTCCCTCCGTCCAACGTTTACCTGGTCGGCCCCTTCCTCTGCTTCACTCTGGTCTGTACATCATTGCTTGTTGTGGTATACTGTTAGCCCATTTGTCTATAAAAATGTGGGTCTACCACCATATGCCCAAATCTCCTTAAGGCGTATACATGGGTCCTGTAGTGTTATTTGTTATCAGAAAGAGGCAATCTGCAATCGTTACTTATATATTGGGCAAACAGAACGTTTTAAGGGAAGCTGAGTCGCAAAGACAACTTATCACAAACATCAGAAAGAGGCAGTCCTAGTTGTTTGGTCACATTATGAGAAGACAAAAATTGGAACATGTTGTGACAACCGTAAAGATTTGCAGAAAGAGAGATAGACGAAGACAGCGTGAGAAGATTCTTGACAGTCTTGTGTCATGGCACGGAAGCAGTCAACACACGAATTGATTGATGACGTCGAAGATCGTAATTTGTGGCGAGGCATGATCGCCCACGCCAGCCGGCAAGGCACTGGATAATGATATTAAAAAGAGAAGCATTGGAAAATCTCATTACTACTTCAAACCTCAGTGAAAACGATGCAGAGACACCTCAAGAGAAATAGTGCTGTTTGGACTGAGACGGTAGCACGGAAAGATAGCATCAACTGAATCGATCGGGAACATCAAAGAACGCGATCCTAGGTGATATACGAACACCTACGCCAGCTGACAGGCCACCTGATGATGATGATTCCTTGAAAACAAATGATGAACATAAACTGACTACTGCATTTATTGGGACATTAACGAACGAGAATGAGTTGAGATGATGAAGAGACGAGGACGATTATTTTGTGAAAGAAAGAAAGAAAGAAAGAAAGAAAGACCTACATATTCACAACTGCACACTTTCCCTAACTTAAATCAACGTGCACAGATACAACGAGCCACACTTCTTTCTAGGACAGCTGTCTTCAGGGCAGGATAGGACAAGAGACCAGCTCGGTCACAAGAAAGATGGTGCTGTCATCAATGTGCAAGCTAACATCAGGCCACTATGTCTCCATCGCCAGCAGAACACAAGACAGTGGAAACTTCATCTATCTATGGTGGGGTAAAAATTTATTCGTAGGATCTGTATCTTCATCTGTCCGTCCGTCCGTGCGTCCACCCACTCAACCATCCATCCGTCTGTCCGTCCATCCGTCCGTCCTCGCCAGCCATCCCCCACCCCGTCCGTCCGTCCGTCCGTCTGTCTGTCTGTCTGTCTGTCTATAAATCTCTATGTGTGTGGCATTATCCCCCATTATGACAGCCAAACATGGACTACAGCCCTGTCCATCTCAACAATACTGCACGTGCCAGCAAACACCGTGTGATGACATAATGAACCCAAACTGACTGCTATCTTTATTCGATATATGGACGAAAAAGAAGCTTTATTCGATACATTGACGAAGAAGAAGAAGAAGAAGAAGAAGAAGAAGAAGAAGAAGAGAAGAAGAAGAAGAAGAAGAAGAAGAAGAAGAAGAGAAGAAGAAGAAGAAGAAGAAGAAGAAGAAGATTTTTTGGTTGCTACGCTCACTTTGAACCCAAACGTAGTCCATACACTGCTACTACCTCTAGAAGGTTCCACAACTGTGCAGTGCACAGGACTGATTTTGCTTGTGGATTAGCATTCCTTATTGCCAGTGTCCTTCGCCTTATTGCGAATCAACTCTACTTCTGAGGTACTTGTAATTTACCCCCTCCCCCCCCCCCAAGTCATGTAAGAAAGTCAGCGTTTAAGTCCAACTGACCGGTTTAGGGGTTGAACCCGCTACCTCGCCATCAGCACACCGGAAGTTTAAGAGCGAGCGCTATTTTCAATTCGGCCATGCTGACCTCCATGAAGATAACGATGATCATGATCACGATTTTGAGAAAGAAAGAAAGAAAGACAGAAAGAAAGACAGACAGAAAGAAAGAAAGAAAGAAAGAAAGAAAGAAAGAAAGAAAGAAAGAAAAGAAAGAAAGAAAGGCGCAAAATGTTGCTAATTCGACACTGGTAATACGTTCCTGCCAGTCTCCTTAGCTAAGGTCTTACGGACGTGATTCGTGAGCCCACTTACCTGCAATCGAAACGCATCTGCGACCGATTTGGCAGCAGACCGCGGTGCGCTGGGTTTTAACGTGTTGGTATGATATCCGGTCGTTCAGAAAGCAATGGCAAACTACTGAACGTAAACTTGCCAAGACAGCAACAACAGCAGTAAAATGCTGGTGTTGACAGCGATGTCCTGTAAATAGGATATGCACACAGGAAAAAGTTCCCACCTCACCCCACTCTTCCAGCCACCATTTCCTCCTGCTACCATTTCTCTATGTTAACAATGCTGGCCTCAGGGGTTTCCCCTACCAACCTTGAAAACGAAAGCCCCAGGTGACATTGAGCCCAACAAAAAGATTGGGAGAAAAATATCTGACAGGTAGACTGCCCATCAATCGTCGCACCCTGTCAGTGAGTCTTTCAACTCCTTGATTTGTGATGCCCTTTGCTGTCCCTCTCGTTGAAATCCCTCGCTTACGTGACGACAAATCAAAACCAACCAAGGGACGCAAATTGCGATTTGATTATTTAGCGGTATTTGACATATGACCTCCCCTTTGGGACGCTAACTCCATTGACAGGATTGTGAGAAACCTGTTGTATGATTGTGAGAAAACCTGACGGTCCGTTGTATTTGACATGACTGGCAGCTGTTTATTTTTCTGCGGTTGATAAAGCTGATTTTGATTACTGGGACATCCCTCTCCCTCTTTTCTCCCTCTCCTCTTCTGAGACATATGGCTGTAGCGAACCTTGTCTCTTAGGAGCACGAGGCACACAGGGAAACCGCCTGACCAGCGTCCCTCTAGAGATCATGCGTGTACAGCTGCGCCTTTTTTGCCATTGAATTTAACTCTTAAACGACACATGGTCAGTATTGTAGGCCGATATTATAAAGGATTACTAGTGAGAGGCTATGTTTGTGGTACCTAACTTTACACGTTCATAGCAAGGGAAAGGTTGGAGAGGAAGAGATCGAACGAACGAACGAAGGAACTTGTTTAGAAAGGGTTAGAATTCGGCACGCATGCTTGCCTTACATTCGGTCCTTTCAATCACTCATCTTTCGTGCAAGTTACATTCACATAAGAAAATACGTTGCCAAATGAAGGGTGTGAACATAAACGATGAGACATGCAGGCAGGTAGACACACATACCACACAGACACGCGCTCATGTATAAACACATAATGCATACATAAATTAAACAAACTCTCACAGTTATGCACCCTTTCAAAACACACCAATACACACCCCCTTGCATACACAAATACTCACTCAAAGTCACAAACTCACTAACAAACATTTACTGATACATACTCGATCTCTCTTTCTTCATATCTCTCTCTCTCTCTCTCTCTCTCTCTTCTCTCTCTCTCTCTCTCTCTCTCTCTCGTTCTCTCGCTCTCTCTCGCTCTCTCTCTCTCTCTCTCTCTCCCCCCCCCCCCCCTCTCATATGGAGACAAAGAACTAAGAGAAAAGATGCTGGACAGTTAAACATTAAGGCATGAAGGAAAGTCGGTATCAGAAATGATTGGAAACACAAGAGACAGAAGTCTGTGGACAGACATGATCACCAATATCATACAACGTGGACAACAAAGAAGATTGGTAACACAAGAGACAGAAGTCTGTGGACAGACATGATCACCAATATCATACAACGTGGACAACAAAGAAGATTAGGTAATACACGAGACAGGAGTCTGTGGACAGACATGATCACAAATGTCATATAACGTGGACAACAAAGAAGACTGGTAATACACGAGACAGAAGTCTGTGGACAGACATGATCACAAATGTCATACAACGTGGACAACAAAGAAGACTGGTAATACACGAGACAGAAGTCTGGACAGACATGATCACAAATGTCATACAACGTGGACAACAAAGAAGATTGGTAATACACGAGACAGGAGTCTGTGGACAGACATGATCACCAATGTCATACGGCGTGGACAAGAAAAAGATTGGTAATACACGAGACAGTAGTCTCTGGACAGACATGATCACCAATATCATACGGCGTGGACAAGAAGAAGATTGGTGTCGTGTCCTCCTTTAAAGTGTCGTCCCTGGAGTGAGGAGATCCGACACCCACATTATAATATTTTTTTTTCCTCTCAATATTCTGGAGAATCCACCAGCTTCCGTCCAACACACTCCATCAGCCTATGGACACCTTTTCCTATCACTCTCACACTGTCGTACTATGCCCCCTTCTCATACTTCCCCAACGCAACATACTCAACAACTCTTGCTTCTAGAAATTAATAAAGAGTAATTTATTAAAATAAAAGTGTAACGTATATGAGACGTGTATGTGAAGAAAATGTGTGACGTGTTCTATAAAGTGTGTAGACTCTGACTCTCAGACAGCAACCCAGTCAGCTGATCCCAGCAAAGATAGACCACAGCACGGTACGTCAGAACACGTACTTCTCACCCGTTGCCGAAACCATCTTGCCGGATACTGCTTTGCCTCTGTAGACCTCTGGTAATCCAATTTCACGAACATCCGAAATAGACACCGGTGGTATTAACAGTTAATCATGGACCGGTTGCACTCTACACAATGTCCGTTCCTAACGTTCCTTAACAAACTGCACAAGTCTTTTGTAGTGTGTACGCAGTTAGTTAGTTAGTCGACAGATCATCCTCGTTGCACATCGAACCATTCAGTCCATAAGTGCTAATTACTAATGTTAATTGTTGCTGTACTAACACTAAGTACTCTTAGCCGGTTCTCGGTTCGTTACTACTGTCTGATGCTGTGTGGTGCATCAGTATGCATCACTCTCTTTGATGAATCAATTTCCTTCTAGCGTAAGTTACGTTTCTGTATGCAACTTTATTGACTCTTGAACTGGTGTTCTTCAGAATGGGTTTTTTAATTCTTTCCCAAAACTTGTAGAGTTTCCTTGGATCTGGTAGGGAACCTAGGATAGAAACAACACATCTGGTGATAGTACTAGTCACTGATCCCTTCGGCTTAAATGGCACTACTGCAGTCCTATCAATCATATCTACATCTGCCATTATAGGCACGTGCAAAATTAAGTCACTAATTAACACACGGTAGATATTATTTCCACTAAGCACTGCAGTGCCCTGGCACTCTGACTAGAGCATTTTTCAAGTCCCCCCTAGTTGATCCCAACTCGGGTTTATATGGCAAACTACCAAAGTTGGCCACGTGACGTTATCCTTTATGCCCCCACACAGGTGGCACCGTGGCAGATCATCCCTTGTCAAGAATCCATTTTCCTGGCTTTAGTCCTGTCAAAGTTGTCAGTAATAGTTTAGATTCTCAAACAAGCCAGCGAGTTTCTGTCGAGTTACAACAAAGAGTTGCAAATAACCCCGTCAATCCTCTCGATGTGCCGGAAACCAAGAATTGACAGATGCACTGTTTTCTCCCTAGTCGGGCACTTCCGACCTGTTGATAAACTGTCAATCTTCTGTTCCATGGTGACAATCCCAGCAGCCATTTCCGTCTGATGTCCGGCAGTATAGATGACAAACGGAACCATTCCATATCCTAAGCCGACAATCATATGTGATTCTAACTGTTAATGAACTGCCAACTCGATGTATCCATTCCTTCTCACTCACCACCAAATGTGTTTATGGGCTGACACGATGTAACCTGTGCAGCTGTGTTTACTCTGTTAGTACGACTGTTGTGGCCTAGAAAATATACGCCACGCAAACGTCGGTATTATTAGCTGGTTAACTCATGGCGCTCGTGACAATTGGTAATACACGAGACAGTAGTCTGTGGACAGACATGATCACTAACAGATCACCAACACATGGACTACAAGAAGACTGGTAGTACACGAGACAGAAGTCTGTGGACAGACATGATCACTAACAGATCACCAACACATGGACTACAAGAAGACTGGTAGTGAAGACTGGTAGTACACGAAACAGAAGTTTGTGGACAGACATGATCACTAACACATCACCAACACATGGACAACAAGAAGGCTGGCAGTACACGAGACAGAAGACTGGACAGACATGATCACTAACACATCACCAACACATGGACAACAAGAAGGCTGGCAGTACACGAGACAGAAGACTGGACAGACATGATCACTAACACATCACCAACACATGGACAACAAGAAGGCTGGCAGTACACGAGACAGAAGTCTGTGGACAGACATGATCATTAACAGATCACCAACACATGGACAACAAGAAGATTGGTAATACACGAGACAGAAGTCTGTGGACAGACATGATCACTAACAGATCACCAACACATGGACAACAAGAAGGCTGGCAGTACACGAGACAGAAGACTGGACAGACATGATCACTAACAGATCACCAACACATGGACAACAAGAATACTGGTAGTATACGAGACAGAAGACTGGACAGACATGATCACTAACAGATCACCAACACATGGACAACAAGAAGACTGGTAGTACACGAGACAGAAGACTGGACAGACATGATCACTAACAGATCACCAACACATGGACAACAAGAAGACTGGTAGTACACGAGACAGAAGACTGGACAGACATGATCACTAACAGATCACCAACACATGGACAACAAGAAGACTGGTAGTACACGAGACAGAAGACTGGACAGACATGATCACTAACACAGTCACCAACGCCATACGGCATGGACAACAAGAAGAACTTTTATAGTACTATTGATTTTATAGGTCTCGTGGAAGGAACCTGCTGTATACATGGGACATGTTAGGACATGCACATTTCTAAAGCTGGAGTGCACGGATGAATAAGTTGGCAGTTTTCCCCTCCTGTAGCGAAGGACGAGTGCAGGCATTGGACCTTCATGTAACCACGTCAAGCAGTTGCCAGCTCAACTTCAAAACCGTTACACCAAAGCACCCTCACACACACACACACACACACACACTTACACACACACTTACACACACATACACACACACACACACTGTTTGTGTACGTATATACGTATGCTTGCGTATTCATAATATGATTATACATTTCATTTTTCAACACCTCCAGCTCGCCCCGCCATCCTGTTTTCGTTTCCAGGTTTTACCTCCTCCACCTATTTACCTATTTCACATTTTATTTATTCCTTTCACAATGTGCAGTACTTTTCTGTGATTCTTTAGTTTCTGTGATTCTTCAGTTTCTGTGATCTTGATATTCAATGATTGGTCAGGTTGGTCATCGCACCACTCAGGACAAGTCCATGGGTGCTCCGATATCATCCTGAACATCACCGCCAGCATACAGCGACAGGTGGCACCACTTCTGTGTTAATCAAATGGTTACAGCGACAGGTGGCACCACTTCTGTGTTAATCAAATGGTTACAGCGACAGGTGGCACCACTTCTGTGTTAATCAAATGGCTTGTGCTGTTGACAAAATGTGAATGTCTTGCGGCTCGTCGCGTCACCCCCACCCCCCTCACTCTGGACAAGGAAGCAGATTCCATTGTCTATAAATTCATCTGTTCGCCCAGCGTCTCTTATGGCGTTGATGATGCCTGGCCCATCCATTGCTCTTCCCACCTCGACTTCGCCATGTCTGCCAGCGAATCTTTCCACTCGTTGCTTTATTTCCGTTTTCTAGCTAATTATTCTTGTGTTCGTTGATGAAATCTTGTTGTCCATGTGTTGGTGATGTGTTAGTGATCATGTCTGTCCAGTCTTCTGTCTCGTGTACTGCCAGCCTTCTTGTTGTCCATGTGTTGGTGATGTGTTAGTGATCATGTCTGTCCAGTCTTCTGTCTCGTGTACTGCCAGCCTTCTTGTTGTCCATGTGTTGGTGATGTGTTAGTGATCATGTCTGTCCAGTCTTCTGTCTCGTGTACTGCCAGCCTTCTTGTTGTCCATGTGTTGGTGATCTGTTAGTGATCATGTCTGTCCACAGACTTCTGTCTCGTGTACTGCCAGCCTTCTTGTTGTCCATGTGTTGGTGATCTGTTAGTGATCATGTCTGTCCACAGACTTCTGTCTCGTGTATTACCAATCTTCTTGTTGTCCATGTGTTGGTGATCTGTTAGTGATCATGTCTGTCCAGTCTTCTGTCTCGTATACTGCCAGCCTTCTTGTTGTCCAAGCCGTATGGCGTTGGTGACTGACACCGACATCGAGAGACCAGAAGTCCGTGTTTAGTCAGTCGTCCAAGTCCAGCAAGGGATCCGCCAGGCGCCAGCTTCCGGCAGTACCCACTAGAGATGTGCCAGCGCCTATCAGCGTGTCCAGAGAACACGATCGCATGTACAAACGTGCCTTAACTGGCGACGCAGCCGTGGGGAAGTCCAGTTTTATTGTTCGACTGTGCAAGGGCAAGTTTGCTCCCAATATCAGCTCCACACTGGGTGTAGATTTCCTAACAAAAATGTTAGACGTGAATGGACACCCAATAGCTTTACAGTTATGGGACACGGCTGGGCAGGACAGATTCCGCAGTGTGGCCAGAACCTACTTCAGACGGTTCGACGGTGTGTTATTGTTGTATGATTTCACATATGAAAGATCTTTCCTCAATCATCGCCAGTGGGTGGATGCTATCAGGGCATTGTCATGTTGTTATCTCAGCACTACAGAGCTCACCGTATGGAGTCAGCCAGATTACCGATGTCATTGCTTTGTTTTGGGGCTCAACTATCTACCTGCGAGAGTTATTTTTCCGTTGTGCAGTGATTTTAACTATGTAGTATATACTATTTGTTATATATTGCATGAAATTGGTTTTGTTCTCCGTATCCATGTATCTACTGTGTTCGCCAGGAATGAGGCGCTGGTACCTCTTGCCCCCGGGTAGATTGGGCTCGTTAGCTATTACAGCGGCCAATCTAGGAGGTAGAAAACTCCGATTATAACCCCCAAGTTAAGGTTGACCAACGTGCCGAGGACTGAATGGCCACGGGTGAGCTGGTCGTGAACGTGGAACGTCTGGTATGCGGGCGGGGCGGCGCCAGGCGTATTGACACCTGAGGGACATCCCCTGCCCCTTCCCTAGCAGGCAGGCTCTACTAGGGTGACCGATTATATCCTGCCGTCATATCTAACCAACTATGAATAATACAAAGAATTATCGCCGAAGCAACGGAGTACGTGCTTTGTGCTCGATACCTTTGACAACAGCCAGCGGGGAGAGAATGAAGCGGAGGAGAAGAGATAGGGGAGAGGGGGGAAGGAAAAGGAAGAAGAGGGCTGGAGCCAGAAGGGGTAGAAGGAAAACGGATCGTTTGGGACTCAAAAATGTACGGGTTGGGTATTGGAATTGCCGTAGTGCAAAGCAACGAGGACCAATACTGGAGAAACTGGTCTACGATTTTGATGTCCTGATGTTACAGGAACTGAATACGAACTCTTTTAAGTGCTCTGGCTATACATGTTACATCAACCCAACTGGGCAGGGAAGACATGGGCAGGCTCTGGTGGTCAAGGATGGTTTACAGCATTCAATACTGGATATGAGTGGGTGGAGTCAGGAGAGTGAAGAGGTGCAGGGAATGCGGATACAAATCAGCCGATACAGCTGGAACCTGATAAATATATATGTGAGTGGGAATCTTGCATAAGCAGAGAGAGTAGGGACTAATTGAAAGGTTTAGTGGACACCCCAGGTTCCAGGTATCTGATATGTGGTGATTTCAATGCCCGCGCCAAAGAATGGGACAGGTCGGGAGAGAACAGATAGGGAACTGCTATTGCTGAGGCCTTGCTTGAGACGGATGTTATCTGTCTAAATGACGGGACACCTACTAGGCTAGCAATGAGACCGGCAGACCCTGACACGGCCATCGACCTGACGCTTGTATCCCAAGAGGCGGCATCAGATATAAAATGGAGCGTCCTTGGAGACCATGGAAGTGACCACCTCCCCTGTTCTGTGCTGATACCTAAGTCCAGCACAGTTAGGACTATAAGAGCTCGCAGGGCGTTCAGTTATGATCGCGACTACTCTTCGCTCTTGGGGCGTCTTAGATAACAGGGAAGATCTAAACCAACAAGAAGAATCTTTACCCAACCACCATGGTGGACACCAGAGGTCGAGAATTCATGGCGGGAAATGAGGGCGACCATAAGGAATTGGCAGAGGGTGCGGAGAGCAACCAATTCAGTTGACACAGAATTGGAAGAGGCTGAAAGGTATAAAAAGTAAAGGTGCAGGATTTTAAACTCCAGGCAGCTGAGGCAAAGAGGATTAAGTGGGAACAGTTTATCAATGAAGTTGGTGGGGATGTGACACTGGGAAAATTCTGGAGACTGCACCGGCAGATGAAGAGACAGGTGATGCTTGGTACACATGGCACCGTTTATGATGATAATAACCGACCTATGACAACTGACAAGGACAAAGAGGAGGAGGCTCTTGCGCGATTTTTAAAACAGACGGATCAGCAATATAGGGCTATTAGAGATAACTTCAGAGAAGCCTTGTCGCGGGTCACTAGGAAGGAGGACTGCGAGATTAAAGTGGAGGACTTTAGACGGGTACTGAAGCGGGCTAAAGACACAGCGCCAGGTCCGGATGGGGTGAGGTACTCCCATATGAGGAACATAACTGATGGGGACTTGGAGGAGATGGCTCTTTGTTTCAACCTAAGCATCAACACGGCGGAAATACCCCACGATTGGCTGCGTAGCTACCTGGTCCCCCTCCCAAATCCAGGTAAGGATCACTCCAGACTTAATGGATACCGAATCATAACCCTGCAAAACACGTATGGCAAAGTCCTCGAAAAAATAGTAGCACGTAGGCTCGTGCAACATTTGGAAAGTCGGAATCTGCTTCCCCAAGGACTCGGGAGCTACCAGTCGGGAAAGGACACCTGGGCCAATGCTGCAACTTTTGCATTCGATGTCTATGAGTGCTTCCAGGATAAAAAGGAGACAGTGGCGGTAGCTCTTGACCTGGAGGATGCGTATAACAGGATTAAGTATGATCGGTTAATACACACACTGCTAGACATGGAGGTCTGCCCTTGCCTTGTTAGATGGGTTGCGGCAGTCCTTTATGAGCGTAAGGTTGCACTGCGCATGGGTTCCTGGACTTCTGACCCCTGTACTATTACACCTGGGTTGTCGCAGGGATCTGCCTTGTCCCCAGTGCTCTTTAATGTCTACACCAGCAAAATCGCAGCTATTGAGACACCAGGTGTGGGAAGAATCTTGACATTTGCAGATGATGTGCTGGTGTACAGACAGGGCAGAGACAGGGCTAGTTTGGCGAAAGACTTACAGGTGGCGGTAAATAGTGTGGCGGAGTGGTGCAGGGACGCAGGGGCCATTATAATCCCAGACAAGGCATCGATTGTGGATAACCGGATCGTCAAGGCAGACGTCCCAGGTATTATGTTGAATGGATGTCCGCTTCGTCGAGAGAGTAAATTGAAGTACTTGGGTATCCCCTTTGACAGGTGTTTGTCTTTTAAGGATTATGGGGAGGCTTTGGTGGTGAAGGCTGGTAGGGGACTTAATGCCTTGAGGGCTATGGCAGCAACTGGGGTTGATCAGAGGATACTGTACAGGCTCTTTCAGCAGTTAATAATTTATGTCATTGAGTATGGTTTGGGGCTGCTGACAGTATCAAAGAGCCAGCTTGAAAGGTTGGAGCGCATACAGAATGCTGCCATGCGGTTAATCCTGGGGTGCACAAAGGACACACCAATTATATGCATGAGGCATATCCTGGCGCTACCAACAATGACGGATAGGCATAGGGTCCTTCAGGCCAAATGGTACCTGAGAGTTTCCGCAGACAGGGATCACCCGCTGCATGCAGCAATGGATATGGTTAAGGGTCATAGACTAAGACGAGGCAGGTCCTGGATAGCACAGGCAGAACTTTCTATAAGTCAGGCGTGTGATCTAGAGACCATCAATCGTGAAAGAGAGTGGGTGGAAGTTCCGGAAGACATGACGGACTGCCACAATGTAATAATAACACTGGGTCGTGAGTGCAGAGAATGGGCAGCAGGCCGCACTGAGTTTGAAGTTCAACAGCTGATCCAGAGAAACACACATCAAGGTGACATAGTCATCAACGCCGATGTGTTAGTGGTGAGAAACAGACGTAGTGGCTGGGGCTTTATTGCAAAGGCTAATGGGCGAGTCTTGAAGAAGGAGAGTCTGGCATATGAGACTATGACCTCCAGCATGAGAATGGAGGTGGAGGCAGTAACAGCGGCATTCCGGTGGCTAGAGGAGACTACTGCAATACACGTTGTATTCATTACGGATTCAAAGAGTATGCTTAGCATGGTGGAGAAAGGAATGCTTCGTGTGGAATGGCTCTCGTCGCTTCAGAGGTCACAGATCGTGAGAATTGTATGGATATTTTGCCCTGGCCATGCGGGTGTACGAGGGAATGAACAGGCTGATAGGCTAGAAGGGAGGGCACCTCTTGGTGGTATGTTGTCTATGGACAAGGGGGAGGTGGTTGTGCGCTTGTGGGACCAGGTGGAGAAGGCGGAGGAACAGATTGAGAACCCATATGTGGAAAGAATGAGATTGCGGGGGATCGGCAGGGGTTATGGAAGAATATCAAAACTGAAAGGGAAGACCAGGAGAACTTTTAATCAGATAGCGGTGGGAACGATTAGTAGTATGACTCTTCGCTGGCTGTTGAACGAGGGGACGGAGCACATATGGGAATGTCCTGAGTGCAGTGATGACGGTTCTTAACTCAACTCAACTCAACTAACCATCTAACGAATCAAGCATGGAACCAACTAACCAACCAACTAACGAACCAACGATTCAACTAATGAACTAACCAATCAACTAACTAATCAATCAACCTACTAACTAACCGACAAACCAATCAATCGATCAATCAACCAACCAAGTAACCAAGATGAATGGTATTAGTCATTCTCAGCTCATTGCTTCAACTTGAATTAAAATTATAATGCCACCACACGTCATCACACAGACTACCAGAAGTGATTTAATGAAACACTGAAATGGAATAGGAAGCAAACATTTTACTCAGCCTGGGATGGTAGCGTCTCAACCACTGAACCCTCTGTAAGTCGCGTTTATCAAATTGTAGCATATTACCAACCACTTTAACAGATTCGTGGTTAAAAATTTTTTAAAGTAGGTTTGGACTAAACAAAAATGTATGGCAGAAAATGGGAAGTAGGGTGTGTCACAGTTATGAATTAAAAGCTGTAACTATGGTAGCAGACATGCTGAGTTATAATGCAAGGACAACATTTTGGCGATATTCAAACCCATGGCAGAAACGAGAAGTTATTTAAGACAATTAATCATCCCCTGGCACTTAATCAGTTAAGTAAGGCGTCGTACACAAAGAGTTAAGCAAATGTGACGTCATGAGATGACTAGTGCTGAAATGTTATACCGAACCTGTTTTACTGTATGGCAGCGAATCATGGAAGGGGAATACACAAAATAGAAAAAGATGGAAGCAGCGAAGATGTTACTGGGAGGAATGTTGTGAATTTCTTGTACTACCAGAGTAACTAACAATGATTTTATGGAAGAGGCTAATGAAACTAGAACATTATATACAACTATAAGAAAGAGATACACGTCATTGTTTGGTCGTCTGGTGAGAAGAGAGGTACCGGAGACTGGAACGATTAGTTGGAAAAGAGGCAGAGGCAGCCCAAGAGAAATGATGCTGGGTGGACTGAGACGGGGCATGAGGATCAGCAGTATTGATACGGAACACCAAGAGCTGAGATGTATGGAAAGGCATGAACGCCTACGGGATCTGGCAGGGCACATGATGGTGGTGATGATGATGATGATGATGATGATGATGATGATGATGATTATGAGTACCACTAGTCCCCATGAGCTCCCCGTTCAAAGCGGTATTCCCCCACCCCCGCTGTCATACCGTCACCTCTCTGGAAGCATTCAACAAACTTCCCCTAACCGGGTCACTGTCATCCCACAACAACCGAACGAAAGCCCGCATCATTCACGCCACCCTTCCCTGCCCTGTCTTGTTTGTATGTTTGCACCCACGGTCCCCCACAGATTTCCAGCTGGTTAACTTAATCTGCTCAAGCTCTGGGAGGTCTATTTTGCTCCTGTTTGTATAGTTTCCCCCAGCTATTGATTCCATATAATTCTCCTGTCACCGAGCGATTCCCAGTTCTAAAATGCCCCAACAAAGCGCACGGGGGTGTTTCCCCTTCTCACTTGCCCTGTCTTCACGAATGTGAACGAAAGGGATTCCAATACTGGGCGAGAACTTGAAAAAGGCACCATAGAAAAATAAACAAATACAAAACATCGTTTGTATTCTTAACCCGATGTAAGCTCAGCAAATTTAACCCGTGGCCTGCCAACAACACGGTATGAATGACGAGTGTATACCGAGTTAATTAGAAATGAGACGGGCAGTTGCTTTAGGGATTATGGTTGTGATTTACCTGGGACACAGGTCGTTTCTGCCAGGGACGATATGAGCACCCTGTCAGCTTGAGTTTTTCTAGAGGCAGAAAGCTGTCAGAAATATCCTAGTGTCTTCTTGATTCTTCTTCTCCTTCGTCGTCCTCTTCTTGTCCGTGTTCTACTTTTTATTTTTCTTCCTCTTTCTTCCTCCTCCCACTTTCTTCTTTTCTTTCTTGTTTCCTTCTTGCTCCCACTTCCTTCTGCTTGGTCCTCCTTCTTGATCCTTTCTTTAAAGTCCTTCTTCTTCTATTTTTTTCTTCTTCTCCTCCTTTCTTCTTCCTCCTCTTTCTCCCGTTTTCTTCCTTTTCTTCTTTCTTGTCCTTTCTGTCTCCTTCTTGTTCCTCTCATTTCTTCTTCTTCTTCTTCTTCTTCTTCTTCTTCTTCTTCTTCTTCTTCTTCTTCTTCTTCTTCTTCTTCCTCCTCCTCCTCCACCTCCTCCTCCTCCACTTCTTTTTTGCTGCTGCTGCTTCTACTACCAAAGATCGCATGTTTGATCATGTCATCATCAGACAAACTTTCATATTTTTGTAGTTCCCGTTATCTTTATTTAGCTTGGAGTTTAGTACTGAGCTAGTGGGTCAGTATATCTCTCTTAGCTCTCTATACAGGACAGCCTTGCATAATATGTTCACAGTAGTTCGTTTAATTCGCAGACAGACGAAGCACGTGCATGCATTTATTTAGTACAGTGGTTCTCAACTTTTTTTGCCCCCCCCCCCTTTTTACCATATGTTCAGAACGTCATTCTCCCCCCCCCCCCCTTTCGAATTTCCTCCCTATAAATCCCCCACCCCACCCTTACACAGTATACATAAAAATGGAAGCTAAATTTAATAACACATACTAGAACAAGTCTAGACATCTACATAAAACGTGATTTGTGGGTATACTTACGTTATAGAACGAATTTCATTAAGGCGAGAAGTACAGAACCGTAAAATTTAGAGGGAAAAACAATATTAAGTAACTGGTTCTTGTATTAATGCGACCTTGAAATAATCTTAATTCCTCCCAGGTAACCCTAAAATTGCCCCTCCCCCCGCCCACCGGTTGAGAACCACTGATTTAGTATGTCAGGCTAAGAATGCCTAGTCCTGCATCGGGAAACTGTCGGATGCAAAAAGAAATTCTTCAGGCTCAAGAAACCCCCCCCCCCCCCCCCCCCCGCAAGGTATACACTGTCAATGTTGGTATGACCGTCGTCTTCGCCAGTCCCTCGTCTGGAGCACACATCGGCCATCATTATTCCCTCCAATGCTTTCAATGCCATCAGATATTTAGTTCAATTGATTTTGTTATATTGGTTTGTCGGGACTGTTGTCTCTTCTACTTTTCACATGGGGCAGTGAGGAGCATTTTGTGTTATATTCACTGGCACGGGAACGAAACATTATGAGGTGACACTTTACCGTGAAGTTAGAACCGCGACTAACGACTAACTATCGATTGATTAGTTGTTTATTGTTCGTTCGCAAGAAAACACAAGAAGAAGGGCAGAATGTCAGACGGGCCTGCGTGCCCAATTCTTAACCCTTTGAAAATAAAGATTTTCGTTCGTTCGTTCGTTCGAGCTACTTCTGTTGGGATGTATCCGTAAACAAGGAGCTCACACTGCGGATCGTCTTGTGCATTCACTTGTCGACTCGAGGTCATGGGTTGAAATCCTCTTTATGATGGAGTTTGTTTATGACCACACAGCTTCCGGGTCGATAGATACTGATGTTGGTGTACCAGATCGTTTTCTTGGAGGTCAGGTGACCCTGTAAACACTGTGCACATCACCCACACAGTGCCGTTTGGTCACTATAATATGACCCTACTACGCCATAATAGCGTGATAATGGGGTCGTTTACATTTGTCTCTTTACCCTCAGGATATGAGCACTTCTAGGGTATAACTGGCAGCAATCAAGTGGAAACTTTCTCTGCTATATAATTCCCGATCAGTGCCTATGAAATCTTCAACTCTCTTCTTCTTCTCCCTATCTCGCCCCCTCTTCTTCTTCGTCATTTCCTCCTCCTCCTCCTTCTCCTCTGCCTCCCCCATCTTCTTCTTCTTCATCTTCTTCTTCTTCTGTCTTTATTCCTCACTGGAACATAGGTCCTAAACTAACTCAAGGCTTTCTTATATTTTGCTATCTCTTGCAGCTCTCGCCATATCCTCCATTTTATTCATCTCTACCTCAGGTTCTTTTCTCTGCTAGGCTCTATGGCAGCCTCTATATCGTCTGCATTGATGCTCACCATGGTATGAGTGTCGATCTTTCAAAGAGCAATGACAAACTACGGCACATAAAATTGCCTAGAAAATCGCAAACGGTCAAACATACTGAGGTTGATTGTGACGCCCTGTAATGTGCATGTAGCTGATTGGGTGTGTGTATTTGTAACTGTTTTAATCGTCCACAGTGTTTCTGATCCACACAGCCGTACTGATTTAACCTCTGACATCCCAGGCAAGGGTCAGCCGTGACCAGCAATACAAACACCCACCTCGGCCAGACACATGTCTGCCTGACCTCAAACTGACCAGGTCTACAGATACGTGACCCGTCACTTAGTCTGGCACACCACGTACAGTAATTCCCATGAGCCGGCAAACAGTTTACGCCAGAATTGGGCCATTGTACTGTTTAAGAACCACTGCTATTTCTGTGTAAAAAGCGTAACGCGTTATTCGCTTCATGCGGTTAGCTGATCAGCTCATTCCCCACAGCCGTTTTTGGACCAAGTCAGATATATATAGTTAGTTAGTTGCATATTCATTACAGGGCGTCGCAGTCAACCCCAGCATTTTGAGCTGTTTGTGGTTTCTCCTCAAGTTTACGTTCAGTAGTTTGCCATTGACTTCAGAATAAACCCATATGTTTGTAGGATACATTCGGGTGATGTGGTCAGTATCACGTCGGCCGCCTTTACTCTCCAAAACATTTCCTGTAACCCACTTCAGGGGTCACCCTGGGAGCCAGTTAAATAATAAATGTAGATCCGAACCAATGACCAACGGGCCGGCGGGCAAGAGTCTAACCACTGAGACGAGAATCTAGCCACTAAGACGAGAGTCTAGCCACTAAGACGAGGGTATAGCCACTAAGGCGAGAGTCTAGCCACTAAGACGAGAATCTAGCCACTACGCTACCGCTGCTCCCATTCTGCCGTGGGGTGTGACATCATCTGGACTTCACGTAAACTGTTAATGTTTGATGACGTGCGGTAACCATGTCGATTCTTCATGTTAAAAAAAAAACGTCATACCAGTTCATCACGACCAATTTTCTGTATCAACAAACAAGGTAACGAATGATTATAAAATAAGCAAGACAATGTATACGAACAGACTCGATAACAGAGTTAAAAACAAGTGAAAAAAAATATGAACTAAACCCACAGAAATGTGTTTTTACACCAGCATTTATAAAATACTACGGGCAATCTGATTTAGTTAGTCGCGGTTCCAGCTTCACGGCGAAGGTCGCCCCATTATGCCCCGTTCCTGTGCCAGTGAATATCACACAAAATGCACCTCACTGCCCCATGTGAAAAGTGGAACAGACAGGAGTCTCGACAAACCAACATCCTCCACTGGCACACTGTATAATGCCGCTGCCAGAATGACAACACAAAAGTCACACACACAAAAATACAGTTCGTCGTCGATGAAACCGGCAGTTACTAGAAAATCACCAGCCACACATTACTGCATAAATGCAGTTATTTCAGCGCCATTTTCCTGATCATGCAATTCACGCAACAAACAACCGCGGGCAGTCTAAATAACAAACAATGTCTCAGGAAATCTCTGGCCACATTAAACGCCGCAGTGGTTTAGAACAGAACAAGATGTTTAATTCGCAAGAGAATCGACTCTGTTGTATCGGATTGTATCCCACACGGCACTGCCTCTTTTCTCAGGGAGGCCTGCTGAATGCGGCCTACACATTTCGAGCACTGAAACTCCAGCGACGACCTCCAGGAGTCTCCGCGAAAATTTTGAACCGAATGTCGTAGTCCGGAATCGAACCTACAACCTTCCGTGGGCATGACAGGCGGCGTAACCACTTGGCTACGGAGACTCCCTAGTGGTTTACAAAGACCATTATGTGAAGCGTGGTTCCTGGAAGAAGAGGGGTCGACCACCATGAAGATGGACACAGGACTTGGCAGACACTTTGGGCATTGCATTGCATCGAGCAAGGAATCGAAACATTCTGAGACGGGGCCTGATGAGTGCGACGTTCTGCACAGGTCCTACACAATGAAGAACCTAAATTAGGTGTTGTACAGGGTTCAAGATTTGAATAACATGTTCCATATCAACAATCCACACTTGTGATATGAGATGCCTGAGAAGAGCTACCAACTTAATTATCCAATTATCCAAATTAACCAATTCCTTAATTAAGAAATGATGTTATTAGACATACGGTGGGGAGGTTAGCATGAGTGAATAGATAAGAACTCGCATTATTAAATACCCGGTGTGCTGATGCCAAAGTAATTGGTTTAACCCCTACACTGGACATTAGGACTAACATGTTGATTTCCCGTCCTTGACTTGGGGGTGTAAATTATAAATACCTCTGAAGTAGGAGTGGGTTTGCCTGATGGCGAGGGATACTGGTAATAGGGGAGACTAATCCACACGCAAAATTCAGTCTAGTGCTACTAGAAGTAGTGTGTACTGGCTACGCTTGAGTTGAAAGCGAGCGAGCGAAAAAAAAAAGAAGAAAAGACAGACGGTGCGACCAGCAAGTTGTGCCACATATATTGAAAGGCAGAAGATTAAATGATTCGGTCATCTAGTTAGTATGCAACACATTATCTACCACATTGGTTCTCAACCGGTGGGGAATGCCCCCCCCCCTCCCCCCCGGGGAGGAATTTTAGGGTTTCCAGTTGGGGGGGGGGGGGGGGGGGAATTAAGATTATTTCAAGATTGCGTTAATACAAGAACCGATTACTTGATATTGTTTTTCCTTTCGTACTTAACAGTTCTGTACGACTCACCCTTCTAAAACTCATTTTATAAAGTAAGTAGACCCACAAATGACGTTTTATGTGGACGTCTAGACTTGTTTTAGTATGTGCTATTAAATTTAGCTTCCGTTATTACGTATACTGTGTAAGGGGGGTGGATTTTTAGGTAGGAAATAGGAAGGGGGGATGACGTTCTGAAAATATGGTGAAGGGGGGCACGAGCCAAAAAAGATTTAGAACCACTGATCTACCACCACTGGCCCTACATCAAAGAAATATGATACGCGAGAAAGAGGGTGCCGGAGAAGAAAGTGGATTGACGATATCAAATACATTGTACTGGTACATACACACTGAATGACACTATTCAGTGTCACCCATAGGGCCATAGGGCGCTGGAACATCAACTATATCTGCCCACGACGCTTGACGGCAAAAGTGGAAAGTGATCATGGTGGTGGGGTGGTGATGATGATGACGATGGTGATGATGATGATGATGGTGATGATGATGATGGTGGCGGTAATGGTGATGATGATGGTGATGGTGATGGTGATGATGAAAGAATGTGTCAGACAAAGATGTGTACTGTTTCCAGATGTTTCCCCCCATTATACAGTGAACATATAATGAGATTTACAGAAAATATGCCTTGGGTCAGGGTGGTGGCCATGATTTAAATAACTTCCGTTAAGCTGCTGTGGGTGATAATTTTGAAGTTATTGTAATCGCTTCGCACTTACTTTAGTTTCACCTATCAGTTATAGGAAAACATACTGACCAATAAAAATGTCAATTGCAACGAGAAGAAGAGTGCTGAAGTGATACAAAGAGCCTGTACTTTTGTATGGAGGTGAAGCATGGACAATGAACCAGGGCCGTGCTGTGGAGTTTCTCAGTATGATGCAAGTCTTCGAAATGCGGCCCCTTAATGATGCAAGTCTTCGAAATGCCGCCCCTCCTTCGCTGCTTATGCCGCCCCCTTAAGGTGCCTCCTGATGTGGCCCCCTCTCTCTATCATTGCAAGGCGCGTCCCTGCAATGAACAGACAAGCTGAAAATCATCAAATAGCAGGGGTAATCTGGTTTCTGAGGAAAATACAAAGAACACCATGGACAGACACAAAAGCAATGAACAAGTCCTACAAGAAGTAGATGAAAACCATAAACTGATTAGAGAAATTAGATTGTATACAATCACCCATTTTGGGCCAGAGTATGAGATGAATTAAACTAGAGAACTTGGTGACACCTTGCAAGGCTGAGGGGAACAGAACAAAGGGAAGTCGGCGAAATAAATGTCTCAATGGCTTGGTCATGTGACCTGGTCGAGACAAGAACACAGAGCTGACCCACGACTCTGGTGATGATATGGCGAAACATGACCGCCCACGTTAATCGGCATGGTTATCAGTTATAGACTATTATATTGAAGTTTCTGTATAACTTTGCTTTATACTGAAGTTACTGTATTAGCTTCTAACACACTTCAGTATCAGCTATCAGTTACAGAATAGTATATTGAAGTTTCTGTATACCTTTATACTGAAGTTACTGTATTAGCTTCTAATACACTTCAGTATCAGCTATCAGTTATGGAGTCGTATATTGAAGTTTCTTTATATCTTCCTTTAAACTGAAGTTACTGTATTAGCTTCGAACACACTTTAGTATCAGCTATCAGTTATAGAGTAGTATATTGAAGTTTCTGTATAACTTTACTTTATACTGAAGTTACTGTATTAGCTTCGAACACACTTCAGTATCAATTATGAATGACAGAACATTGTACTGAAATTCCTGCGGCAGCTTCGCGCCTACACCCGGACCAGCTAAGGGATGACCCCAGAGTTGAAGTCACTTCACCGTGAGAAAGACCACCAGCCCTGGGTTCTAACTACTCAAACATCCATTTGATATTGACCTTTCGAGGTCATTTATCAACTGGCCCTAAGTGACCGAAGCTGTGGAGGAATGTCGTGCGGGTATCAAGGAAGATCCTGGCCTGACGGGCGCTTTCTAAAGTTAAATAAGTGTTTCCCTGGCTGTGAATACACAAGTCAATTAGAACGATAAGAAACGATACATCCAGTTTGTCGATGGCAAACTGCGAGAACCTATTCTCGTCGGCGTAGGGAAGATCTCATTGAGCGGTAACATTTCTGGACCGTTTGGTGTTTTCCAGAACAATCCAGTGTCCCTATATCGCAGAGGTCGGGACAAGAGGTTCTCAGAGTGTTGACAGGGGCCAACTTTCAGCATTTATAGAGTACAAGAAAGACACTAAAGCAATAAAGGATAACTAGGACAATAAAACAATTTAAATATATGTGCACACCGGGATTCTACGTAACATTTCGGAATTACGCTTTGCTGCCAAAGCACTCATTGTCAGAAAATGAAAAACACGTAAACCGCTAGCGTCTCTTCCCGCATGACCCATTAAATAACGAAACAGTAATATACGGTTTTATCCATGAGTAACCTTTATACAATAAAACCTCAGTTTTTGTTGCCTTCCGTTGTCGACAGTTTCGGTGTTCGTCGATGTTTTCAGCGGAAAATGTGTCTCGGTTTTCGTTGGTTGCTTCGGATTTGGCCAGCGTACCCATATGACCTGGCTGCTAATTTTGCGAAAACAAAGGGACCCAAGCGTTCTTCTGCTCAGTTTGACGTTGTTTTTCGTTGCGTGAGCATCACTTGCTAATAATAAAACACGATAGAGGCATTAAGATTGCCTAAATCGGCCGCATGTACGGGAAGTCGTCACCCACGATAAGTTCCATTGTGGCGAAACAGGAAGCAATAAAGCAGGCTAATGTAGCGATAGGCATGAATATGCTCACCAAACAGAGATCGCAAACAATTGAAGATGTAAAACAGTTATTATTAATTTGGATATATCAAAACCAGTTAGATGGCGATTCTGTTTCGGAGGCAATCATATGTGAAAAGGCCAGACTGTTGTCATTAAGAAAATGCCTGGGGCGAGTGCTAGTGTACTTAGCGATTTTAAGGCCAGCAGAGGATGGTTGGGGGGGGGGGGGGGAATCAAGAGCGCACTGC
>JACEFZ010028013.1:257500-300000 GCA_014155875.1 Cepaea nemoralis
TACAAAAACTTCAGGCCGGTCTAAGTAGGTGCTGACAATAGCCACTCACGAGTGGCAACTGTTACATTAACCAGTCCAGTGATGACGACAAGACCTCCTTGTTGAGACACGACGTCTACACCTTCAGCCAGGGATCTCAAAGTCTTCACTACCAAGGTCAGAAGTCACGTGGTCCAAACGTTAAGAGCGCTAGCTCTTAAAATTCGGTGCGTTGATGGCGGGGTAGGGGGGTTCTCTCGTCAGTTGGAGTTCAACGTTGACTTCTCATCTTTGATTAAGTTCAAGTTAGTTGATCTTTACAGAACGTCGTGATCAACCCCAGCATTTTTATTTTGGCTGTTTTTAATTTTACTGGGAAAGTTTTACTTATAATAGTTTGTCATTGCTTTCTGAACGACCGACGCTCTTACCGCTGCTAAAAATTAACACAAGGCGGTCTGCTTCCAAATCGCTCACAGCTGATTTTGAACACGGATTACGAATCGCGTTCGTTACCTCTTCGCCACAGATACCAGCCACAGACGTCCTTTACTTAGGAATGTAAATTATAAGTACCTTAGAAGTCGGAGTGGGGTCGCCTGATGGTGGGAGACACTGGCAATAGGGAAAGCTGGCCCATTCCCGGAAACATCAGTCCACTGTGGACCACGCTCGAGTTTACAGCCAGCCAACGGAAAAATGGAGAGAAAAAAACAAACACTATCCACGCTTGTCGTACACCTGAACCATTTCTCAGGTCTAATATTAAACTGAAACAACTAGTCAGATATATCATCCACCTGAAACCACTAGTCAGGTATATCATCCACCTGAGACCACTAGTCAGGTATATCCTCTACCTGTAACCACTAGTCAAGTATACCATCTACCTGAAACCGTCGTTCAGGTATTTCATCTACCTGAAACCACTAGTCAGGTATATCATGTACATTTAACCACTAGTCAGGTGTATCATTCATTACATGAATCCACTAGTTGGGAATTTTATACAACTGAATCCACTAGTCATGAATTCCATACACCTGAACTCACGAGTACATCTTGTTTGGTGTATCGCCCTTGCCCCTTGTCGACATCGGTATGTGGTTCTGCTCAGAAGCGATCCCGCTCTCGGGGAGGGAAGGCTGTGTGCCGCCTATGCTGGATCCGACCTCAGCATAAGACACTTTCCCAAGAGCTGCGCGTATGTAATAGTTTATCTTGCATAGTGAGACCGAATACCTAGCCTACTCAAATAAGGGCGAAAAATAGGTCTTGCGTGAAAATCGTACACGTTAAAACTGCCACCACAGTTGGTAATCACAAAAAATAGACCGTAAAGCCGCCGCCGTGGCAACATTGTTAGGAAAGAATATCTACCCACGTATAAATAATGTCTGTTACCGTGAATAGAATGTATCAAGAGGGAGTAAACCTGACACAAATGCATGCCGAAGTCCAATTTCAAATTCCAGTTCTTGGGACACATGGCCCCGTTCAACCGTCGACTTATCGATTTCGTTATAGTCGGGGCCCTTATGATGCATCTCGTACTTCTTCTTTCGTAAATATAGATGCGTATATCTGCTTCTGATTTGTTGTCATTGTTTTCGTTTCATTCTTGTGGTTTTACATGTCTGGACAGAGTTGGCACAGAATTGTGTTCACGCCTCGTTTCATGGTGCTGTTTCCTTCAGGGAGTTTTACCAGCCGTTATCCTACCTCCAGAGATCTCGTCTTGGTCTTGGTCTGTTTTCGTATCTTCTGGGTCTTCTATTGTACCTTGTGTCGCGTGCTTGATCCTGCTTCCCCTGGCCACCGTCCATTCGTGGTCGCTGTCGTTTACACTGTAAGGCTTATAACGAGGTCTGACACTCTCTCCTCCAAAGGAAGTCGAAGAAGAAGAAGAAGAAGAAGAAGAAGAAGAACAACAACAACAACAACAGTCAAACTACACGACACGGAGACTTACCTTTCCGAAGAATATGTTTCCGGTAATCCCCAAGGGAGCAGTTCCAGCGTTCATTCTGAAACTGGTGTTGGCACTCCATGGCAGACAAGCGGCTGGCCCTCACCAGGGTCTCGGCAACACCTTTGCCTCGGCTGCACTGCCGCTTCTGCTTCTTTTGCAGGACCAGCATGTTGCACAGGTCAACGGAGGTGACCTTTTGACCTTGCTGAAGGTTGCGCATTTTCTCGTCGAATGTGGGATTGAGAGTAAGTATTGGTTCTCGCGAGGTCAGCCTGGCGTTAAAAGAAGGGAACTTGTTTTAACAAAGTTACTCACATTCTTCTTCTTCTTCTTCTTCTTCTTCTTCTTCTTCTTCTTCTTCTTCTTCTTCTTCTCCTCCTCCTCCTCCTCCTTCTTCTTTTTCTTCTTCTTCTTTTTCGTTTAGCTGAAATGTTTATTTTGGACGTAATTGCTTTGTGTCTGTTTACAGCAGAGACAGCCGACACATCCGACCTCTTTGGGTATTTGTTGACCAGGTTAACCTTCCCGGGTAAGTTACTCATGTAAACTGACACGGTTTGGGGTCAGACCAATTAGGTCAACATCAAGCCTCCTGCCGATAAGCTTGGGCGATTGAGTCCAATTAGATCATCAAAACTGTCCTTGAGCATCTAACATTAAGTAACAGATGGGTTGTATTTATGCAAAGACACTCCTAAAGTAAGCTGCAAAGACACTCTTAAACAAGCTAAAAGACAACCCTGTAAAAACCTTAAAGACACATACGTAATTAGTTAAAAGACACCTTTAAAACAAGTTGGAGAGACACTCTTAAACAAACTAAAAGACACTCTTGTAACGGGCTAAACACACTCCTGTAACAAGCTAAAAGACACCTTTAAAACAAGTTGGAGAGACACTCTTAAACAAACTAAAAGACACTCTTGTAACGGGCTAAACACACTCCTGTAACAAGCTAAAAGACACTGTCGCGTGAGTCAAAAGACACTCCTAAAATAAGGTATGAAAATAAAACTAATAAAAATAAGCTGGCAGTAAGTAATATATATATATATATATATATATATATATATATATATATATATATATATATATATATGTGTGTGTGTGTGTGTGTAGTGTGGTGTCCGCACGTGCATGAGTGCGTGTGTGCATACATATGTGTGTTTGTGCATTTGTATGTCCGTGTGTGTGTGAGTGTGATTGTGTGTGTGTGTGTGTGTGTGTGCGTGTGTGTGTGTGTGGGTGTGTCTGTGTGTGTGAAGAACGAAGACTCACCCGAAGAATCCCGCGAGATCCTGCACACTGAGGAGAAGCAAATAAAGGTGTAAAAGCAGTCCTCTATCCCAGAGTACCATGGCTGTCACGTGACCAGGCGTTCTTCATGACGAAACTTCCGTCTAAACTGGTGCATGCTAGGACGTGGACCTTGCCGCTGCCGATGTCGTCGACAAGGATAGCGATGATTGTGCTAAATTTGCAACTGAAGTTTCTTTTTTGGCCAAATATTTTCTGAATTTGACGCGAAAAGTCCTGTTCAGACGAATAAGAAAATATGATGCTGTTTCAACTGACGCGTGACGACAGTCTAGAAGTCTGAATTGACGTAAGAAGACTGTCACAAGTCGCAGTTGATGTGACAAAACTGTCTACAAATTTCAGAAGACGAGACAGGTCTGTCTATACGTCCCAGTAGACGTGACAAGATTGTCTCGAAGCCTTAGTAAGCGTAGCAAAGTCAGTTTTGAAGTCTGAGTAGACTGTAAAACAACTGTGTACAATTAACAGTAGACGGAACAAGACTGTCTGCAAGTCTCAGTAAACGTGACGAGACTTTCTACAGGTTTTCTAAAAATCTCAGCAAACTTGATACACTTCTCTAGAAATAATCAAAAACGTGACTGTTGTCTTTAAGCAGCTGTGACAAAACTATTTTGATGTCTGGGCAGGCGTGACACCATGGCATAGGTGTGGCTTGATGAACGTGACTTCTTAGCGGCCATCAGCAATGGCCAAAATTTGCAGCATCAACAGTGTTAAACAGACAAACTTAGCAACGAGTTCCGTTAGTGTTTGTTACAGTTTGATCAACTGAGGGATTGTATCAAAATAAACTGTTGCACTCCAAGTTCTCAGAGACGTGAATCCCTGAAGTAGTTCAGGCAAGAATAAGCAATGCTACCGACTGTGGTACCTGCAATGGTATTCACATACATAGGTTAACATATTGTGTGTGTGATGTGGTATCACAAGGCAATCAAATAACAAACAGATAGACATGTACATATACCGACTGAGAGACAGAAAAAGAGAGTAATGAGTGGGTGGTCAGAGAGAAAGACAACCAGGCAATCAGGCAGGTAGATAGGTGGGTAAGTAGGTAGTAGGTAGATAGGTAGGCAGGCATAGGTAGGCAGGTAGGTAGGTAGTAAGTAGGTAGGTAGGCTGACAGGTAGGCAAGTAGGTAGGTAGACAAGTAGATAAGTAGGTAGGTAGTAAGTAGTTAGGTAGGCGGACAGGTAGGCAGATAAGTAGGTAGGTAGACAAGTAGATAAGTAGGTAAATAGATAGGTAGGTAGGTAGGCATGCAAGTTGCTAGATAGACAGGTTGGAAGGAAAGTAGGTAGGTAGGTAGACAGGCAGGTAGGCAGGCAGGTAGCAGGTAGGTAGGCAGGAGGACGGACAGGCAGGCAGGCGGGCAGGTGGGCGGGCGGGCGTGTAGGTAGGTAGGTAGGAACGTAGGTAGGTTGGTGGGCAGACAGGTGGATAGGTAAGTTTGTAGTGAACTGCTTAGATAATGTCATACTGTGCATCGAGGCCTACACAATGTGATGGCACTACCAAATCACAGACACATGGCAGGAAACTGCTTTGGGGAAAAACAATGTTGTAAAGCAATGTCTGGCCAAACTCCTGCTATACTATCTTCTTCTTCTTCTTCTTCTTCAGCATTCCGAGCCATTGAGGTTCTTTGCTGCAAATACAATCTGTCTCCATTCGTCTCTCTGGTGGACCTTCTCTTGCCAGTCGTTGATTCCAAGTGCTTGTAGGTCTGTATGTATATTATCTCTCCACCGCCCTCTTGGTCCACCTCGGGGTCCACGGTCATTTACCTCCTGAGTGCAAGCGAGTCTCGTTTCCCTACTATCCTCCACTCTTTCCACATGCCCCAGCCACTGTAGTCTATCAGCCTTCATGATACCAGTGATTAGCGGGGACCCAAACAAATCACAAATGTCTTTGTTACTTCTTCTTTTCCACTCTCCACTTTGTGTATCCCCAATGGGTCCAAAGATGCGTCTTAAAATTTTGTTCTCAAAGGTTTGCAACAAGGCCCCGTCTCCTTTCGTTGTACTCCAGGCTTCAGAGCCATACAGCACAACTGGCCCGACCAGTGTTTTGTACACTGTGACCCTGGTGCTACGAGACAGCGCCTTTGATCTCAGTAGATGCCGTAGTGCATAGCATATCTTACCTCCAGAGTTGACTCCAGTCTGCATTTCTTCCCCTATGATGTTGGAGCAGCCGAAGACTGCACCCAGGCACCCGTATGTCTCCGTTCCTTTAATGGTCACACTATCTATTTGTATGTGGCCAGAGTTTTTAGCCATTCCGTCTCCCGAAATTACCATATATCCTGTCCTATCTTGGTTGACAACCAGCCCCATCTGTTGGGCTTTTTCCTTTAAGTGAGTCAATACCTCCAATGTCCCCTGTTCACTCCGCCCCATAATATCCACATCATCTGCACAACCAAGCAGCTTGGATGTTCCTCCAACATCACATTCCTCCTTTACCTTCCTTACAACTTTCTCTAGAGCCAGATTGAAGAGTAGCGGCGACAGTGCATCACCCTGTTTCAAGCCAGATGTTATTTGGAAGGGGTCTGATACACATATGGATTTCTGGGAATACCACGGACAGACAGAGCAACCAATGAGGACTGCCTATATTATACACACATGAGCTTCTGGGTATACCACGGACAGACAGAGCAACCAATGAGGACTGCCTATATTATACACACATGAGCTTCTGGGTATACCACGGACAGACAGAGCAACCAATGAGGACTGCCTATATTATACACACATGGGTTTCTGGGGAATATGCGCGGAATACCATGGGCAGGCAGAACAACCAATGAGGAATGCTTATACTATAAATCCGTGGGTTTCTGAGAGACATGCACAGAATACAATGGATAGACAGAACAACCAAGGAAGATTTCCTGTATGAAACACACGAAAACAGTCAACTGCTTATTGAAATTTTACGCAAACAGTCGAGGTATTTTGGGCACGTTGTGAGAAGAAATAAACTAGAGAACTTGGTGACAACTGGCAATATTGTGGGGAATATAACAAGGGGAAGGCAGAGAAGTAAATATCTGGATGGTTTGGTCACATGGCAAAATCGAGACCAAAACAGATCGTGTGAGATTGCGAAAGATAACCGCCCACGCTTAACGGCACATGATGATGAAACACACGTGAGTCGACAACGATGCAGTAATTATAAACACAAAGATCTGTACAATTCGCGCAAACAAGAATACCAGGCGGGGTTTTCTTCAGGAGCCAGACTCGCAGTTTTTAACCTGAAGTCGAACCATGACCGCCCCAGCTGGCGGGCATATCATACCTTGATGTTAACGTACAAGTAGTTAGTAAGTCTAGGTTGACTTCCCAGTAGAGGTTGGATTATGTTTTCCCACTGGGGTCGACCCATCCCCATAAAGTGGAAACCATATCGTGTCTAGCATTATCTGACAATTGTCTGGGAAGGAAAAGTGATACGGAAGAGAACTGACTATCATCATCCTTTCACTTTTGCCGGCAAGAGTCTTAGGGAGGAATAATTGACGTTCCAGCGCTCGGTGAGTGGCACTGGATAGTGTCATTCCGTGTGATTATACAATGTCTTTGATGTCGTGAAATCCATTTTCTTCTCGGGGCCCTCTTGCTCTTGCAGCAGATGTTCTTCGATGTAGGGCCAGTGCTGGTAGTTGACGGTGTTGTATTCTAACGAGTTGACCAAACCATTTTATCTTCTGCCTTTCAATATACGTGGCACAAGGTATTGATCCCACAGTCTGCCTGATAACATCATTTCTAACTCCGTCATGAATAGTTATGTTGGCAGCTCTTCTCAAGCATCTCGTCTCTCAGGGTTGATTTTGCGTAAATGTGATTTGGATAACGTCCATGTTTGACACCGGTAGCAATGGGGACTTACCACTACACCTTATATCTAGTATATGACTCAGAATATGTGAAATCCTAAAACTTCACTCTCTAACGGTAGAGTCTGCTTTGGGACTATCACTGTCTTTTATTTCTGGAATATTCCCATTGCGATCCTGGCCGACCCTAGTGCTAGGAAATGGTTGGCGAAGGAAGGTACAGGAGATCGAAAAGGATAGTATTGTTTGTTGTCAACTGGTTGGGAATCTATACCCCGATGATAGATAGATAGATGCCTGAAAGAATAACTCAATATCTGTCATTGGGTTAGCTTTGTCATGTTCCTTCTTTCTCATTCAATAATCTGAGATCTTCGTTCAGGGATCTTCGTTTCCTTTGCCGTTGAAACACTTGAAAGGGGAGACAAGTGACCGTTGCGCGTGTGCAACATTCCATTTCGTGTTAGAGATATGCCTCAGATTGCTAGAGATTACGCCTCCTGTTTTCCCCACGTCTTAAACCCCAAAAATGTTATGTTTTATTTATCAACACAAATGTTATGCTTTAGTTATCACCCTAGCCTAAATATAACCAGATGGCCTTGTTGGAGGTTCTCGGTGAGACTCGTGTTAAATACTTAAAAAAATGAGGTTATGATTGCGTCTGTGCATTTATCATTTCATCTACTCATTATAAGTCTATTCACGCCGAGCCTAAGCCGAGTGGCTGTGTTGATGTCATTGTGGGTGTTTGAGTGAGAGCTTTTCTTTTAGCTCGTCTGTTTCTACCTTTACTATCTAGTTTATGTTAGAAATACGGAGCACCTAAACAAACCAGCAGGCTGGTAGACAGACAGACACACAGGACTGACGGACCAACCTCAAGAGAGAACAAACGGAATGACAGCTGGGGAAGAAAGGACCGTGGTAAAACAAACAGGCAGACAGAGATAGACGCTCGGAAAGACTGACACAAGTCTCTTGTAAGTCTGTAAGTCTCTTGACAGACAATAGTTTATTACATTGTGCTTCAAAAAGGTATAATAATTACAACCCATTGCGGTAGCGAATGTGACTGATCAGACCAGTTCGCGCTGTATATGTTCGTCCTCAATGTACATGTGAACACTTTGTTATTTTCACCATCACGCAGCATCTTACTTCTCACGCGCTCAATGTGTACCTTATCTGCAATCATTTTCTGCTTTGCTTTATTCCATTTATGATATTTGCCCTCCAAGCAACACGTTCGGCGGCAACTTACTCCCAAGGTGCAATATCAATGCCTGTATCAGTCATATCCCGCTTACACACATCTTTGTATCGTAGTAGAGGCCTACCCCGAGAGAAAGTGAGAATAACCACTATAAAAAAATCATCAATGCATGACTTTGAGGGATACACTGTGGAAGTAGTCTCCATACTACTCCGCGGACGGACGGACGGACGGACGGACGACGGACGGACGGACGGACAGACAGACAGACAGACAGACAGACAGACAGACAGACAGACAGACAGACAGACAGACAGATAGATAGATAGATAGATAGATAGATAGATAGATAGATAGATAGATAGATAGATAGATAGATAGATAGATAGATAGATAGATAGATAGATAGATAGATAGATAGATAGATAGATAGATAGATAGATAGATAGATAGATAGATAGATAGATAGACAGACAGACAGATAGACAGATAGATAGAATTAGTCCTAGTTGTTCTAAACAAATAAACTATATAGCTATAGAAACACAGAAACTCCCCCGATGTGTCTCCACCTTGACGTGGTGGGGGAGCTTGCGTGTCCCATAGACCCCATTTGCTTGCCGATGGGTGAAAAATTACATATCGGACAGCTTATGGGATAGGGACCAGACTAAGAGAAACACAACCTGCTGCTCTGCAGGCATAGACTGAGGATAGCAGTCAAAATTTAAATGAGGTGCACAAAGGCAGAATTTCTTGGTCCGGACAAAACTCTTAAGGCTCCCTGTCGAGGGCTGTGGCTGAACGCCTCTAAGCCACAAACCCTCGGATCTTAGAGCCAGGCTGATACCCGTCTACCGGAAAATAGAAACATGATACTGAGCAAGCTACATGCTCAGGTCTGATACATGTTCGAAGGCTCCCAGCTGGGGGATATGAGAGTTTCCCGGATGAAGGGGCCTGGCCGTTTCCCGTTCACTGCTGCACGAAGGTAAGGTGCTGAGCCGGCAGCACATGTAGCCTACCTCGTGAGCGAGTACAAAAAAGTCAGAAAAGTGCCCCAGTCGAAGGGTTACGGAAACTGTCTGTATCTAACTCATAGAGAGTGTAGACAAAAGTGGAATAATGTCTCATCAACGCGAAATGGAACGCACGGCGAGCGAACCTATTGCGTGGTCTGAAGTCACAAGCAAAAGCTTACCGAGTGGATGTCACTCGCAGTCTGACCGCTCCTGGTGTGTGATTGAGCGATCAGTGGCAAGTGGGATGCCCAACACATGGAAGTGAGGAACTAAAGCAGCCATGAGCAGGACGTGGAAACTCCTTGGGTGAGCCCAGTCTCAGAGCAATATGTGCCGGCTCTGCAATTATGGAAGCCTCCTTGGATAGCGAGATAATGCCCATGGTCTGCCCCTGCCTTCCCTTGAGGGCAGACCACGATATCGTTGATCGTTCTATCTTGACCAGCTGAGATGTGGGTGACATTACAACAGTCTAACGTGTCTCGAAACCAGAGGAAGGCTAACCTCACTAAAAAATGCCCGCCGGAAGTCGGAAGTGTCGTCCTACGGGTGGCAAACTAAAAATTGACACTACGCATTTACGTCCGAGTGAAATGTCTCGTCCGAATGTCTCCCGTGCTAGGAACAGCTCTGACTACCTAGTTTCCGAATGCCGCTCTTGTTCGGAACAGCTCTGACTAGGTAGTTTTCCGAATGTCCGCCGTGCCTGGAACAGCTCTGATGGGTACAGGGACAAGCACATGTCCGAAAACTCGCTTAGTGGAAACCAACCGCAGAGCTGACTGGTTTGTGCAGGAACGGCCCAGGGCGAGCGAAATGCCCAATATATTGAAGTGAGGAATTAAAACAGCCATGAGCAGGACGTGACGATTCCCTCGGTAAACCCAGCACCAGAGCGTTATGTGCCGGCTCTGCAATTATGGAAGCCACCCAGGATGGCGGAAAATGCTATGGATTGTCCCTGCCTTCACTTGAGGGATGACCGTGTAGTCTTCGACTGTTCCAACTAGACCAGCTGAGATGTGGACGGTACCACAAAAGTGAGAGTCTCCCAGGATTGCTAACCTGGTCAAAAATGCACGCTAAAAGTCGGATGTGTTGGCCTGAGGGTTTCGACCCGAGGGTGCCTAACCAGACACACCGCAATCACATCTGAAAAAATCACTCCGGATGAACGCAAAGAAGAAGAAGAAGAAGAAACACAGAAATACAAGATTGCCAAAGAACAATTTAAACCAAACGAGAAATAATAATGCATAGAAATTTACTGTGCTTACTATATAAATATATGCCGGCTCCCTGGCCGAGGAGTTAGCAGCTTTCTCCGCTAATCCCGAATACTTTCGTGAGTGACGTGAGCGCACGAGAATTAGAAGTGGTTCGAGTCGCGCCGGTGACTTATGAGAGTATGGAGCCGGTCGCTCAGAAAGTCATGGCGTGCTGATGAGCGTAATCTAGCCTAGGAATCAACATACAGCTGAAAGATGCTGGTGTTGACCGCAATGTCCTGAAACAGGATGGAAACGCGGAAAAATAAAACTATATAAATATATAATAAATAAAATGAATTAATACAATAATAATGAAAATACAAGACACTGGCACTTTTCTGTCTTGACAGACGAAAGATTGTTACACAGTGCTTCAAAAAAGGCATAATTACAACTCACGGCAGTAAGGCCATGGATGAATTTATACCTCTCCATAGCACACATCTGTCTGAGTTTCGATACTAGATCAGTTGCAGGCCAAGGTATAGAGCCTGGTCTGCCCTGCCATGACATTTAGTTTTTAGGTTGCATGTCCTCGCACCAGGATAAGGTGTGTGCCCTCCCAATGGCGCTACTCCTCCCGAAGCAATTGGCACAATGTAATAGCACACGTGTGTCGGGTTTGGTGAGCGCCGCCCAACGTTCGACGCTAACAGATAACAGGTAGTGCCTTCTACTTTTATACGACAGCTGAGGCATATCTTACTAAGACCTGACTCTAAACATCCCCACGCGTGATCTGTCCTCATCTTCAAGTACCAGCGAAGAGCCCAATACGAATGGTGTCAGTTACAATTATATGCTTGCCTGGCCTTTCTTCAGTCAGAGAACTGAGTGTCGGCCAGATCTTCTGGTCATTCCAACAGTTAAAGCGCACACATAAATCATTATAAGCATACGCAACATAGTATATGGGAATATTCTTAAACAAGTGAATCGGTACAATGGTCTTGGAACAGTCATAACATCTGATGGGCGATGCCTTAAAGAGATTAGAACAAGAATCGCCATGGCGAATGTAGCATTTAGCAAGATGGCTAACAAAAAGATGTAATTTGCTCCGAGAAAACGAGTGTTGAGGTGCTACATAGAACCTTTGCATTTGTATGGATATGAAGCGTGAGATGAGCAGACAAGCTGACAAACATATAATGGTTGTAGAAATGTGGTTTCTGAGGGAAATGCAAAGAATACCATGGACTGACAGGAAAAAAAAAAACCAATGACCAAGTCCTACAAGAAAGAAATGAAAATCGTTCACTGATTAGAGAAATTAGACGTAAACAGTCAAAACGTTTTGGTCACGTTATGAAAAGAAATTAATTGGAAAACTTGGTAACAACTGGCAAGATCGAGGGAAGAGAACAAGGGGAAGACCGAGAAGTAAATACCTCTATGTCTGGGCCACATGGTATGATCGAGACAAGAACACAACTGATAGTGAGATAGGGAAACATGACCACCCACGCTTACCGTCATGGCACATGACGATGAACATTGTAATAAGTAAAGCCTTCAAAAGATTAAACGCGTCCTTCACAAGCCTAAACCACATGTGGGCATATGGAGCTTTCTCCCATATCTGTGTAGGTAAAACATCACTGACTGGGTGATGTGGTAGTTGGTATCACATCTACCGCCTTTACTTCTCAGGACATGTCCTTATATGTGTATACAACATAGTAATTTTTTTTTTTTTGCATATCCTATTTACAGGACATTGCAGTCAACACCAGCATGGTTCAACTGCTCTTGATGTCTTGGCAAGTTTTACGTTCAGTAGTTTGCCATTGCTTTCTGAACGACCGGCTCACATACCTTTCCGTAAGAAACCAATGCGACGCGATCCGCTGGCGAATCTCGCGCAGCTGTGTTTCTTACGTGAGTATACGGGATTACGAACAGCATCCTTAACTGCTTCGCCAATGAGCCCGGCGACATAGTAATACCCTAGTTTAAAAATGTGATACAAATGGGAAAAAGAAACAATGTCAAGGACCCTTTTACACATCTTTAGACACTTTTGGCATACAGTTCTAGATCCATAGTTGTATAGACCAGAGGGTTCTCTGTGGGACATGTGGTCAATATCCCGCCCGTCGGCTTTATATCCCAAAACATTTCTTGGTACCCATTTAGGCTGGGTCGAAATGGGAGCCCTGTCAATTTTACAAATAAGAATCCGCCCCGTTGCGAATCGAACGCAAGACCACTGGGCCGGCATGGAGTGTCTAGTCACTTCGCCACCAAGACTCAAATGAGGAAATACTGTAGTACAAAAGTATACAATCTGCAGCAAGAATAATTATCTAGACAACACGTATACAGACAAGAAGAGCACAAATGTCTCCAACACGCTGAAAAACACGGGGTCTTGTTTACTTGTTGGCAATTTTACGCACATTTACGGGTCAGAGGTCGGGTGTTGCGTTTCTTCGCGAGGTTATACACATGGACTTGGGTAGTGGGCGGGAGAGTGAGAAAGGTCAAGGGAAAGTTTGCTACAAGTGACAAGATGAACAGCTGGAAGGTAATGCTTGGTGCTTACAGGTGAGAAATGGGAGAACTGGGTATTATAGGGCATGGTATCTAGCAAGTATACAGCAGGTTGTAAGTGTGTTGGAGGTCAGATCTCAACATTCGAGCAGCATCGTTCCCTTGTGGAAGGACGATGTTGTTGTTGGGCGAGAGGGAAAATAAGCATTTTTTTAAAAGTACGTTCGCTCACTTTGAACTCAAGCGTAGTCGGTACGTGTGCTACAACTTATAGTCCATAGGACTGATGTCCATCACAGTGGAATAAAGTAATTACGTCGGCTACAGCTGTGCATTTGTGTTCAGTACCTTCAGAGCGTCGATCCGGCTGGTTTGAGTGTGAGCCACTTGCAAGAACTTTAGACTGTAGACTTGCTTAATCAAACCACCAGTAACCACCCGCCAGCCTCAAACCTTTAAAACCAAGTGGACAGGCGTATCGTAACAGCAAGGTATCGAGCTAACAGGTTTATTAGCGACTAGAGCACCAGGTGCGGAGGCACCTGGGGCGAGCTGCGCCAGCGAAGTTGTTGGCGAACTATGCTGGTAATGTCATGAACACGTTCGGACGCGGGGTCGACGCCTAGGCTCGTCGCTTGTCAAAGTGAAGGAAAGATTAGCGACCTATTCCTCCTTTGCTTCTCAGACCTACAAAATGTGATGGAGCTATTCCATCACAGACCCATGGATTAGAGCGCCAGTACCAGGAGGGCTAACCCGATCAATAAGTACCCGCTCAAGTCGGATGTGTCGAACGAAAGATGCAAATATCGCAGCGCTGCTGTAAACTGACATAACACAATTAAGTCCAAAACAAAATATATCGGACGAACGACGTAGAAGTAGACGAGCGCAAGTAGTTGGGATAATCACAAAGGAGCACATTCTAAAGACTACCGATGAACCATATTTTTTTTTTTTCATATCCTTTACAGGACATCGCTGTCAACATCAGCATATTTCGGCTGATTTTTGATTTCTTGGCAAGATTACGTACAGTAGTTTGCCATGCTTTCTGAGCGACTGGTTCACATACCCCGTAAGTTACCGACGCGGAGAGAACCGCCACCGATTCTCACGCAAGTCACGTTACTCACTAGAGTATACGGGATTACGGAGAAAATCGTTAACTCCTAGGCCAGGGAGGTCGGCGATGAACGAATGCTAGATGAAAATATGACAGATGAAACTACATATATAAGGATGTGTGAACTTGGCTTGGAACTTAAACGTATGTTGTTCTGTTGTTTGTCAATCAAGAATAATGACGACCATTCATTTCATCCAATGGGGTTGAAAGTATGGAGCCGTGAGTTCTAAGATGGCTGATAAGTAAGGCCTATTTTGGCTCGAAATGTTCTTTGACAATATGGGCAAAGAATGCTTGACGTTCCAGGAGGAGGATCTTCTGCGGTGGTTTTTCTGTCCAGCCTTTTCTTCACAGCTCTTGCAGTCCTGGTTGCTTGTCAAGTGACTGCCACCCTTGCGTAATAATGTACGCCACGAATTTCATGGACTAAAAGTAGAGCTGACAAGAAGAAGTGAATGAGAGGAACAATGTTATGTGTTTACAACTGGCGTGTTGCTGGCGAGATGAACATCTACACCTTACGGCATTTGCTGTGGTAGACGCAGCTTAGATGGGTTTGCCCTGTGTGCGAACTTGTCGAACTTCAATCAGTTAATAATTTGAGATAGCCATTATTGAAATGCCAGTCTTCCTGGCCGAGGAGTTAGCAGCTTTCTCCGTAACCCCGAATACCCTCGTGGTTGACGTGAGCGCAAGAGAATTGGAAGCGGTTCAAGTCGCGCCAGTGACTTATGAGAGTATGGAGCCGGTCTCTCAGAAAGCAATGGAAAACTACTGAGCGTAATCTTGCCAAGAAATCAACAATCAGCTGAAAGATGCTGATGTTGACAGCGATGTCCTGTAAAGGATATGCAAAAAAAAAAAAAAAAAATTACTGAAATGAAAAGAACAAATGAATCCATACATCTAGAACTGAATACTGAAGAAGGTTGGCTACCAAAGACGATAATACAAAGATAATTGAAATATTTTGGTCACTTGAAACGTCATGAAAGTTTGGATAGAACAATCATGGAGGGGTATATTCCTGGGAAGAGAGAAAGAGGCAGGCCAAAGAAAAGATGGGTGCAGGGTGTGGCAGATGATCTCCAGATGGGTGTATCGGACGTGGGACATCTTGTTTATAATCGATCGAGAGGTATTCCGGAAGTTTGTTATGGAAGCGAAGTTCTGCAAAGGACATGCTACTGAATGAATGGATGAATGAATGAATGAATGAAATGTGGGGTATGAATGCGTGATGTCACTGAACTTCATAACTGGAAACATGTGATGTGAATTAGGAGACATACAGCAGACTTCATACAACCATGTATTAACCGGCGTTTATGGCTTAGTAAGATAGTAAACACAGTGTCGTAATGACGAAGTCAGATTCGAAGTAAGCCACCGGCGATGTGGAAGCAGATCGCTTTGCTTTGATTTTCACAATCGTGTGAGGCTCGGACAGCATTGGCAAACTAATGAAGGTGTAACTGCATAGAAACTTACAAAAAGACATTAATTCTGAGGTTGACTGCGACGTTATGTAAAACGACGTGCAACTAACACCCCCCCCCCCCTCCATCCATCCATCATGTGCCATGCCGGTAAGCGTGGGCGGTCATGTTTTGCCATCTCACTCGATCACCAGAGTCGTGGATCAGCTCCGTGTTCCTGTCTCGACTATACCATGTGGCCAAGCCATCCAGGTACTTGCTTCTAGGTCTTCCCTTCGATCTTGCCAGTTCTCACCAAGTTCTCCAATCCATTTCTTCTCATAACATGCCCCAAAAATTTTGACTGTCTGCGTCTAATGTCTCTAATCAGTTTACGATCTTCGTTTGTTTCTTGAAGGACCTGTTCATTGGTCTTTCTGGCTTTCCATAGTATTCTTTGCATTTTCCTCAGAAACCACATTTATACAGCCATCAGATGTTTTTCAGCTTGACTACTCATTGTCCAAGGCCCCCCCCCCCCCCCCAATCCCCATTTATAATGAGAGTATGTGAGTGATATCTTGCCAGTCTCTGTTTCTCAACCATATTATTCGGTCATCCCTTTCAAAATTAAAAGACCAAAAAAACTTCGTTAAATAATGGGTCACGGCTAAGTCACGTGTAAAATAAAAAACAGACATTGTATTCGTCATTATCATATCACTGGAGTTAGGTTTAAATGATGTATATACACACAAACATATAGCGCGTGCGCAGAATGCTGCTCATAGATCTGCTGGTACCGCACTGTTTATATTTCCCCTACTGTAACTACCCACTTCCGCATACATGAAGACAACAGACTTGTTTCTCTGTATGCTTCTGTGCGAACAGCATCTATGCTGCATTTTTCAAGGCCAATATCTCAGCTCTGAGAAGAATGATGACAACACCATATACGGAAAGAAAGAGCAAAGGAAGAAGTTAACTCAGAAAGAGAATTGATTGCACGCATCAGAAGAAGACAGTCCACATTCGGGGTAAGCTGGAGTATGTCGTCACACTGAGAAAACTGGCGGGGAGGAGAGGCGGGTAAGACCAAAAGAGCAGATGCTGGACAGTTTGACATCATTCCATGGAGAAACATCAGTATCAGAAATTACTGGCAGCACACGAGGCGGAAGGCTATGGACAGACATAATGACCAACGCCATGGACTACATAAAACATTTACAATCCCGACATATGGGGCTCGAAGACAACCGCGGTTCTTTGGAAGCAGATCGCTTTTCGTTGATTTTCACAATGGTATTCGTGTCGACCATTCAGAAAGCACTGGCAACCGACTGAACGTAAAATTGCCTTTAATTATCACAAACAGCCAATGATTGCCAGGGTCGATTGCGACGTTTTGTAAAGGACATGTAGTTTTTAATATACATGATATTGCCGTTGTTCTGTGATTGTTTATAAGGTGTTGTTCTTTGTGACCTGCTCCGTGGTGAACGAGTTACGGGCGTAATTCGTAATCGAAACACAGCTGTGGGCGATTTGGAAACAGACCGCCTTATGTTGGTCTTCATACATTGGTATGAGCACCGGTCGTTCAGAAAGCAACAGCAACAATTGGCAAACTTCTTAACGTAAACTTGCCAAGAAATCACAAATAGCCAGAAAATGTTGGGATTTGCTGCTACGTCCTGTTAAGGATATGCAACAAACTTTGTATCCACAAATACACGATCGTATTTAATTGCAAGGGTGATAATGAAAAGGTTATGGCCAAGGTGTTAGCGACATTGTTCGTAATCCCGTATATCCACGTGGGGAAAACAGCAGCTGCGAGAATCGGCAGCGGTTTGCGCCGCCCTGGTAACTTACTGGGGTATGTGAGCCGGTCGCTCAGAAAGCAATGGTAAACTACTGAACGTAAAAACTTGCCTAGTACATCAACAGCAGCTGAAAATGCTGGTGTTGACTGCAACGTCCTGTAAGAGGATATGCAACATTTAAATAAATGAAAATATTATTATCTTTTCGCTTTTACAAGTTCCCGAGAACATGACTGATTCGTAAGTATATGCATAAAGAACAAACACACGGGAAAGACAGATAGATCAAAGGAAATGTAAGAGTCGAGAGTGGCAAATTGGATGGACAAAATTGGATGGACAGATAGAAAGACAGGAATGAAAGCAGAATGAGCAGACATGAAACACCGACAATCTGCGGTCAAGCTCCTACACTATTTCTTGCTGTCAACAACATATAAAACTAATCCTTACGTGTGATGATGCCTAATTATCCACACTGGATACTGCTGGATAAACAACACTCACTGGGTGGTTGGATTAATCCCATGGTAACTAGACACAACCGTGGATTAAAGTGTGGCGACTGCTGCGGGACCAGGCAGTCCGGTCGGTTTGACATGCGCGCTTGGCCTCCAGACTCCGCCCACAGGGACGCTGAAGGCTGGTGTCTCGGGAGCTGTTGGTAGTCAGGGGGTGGGTGGATCGGAGTAGGTGTGTGATGTGTGTGGCGACAGATTTGTGGAGGAGGAGTAAGAGAAATGTGAATGAAAGAGTTTCTGTTAAAGGAGATTCTTGAATGGTGACTATGGGAGAAGGGAGAGAAAGACAGACAGAGGGAGAACGCGGGGAATTTAATCAGTAGGGAAGATTATTATATGGAAGATTATATTATAATTTGGTACATGTAATCTCCATTTGCCGTGCTCCGTGGCAAAGGCGTTACAGACGCAGTTTGTAATTCCGCTTACCTGCGTTCGAAACACAGCTGCAACCGATTTGGCAGCAGACCGTGTCGCGTTGGGTTTTAACGTGATGGAATGGGAGCCGGTTGTTCAGAAAGCAATGGCAACCTACTGAACGTAAACTTCCCAAGATATCAACAACAACAGTGCTGGTATTGAAAGTAAACTGTAAATAGGATATGAAATATAAAATCTTCATTTACAGAGGGCAGAGGCGACAGACAGACAGAGAAAGACAAATAAGAAACAAGTGAATAAGGAGGAGGTGGGCATGAAATGCTTACTAACGGAAAACGGTGCCTTAAAATAAAATTCTTGAAGAGACTGGAATAGTGAGATAAAGTGGAGAGAAACAGAAATACAGACTTCGATAGTGAGATAAAGTGGACAGAAACATAAATACAGACTTCGATAGTGAGCTAAAGTGAGCAGACAGAAAGACATTGATAGTGAGATAAAGTGGAGAGAACACATAAATACATTGATAGTAAGATAAAGTGTACAGAAACAGAAATACAGACTTCGATAGTGAGCTCAAGTGGAGAGAACAGACATAAAGACATTGATAGTGAGATAAAGTGGAGAGAACAGACATACATGCATTGATAGTGAGATAAAGTGGACAGAAACAGAAATACAAACTTCGGTAGTCAGATAAAGTAGACAGAAACAGAAATACAGACGTCGGTAGTGAGATAATGTGGATAGAAACATAACTACATACTTCGATGGTGAGATAATGTAGACAGAAACGGAAATATAGACTTCGATAATGAGATAAAATCACATGGATTGAAGCAGAAATACATGCTTTGATAGTGAGATAAAGATCCCGTGGATTAAAAAAAATACAGACTTCGATAGTGAGATAAAGATCGCTTGGATAGAAACAGAATTTACAGACTTCGATAGTGAGATAAAAATCACATGGTTAGAAAAGACATACATAATTCGATAATGAGATAAATGTCACATTGACATAAAAAGAAATACAGACGCCGAGAGTAAGATATAGATCTCATGGATAGTAACAGAAATACAGACTTCGACAGTGAGATAAAGATCGTATGGATACAAACATAAATACAGACTTCGATAGTGAGATAAAAATCACACGGATACAAACAGAAATACAGACATCGATAGTGAGATAAAGATCGCATGGATAGAAACAGAAATATAGACTTCGATAGTGAGATAAAGATCACACGAAAGACGGCGATGTTCTGGTCATTTCACCCGATTAAGCCTTGACCTAGTTGTTGTGAATCCGAACAATTCACCACCATAGCAGCATGGCCATGTGAATATCCCTGCCTCTACCTTCAAGTAAGAAAGATCGGCTTCAAAGTTCATAGGATACCCCTGGTGTCATGGAACGTCGCTTTTGCATAACCGGTTCTTGAATTCTGCGAAGCTTCTTCAATTATAGGATTTGTAAATGTAAATCCAATCTCATCGTCTCTAGCTTGCATATTTATGGGCACAGCAATCCACACCAAATAAACAAAACAAACGAACGGCAGGTCGCGCAAACAAGCAATGTTTATTCCAGAAAAAAAAAAAAAAAACTTTATCCTCACTCTTTGTACACTTGTTGTCTATCGGCACGGACCACATGTTGTTCCAGCCATATTTCTCGTCAACAAACACAGTGAGCCGTATAAATAGTACATTTAAAATTCCATTACGGGAGTTTCTCTGGTTTCTTATAACGAGTGACTTTTGCCAGCTTGAGATCACGTCGGTAGCATATAGACGTCAACAATGGTATGTTTTTGTGTTGTGACAGGTCCCCGCGGAGCACTCCTGCTGTTTTCATGCATATTTAAACAAGATGTTTGGGACACAAAGAAAGACAAGGCTAAGAGAAGAAAGTTTATAGTATTTGTTCTGTTGAGTACGTAAGATGGTTTTATTTCAGGGTTAAGTAGACTTTTAACTTAACTGAATTGGTCTTTATTTTTCCTCTTTGTTGACTTTAACTCACGCTTAAGGATTTACTAACTTACTTACTGTTTCATTTGTCGTTATTTAACACTTAACTATTAATTATGTTTAAAGCTTAATATGTCTTGATTCCGCTAAATAAACTTGACTGACTGGCACCTTGCCGTCTTGACAGACGATAGTTTGCAAAATGGGGTTATCTCTCCATAACACAAAGCCTGGCTGAATTTAGAGACCAGGTGTTGCCCATGCAGCATGATCCCTCTCTCGGTTTACTCCAGAGGAAAGGTGACACCAATACGCCTGGAACAAAACCAGCCGCAGAAGCTGCCGGATCAGCAAAGCAATGCTCCAACTGTCCGCCTTTCGGAGCTTCCCAGTTACCAACCAAGGTTAGGGCATGGTCTGCCCTGCCATGACATTTAGTCTTTAGGTTGCATTTCGTCACACCAGAATAAGGCTTGCACCCTCCCAAGTTGCGCTCTTCCGCCCGAAGCCGTTTACATAAACTTAATGCATGCTTAATTTGCCTTTGTTTCACATTTGACTATTAATTATCTTAAAAACTCAGTTTGTCTTGATTCCGCAAAACACACACATACACACACATACACACACGTACACACCACACACATAATAAATCACAAGACTATTTCACCAATTCACATCATACAACACAAGTTATTACTGCTTCATCAATTCACACTGCAGACAAACATATAAGTGCTATGTCTCCATCCATTCATCATGTGCCATGCCGATAAGCGTGGGCGGTCATGTTCTGCCATCTCACTCGATCACCAGAGTCGAGGATCAGCTCCGTGTTCCTGTCTCGACCATGCCACGTGACCAAGCCATCCAGGTATTTACTTCTCGGTCTTCCCCTTGGTCTCTTCCCTTCGATCTTGCCAGTTGTCACCAAGTTCTCCAATTCATTTCTTCTCATAACATGCCCCCAAAAAATGTTGACTGTCTACGTCTAATGACTCTAATCAGTTTACTATCTTTGTTTCTTAAAGTGCTATGTCTAGAGATCACAATGTACACAAAATTATAAGGCTTCTTCTTAATCTCAAAAACACACATGCTCTCTCTCTCTCTCTCTCTCTCTCTCTCTCTCTCTCTCTCTCTCTCTCTCTGTCTCTCTCTCTCTCTCTCTCTCTGTCTCTCTCTCTCTCTCTCTCTCTCGTGATATTTCATCTGCTCACGGCACATAATCGGTAAGGTGTGGAGTTGTTTTCTATCGGGCGAAAAAATAAAACTCTAACCTGCACAGTTTTCGGCGACTGCACTAGCCTAGAGGCCTTAATTTCTCAGGCTCAAGACTCCCCTGCCATACACCGCAAGGTACTATATTGGCAGTAAATGACAATTTTTTGTTTTTAAATGACGGTACACAATAAATCACGATGTTACTTCATTCATCAGTTCATCAATGTCATCATTTATGAAATTTGGTGATCACCAGCGTCTTGGGTCAGATCTTCGTAAATTCACAGAATACTGAGACACCACATATATGATGACGCAATTTCACAACACACAGGGAAAAAATATCTCATTGTTAATTCATCGATCCACAGCATAGCATAATTCATAGTCCGATTTTACCAGTTTACAAAACAATATATAAGCCACAGTGCTGCTTCACTATTTCACAGAACACAATAAATCAGTTTCCGATTTTGCAAATTCCCAAATCACAATTTAAATCACAGTAATTCTTGTTGTCTATCGGCACGGGCCACCTGTTGTTCCAGCCATAATTACGTCAACAGGCGGTAAGCCATATAAATAGAACATTTAAAATTCCGTTACGGCAGTTTCTCTGCCTTTTTATAACGTTATACGTTAGTTGCATGTCCTTTACAGGACGCTGCAGTCAACCCCAGCATTTACTGGCTGTTCATGATTTACTAGGAAGCTTTACGGTTAATACGTTAGCATTGCTTTCTAAACGGCCGATGCTAATACCATTTAAATCAACGCAAAGCAATCTGCTATCAAATAGCCTGCCGCTGATTTTCAACCCTCGACCTGGTATGTCGGGGAATTGTGAAACTGCTTTCCCGAACCCCAAAGTCACAGCGCTGGCTTTTATATACGAGTGACACAATAAATCACAGCCCGATTTCGAATATTAATAAAAGGCATGCGCACGCGCGCGCGCGCGCACACACACACACACACACACACACACAATACTAGGTCGTGAGTTCAGACACTTAATTTTTTCATTTTTTTTGGGGGGGGGGGGTATGGGTTGGTTGAATCTTCGAAGTCAGTTGAATATCCTTTAGGGGACGTAGTAGTCAACCCCAGCATATTTGGCTGTTCGCGATTCCCGGGCAAGTTTACGTTCAGTAATTTGCCATTGCTCTCTGAACGACCGGCACCCACACAATTTCATTAATTACCAACTTAAGGCTGTCTGCTGCCAAATTGCCCACAGCTGAGTTTTGAACGCGGTATGCGTCATTACGAACTGCGTCCGTAACACCTACGCCACGGAGCTGGCGTACTTCTAAAGCCATTGCAATAATATTAGACATAAGTTGACAGGTAATGTCTGGCACTCACACAAGCCACAAGAAAGTCAAAACGGTTTAAATGCAAGGGGATCGACTTCATTGCACCGGGTTTTATCCCATCTAGCTAGGTCTATTTCCTCAGAGCGGCCTGCCGAAAGCGTCACGTAAAGCATGAACCCCGTAGCTCCAGTTTTTGATATATATATATATATATACTAGCTGACCCGGCCCGGCTTCGCCCAGACTCTGGTGGGGAGCATCTCATTTAATTCATATAAGTAGTCATATAAGTTCTCGTTCCCGTTACCGACTATCTGTCTGTCTGTCTGTCTGTCTGTCTGTCTGTCTGTCTGTCTGTCTATCTGTCTGTCTGTCTGTCTGTCTGACCCGGCCCGTCTTCGCCCAGACCCTGATGGGGAGCATCTCATTTAATTCATATAAGTAGTCATATAAGTTCCCGTTCCGACTATCTATCTGTCTGTCTGTCTGACCCGGCCCGGCATCGCCCAACTCTTGGTGGGGAGCATCTCATTTAATTCATATAAGTAGTCATATAAGTTCCCGTTCCCGACTGTCTGTCTCTCTGTCTGTCTGTCTGTCTGTCTGTCTGTCTGTCTGTCTGTCTATCTATCTATCTATCTATCTATCTATCTATCTGTCTGTCTGTCTGTCTGTCTGACCCGGCCCAGCCCATGGTGGAGAGCATCTCATTTAAATTATATAAGTAGTCATATAAGATCCCGTTCCCCACTATCTGTCTGACTGTCTGTCTGTCTTGGGTAAATGTAGGAGGGAGGAGGAAGAGGGAGGAGGATGAGGGAAGAGGAGGAGGGGAGGAGGAGGAATGTGAAGGGAGGAGGAGGGAGGAGGTAGAGGGAGGAGGAGGAGGGAGGCGGAGAGAGGAGGAGGTAGAGGGAGGAGGAGGATGGAGGAGGAGAGAGGAGGAGGAGGGATGAGGAGGAGGGAGAAGGAGGAAGAGGGAGGAGGAGGAATGTGAAGGGAGGAGGAGGGAGGAGGTAGAGGGAGGAGGAGGAGGGAGGAGTGAGGAGGAGGAGAGGGAGGAGGAGGAAGGTGGAGGGGGAGGAGGGAGGAGGAGGAGGGAGGAAGAAGGAGGAGGAGGGAGAAGGAGGGATGAGGAGGAGGAGGGAGGAGGAGGAAGAGGGAGGAGGAGGAATGTGAAGGGAGGAGGAGGTAGAGGGAGGAGGAGGAGGAGGAGAAGGGAGGAGGAGGGATGAGGAGGAGGGAGGAGGGGGAAGAGGGAGGAGGAGGAATGTGAAGGGAGGAGGAGGGAGGAGGTAGAGGGAGGAGGAGGGTGGAGGAGGAGTGAGGAGGAGGAGAGGGAGGAGGAGTGAGGAGGAGGAGAGGGAGGAGGAGGAAGGAGGAGGGGGAGGAGGGAGGAGGAGGGAGGAAGAAGGAGGAGGAGGGAGAAGGAGGGATGAGGAGGAGGGAGGAGGAGGAAGAGGGAGGAGGAGGAATGTGAAGGGAGGAGGAGGGATAGGGAGGAGGGGGAGGGGAAGAGGAAGAGGGTAGGAGGAAGAGTGGAGAGGAGGAGGGAGGAGATAGAGGGAGAAGGAGGGAGGAAAAGGGAGGAGGGAGGAGAAGAGAGGAGGAGGAGGAGGAGGAGGAAGAGGGAGGAGGAGGGAGGAGGAGGGAGGAGAAGGAAGGAGGAGGAAGAAGGAGGAGGAAGAGGGAGGAGGAAGAGGGAGGAGGAGGAAGGAGGAGGAAGAGGGAGGAGGAGGAAGAGGGAGGAGGAGGATGGAGGAGGGGAAGAGGAAGAGGGTAGGAGGAGGAGGAGGGGAGAGGAGGAGAAGAAGGGAGAAGGAGGGAGGAGGAGAAGGAGGAGGGGAGAGGAGGAGGGAGGAGGCAGAGGGAGAAGAAGGAAGGAGGAGGAGGAAGGAGGGAGAGGAAGGAGGGAGAATGAGGAGGGAAAGGGAGGTGGAAGAGGAGGAGGAGGGAGGAGGAAAGAGGTAGGGGGAGGAGGAGGTAGAGGGAGGTGGAGGAGGAAGGAAAGGGAGGAGGAAGAGGAGGAGAAGGGAGGAGGAGGGTGGAGGGAGGAGGAGGAGGTAGAGGGAGGAGGAGGGAGGAGGTAGGAGGAGGAAGAGGGAAGAGGGAGAAGAAGGGAGAAGGAGGAGGGAGGATGATGAGGGAGAAGGAGGCAGGAGGAGGAGGAGGGAGGCAGGAGGAGGAGGAGGGATGAGGAGGGAGAGGGAGGAGGAGGGAAGATGAGAAAGGAGGGGGGAGGAGGCGGAGGGAGTAGGAGGGAGGAGGATGGAGGAGGAGGGGAGAGGAAGAGGGAGAAGGAGGAGGGAGAGGGAGGAGGAAGAGGAGAAGGGTGGAGGGAGGAGAAGAGAGGAGGAGAGAGTTCGCCATTCCGAATTCATACTCGTCTAGTTCTTCCCTTCTACACGACTGTAGATAACTTCCTTACACATAAAAAGATGAATTTTTATTGATATTGCCGTGGCATGGAGGAATATCAGCAGCAGAGTTGATCCAAAAAACCAAAGACTGAGATCTACGGAGAGCCATGAACGCCTTCGCCAGCCGGCACGGCACTTGATGATGATGATTGCCGTGTGACGATTCTGTGTAGTCACGTCATTTTCTTCCCTTTCCCTAGCGTTTTGGTTCGGGGATTCTTTCATCATCATCATCATATATTTACGTACGTATTTTGGGAGGGGGAGGAGGGAGGAGGAGGAAGAAGGGAAAAAAAACTATGACAGTTGACAGCTCTGGAATGAAAGGAAGGCGTGTAGAAAATTTCATCTCAATCGGATGGGCCGTTCGCGAACAAATAAAGGACATACATATTTACATATATATTTACATACATACACTTTGTTTTATATATATAGATATGCATCACTGTTATGTGGCGCAAAATCCCGAAAACCGAACAAGCGATTGGAAAGTCGATCTGAAGCTATGGGGATGTAGATATACAAAAGAACAGCTCTTATGTTATTGAAACAAAAACTACTAAGTACAGAGGTTCTAGGAAGACTAGGAAAGAAAAAAAAAGAGTTTTTAGCCATATTACAAGATACAGGTTTATTGTAAAAATCATACTGAAAGCAGGCGAGCAAGAGGCAGACAACGATACAAGTGGGAAGATAACCTCAAAACATTGATGAACAGCAGTCTGTGTACAACTAAACCTAAAGATAGAGAGGTTTGAAGATCCACTGCAGCCAACCATCATTTTCGGATACGACAAGTGATTGATGATGATTCGTAAGTTTACTGGACGCGGTAAATCCCCGCACAACCTCCTAGTTTACTATACGGTAAATCACAAAGACAGTTTGTCAGTTTACAACACTCAGTAATCATAGTGCTAACTGGCATTTTACAGTCGCGCTGATCACAACGTCCCTTCGCCAGTTTACTCCACACAATAAATCACATTGCCCAATTGCCAGTTACGTAGGTCTAATATAATTAACAATGCTACCTGGTTCTTTCTTCTTCTTATCGTCCATACCGCTTGGAGTTGGTTATCATCTATGTCCGCAGAATTCTGTCTCGTGTACTGCCAATAATTTCCGATACTGATGTCCCCCATGCCTTGAATTTCAATCCGCCCGTTATCTTATCTTGTCGTCTCTCCCTACCTCTCCTCTTCCCCATCTTTCCCGTTGTCGCGACGAACTCCAGTTTTCTCCTTTTCATGGTGTGCCAAAAGAACGTGGACTGTTTTCTTCTGATGTGACTAACCAGTTGTTATTGTGAGTTAATTTCTTTGAAGGTATCTGCATAACAGGGAATCCAATTCCTTTCTGAGATATGTAAATATGTCGGACGAAGCTAAAACTCGACCGAACGTGACGAGAGTTCTAAGAATCTACAAACTGTGTGTGAACGTGTGTGGGCGATTCTGGTGATTGGTAAGAGGAGGTAACGTCTTGGATTTTGAGTCCGTTATGATTAGAAATAAGCTAGAGAACTTGGTGACAACTGGCAAGACTGAGGGGAAATAACAAAGGGAAGGCGGAGAAGTAACTATCTAGATGGCTTGACCACGTGGTATGGGTGAGGCAAGAACACAGAGCTGCTCCACGACTCTGGTGATCGTGTGAGATGGCGAGACATGAGCTCCCCCAAGGGCGACGGAGCACGAGTGGAAATGCCCTGAGAGCAGTGTTGTCGGTTTTTTAGCTCAACTCAACTCAACTCAGCTCAACTCAATTTAACTCAACTCAACAGGGCATTTAATTGGTTTGTTACCTTCCTGCCTCTGTGGTTCAGGGACAGTAAACGCGTTTCACATTTCCCCGACACACCGAGCTGAGGGTTCGAAATCTGCACAGATTTGGAAGGAAACCGGCCTGCGTTGATGTCGATGGTATGTGCGTCGGTTGTTCAGAAAGCAGTGACAGACTACTGAAAGTTGCAAAATTTCCTTGTAAATCACAACTATCCAACAAATGCTGCGGTTGATTGCGACGTATTGAAAAAAAAAGGAGTTCAACAAACTTAGTGTACTTACATTCTAACACGGTGACACTTGTTCCCACTGCAGATGAACGCATTTTATTGGTGAGCACGATGTCAGCCACAGAGGCAAGGTTAAGGTCAGCGGGAGTGAGAGGTCAGCAGACGAGGGCTGACCTGTCTAGGACAAGGTGGCTGTGAGCAGACGAGGACTTAGGCTATGACACCTGCTCGAAAAGTCGCGGCAGGACGACATCCTAGGCTAATAAGCAGACGATACGGGAAAATTTGGGGTGGGGTAGGGTTGGATGTCTTTGAAAGCGGGTAGAGGTGATGACGGGAAATGGAATCCGTGAAATTAAGAAATATGTATACTGTAATTGTAAATAATCAGAAATATAAATAGCTTTTAAAATAAAATTGCTTGCATATCCAATTACAGGACGTAGCAGTCACCCCTAGCATATTTTGGCTGTGTGTGATTTCTTGGCAAGTGTTCAGTAGTTTGCCATTGATTTATAAACGACCGGCACTCATGCCATTGCATGAAAACTAAAGCAATGCGGTCTGCTTCCAAATCGCCCGCATCTGTTTGCGGGATTACGAATTGCGCATGTAATCCCTTCGCCACAGGGCGTTAAATAGTTAAATCATTCAACTAACATGAGAAATAAATTAGAAGGTATTGACTGGCTCTCATAGAAGAAGTCCCGAAGCGGGAGTTTGCTAAGGGGCTATGTTATGATACGGCCGTGACATTGTGAATGCACGGGGGCATTGGTGTCCAGTCCATTTTTGTCCGACCGAGCTCATGACATTATTAGCGTAGATCCCTATCAGCTACACTAACGCCACCATAGAAGCAGCGGAAAGAGGTAAAGATCCCAGGTCACACTTACCGACAAAGTAATGGAAAACTTCAGGCACATCAATATTGGAAGGACACTTGATCTTTCTGTGACACCTTTCCGTCACCTGGAACTCCGTGTGCTTCTAGGTTTAACTTTTATTTTTCTATTGTCTAGTGTGTCCTCGAATCTCTACCCATTTCCCTCACTTCTAAGTGTGTGAATCAATACCTATTTATTTCTGACTTTGGCCAAATAGGTCGCTGCTAAGGTGACATTTCTAACTGTCAAAGTTTACCTTCGCAGTGGCATCTTTTGGCCTACTTTTCTCAGCCTTGAACGGCTTGCCCAAAAAGGTTAATCTACTACCCTCTTATCTGTAGAGGAAAGGAAGTTGGGCGGTGGTGGATATATCATACTCGAGCACCCTATTCGTCAGAATCCACAGTCATTCGTCAGAATCAACAGTCATTCATCAAAAGCCACAGAGTCATTCGTCAGAATCCACAGTCATTCTTCAGGATCCACACAGCCATTCGTCAGGATCGACAGAGTCATTCATCAGAATCCACAGAGTCATTCGTCAGAATCAACAGTCATTCATCAGAAGCCACAGAGTCATTCGTCAGAATCCACAGTCATTCTTCAGGATCCACACAGCCATTCGTCAGGATCGACAGAGTCATTCATCAGAATCCACAGAGTCATTCGTCAGAATCCATAGAATCATTCACCAGGATCCACAGAGTCATTCTTCAGGATCCACACAGCCATTCGTCAGGATCGACAGAGTCATTCATCAGAATCCACAGAGTCATTCGTCAGAATCCACAGAGTCATTCATCAGGATCCACAGAGTCATTCTTCAGGATCCACACGGCCATTCGTCAGGATCGACAGAGTCATTCGTCAGGATCCACAGAGTCATTCGTCAGGATCCACAGAGTCATTTGTTAGGATCCACAGCCATTCGTTAGAATCCACAGTCATTCGTCAGGATCCACAGAGTCATTCGTCAGGATCCACAGAGTCATTCATCAGGATGCACAGAGTCATTCGTCAGGATCCACAGAGTCATTCGTACCGGTCTACCCGAGTCAGCCGAGTTGGCTATTAAAAAATGTTAGTTGCATATCCTTTACAGGACGTCGCAGTCAACTCCAGCATATTTTGACTGTTTTTGTTTTCTTGGCGTGTTTACGTTCATTAGTTTGTCTTTCTGAACGACTGGTACTTATACCAATGAATGAAAATCAACACAAGGTGGTCTGCTGCCAAAACGTCCGCAGCTATGTTTCGAACGCTGTATTGCGGGATTACCAAGTGCGTCCGTAACCCCTTCGTCACAGAGCAGGCCATTACACTCCCTGTAATTAGTAAGTAAAGCAAGTTGAGATGAGCTGAGTTGAGATGAGCTGAGTTGAGATGAGATGAGTTGAGATGAGTTGAGTTGAGATGAGTTGAGTTGAGATGAGTTGAGTTGAAATGAGTTGGGTTGAGATGAGTTGAGTTGAAATGAGTTGAGTTGAGATGAGCTGAGTTGAGATGAGTTGAGTTGAGATGAGTTGGGTTGAGATGAGTTGGGTTGAAATGAGTTGGGTTGAGATGAGTTGAGTTGAGATGAGCTGAGTTGAGATGAGTTGAGTTGAGATGAGCTGAGTTGAGATGAGTTGAGTTGAGATGAGTTGGGTTGAGATGAGTTGAGTTGAAATGAGTTGGGTTGAGATGAGTTGAGTTGAAATGAGTTGAGTTGAGATGAGCTGAGTTGAAATGAGTTGAGCTGAGATGAGCTGAGTTGAGATGAGTTGAGTTGAGATGAGTTGGGTTGAGATGAGTTGGGTTGAAATGAGTTGGGTTGAGATGAGTTGAGTTGAGATGAGCTGAGTTGAGATGAGTTGAGTTGAGATGAGCTGAGTTGAGATGAGTTGAGTTGAGATGAGTTGGGTTGAGATGAGTTGAGTTGAAATGAGTTGGGTTGAGATGAGTTGAGTTGAAATGAGTTGAGTTGAGATGTGCTGAGTTGAGATGAGTTGAGTTGAGATGAGTTGGGTTGAAATGAGTTGAGTTGAAATGAGTTGGGTTGAGATGAGTTGAGTTGAAATGAGTTGAGTTGAGATGAGCTGAGTTGAGATGAGTTGAGTTAAGATTAGTTGAGTTGAGATGAGTTGGGTTGAGATGAGTTGAGTTGAAATGAGTTGGGTTGAGATGAGTTGAGTTGAAATGAGTTGAGTTTAGATGAGTTGAGTTGAGATGAGTTGAGTTGAGTTGAGATGAGTTGAGTTGAGTTGAGCTGAGATGAGATGAGTTGAGTTGAGATGAGCTGGGTTGAGATAAGTTGAGTTAAAATGAGTTGAGTTGAGATGAGTTGAGTTGAGATGAGTTGAGTTGAGATGAGTTGAATTGAGATGAGCTAAGATGAGTTGAGATGAGTTGAGATTAGCTGAGATGAGTTGAGATGAGTTGAGTTGAGATGAGTTGAGTTGAGATGAGCTGAGATGAGTTGAGATGAGATGAGTTGAGATGAGTTGAGTTGAGATGAGTTGAGATGAGTTGAGTTGAGATGAGTTGAAATGAGTTGAGTTGAGATGAGTTGAGTTGTGATGAGTTGAATTGAGATGAGCTGAGATGAGTTGAGATGAGTTGAGATGAGTTGAGTTGAGTTGAGATGAGTTGAGTTGAGATAAGTTGAAGTAAGCTGAGTTGAGTTGAGATGAGTTGAGTTAAGTTGACCTGAGATGAGTTGAGATGACTTGAGTTGAGTTGAGCTGAGATGAGTTGAAATGAGTTGCGCTTAAATGAGTTGAGATGAGCTGACATGAGCTGAATCAAGAACCGACATCACAGCACTCGGGACATTCCCATACGTGCTCAGTCTTTATCTTCAACAGTCAGCGAAAAGTCCCAATATTAATTGTACCAGTAGCGGTCTGATTATTTGTTCCTCTGGCCTTTCCTCGGAATGTTGAGCGCCGTGATGATTTATCTGTTCTCCTGCACTATGTATCCGTTCTTCTGAACTATACAGACGCCCCCAAAGGGACCCGGTCGGGTCTGCCTTTATATAGATGTATACTTTTATAGCTCAATAGCTTTATAGCCGTATAGTTTTATATTGACACTCCGGGGGTGATGTGATCAGTATCACATCGGCCGCCTTTACTTCCGAAGAGAATTCCTGGTACCCATTATTATGCCGGACCGACCTGGGAGGCCAGATGGATTTTAAAAGTCCTCCTGGATGCTGATTCGAAACCTTGACCACCACGACAAGCATATCATGAATAAAACGTGACATTATAAACAAATCAAACTATTGCACAGCTACTTACATCGATTTGTCTTAAGGCAACCCATTTTCTTATCGAGCGTCGAATAATCTATAAAACATGGGGCCGGCACCATGTACCTAATGCGGCCTATGACGCACAAAAGGGCCCATTTTTGCCCACATTTTATACACATTAATTCCCCCATAAACAAGTCAAGAAAACCAAAGTGTCAAACGTTGAGAAAAACATTTAAATCCCGTGACATCTGCAAGCACGGCATCGTAAAGTCACTGCACTAACAAGCACTGAACGATCAGTAAATACTTTCTTTGGCCAGAGTGTGGGAGGCGCATAAAGAGCGGTATTACACACGTTTATAAAAACTTCACAACTTCCATTGAAGCTGGGAACAGAGACGCTTATGACGCCGACACCTGGCAGATGATGTATGCTGTTGAGGCCAAAGGTCCTGTCTCATTTTCATACTTGTTATTTCAGTCTATTGAATTTATGAGCAACGAGTCAACTAAAGGTTGCGACTGACGCCGCTGCAGCCAGGAAAAAATATACACTGTTTAATGGGATTATTTTAATCTGCCAATCCTGGTTTTAAATACGCTTCAAAGATTTGAAAGGATAGAAATAACGGATTCATGAATGAATGAATGAAAGAAAGAAAGAAAGAAAGAAAGAAAGAAAGGATACAGCCGGACATACAAGCAGACAGAATAGACAGCGGGGGAAGAATGGGTGGAATTGGACAGATAGACAGAATGGCAGGCGGGCGGACAGAAGGCCAGACGAACGGGCGGAGAGGCAGGCGGGCGATCGTACAGACAGACAGACAGATAGATAGATAGATAGATAGATAGATAGATAGATAGATAGATAGATAGATAGATAGATAGATAGATAGATAGATAGATTTAATTTAACTTTATTTTAAAAGGGTAACAAATTGGGAACGCAGGCCCGTCTTACATTCGGCCCTTCCAATCACTCATCTTTCATTAATCAGTAGTGCATGATACATAGGGAACATCATCAAAACATAAGGGGGAAAAACATTGTCAAATGAATGTTGTAAACATAAGAAATGCATATTGCAATGTTATGAGACGCATCCCCCCCCCCCACACCACACCCCCACCCACTCACACATCCAACCACCAACCCCCAGGCACACATATATTCCCCCATCCACCCAGCCATCCCCACATACACATTCCCCCATCCATGCACACATCCCCTACACACAAACATTCCTCACCCACACACACACACATCCCCCAACCCACACACACCCACTCACCCACACACCCTCCACCCACACATCCTCCACACACACGTCCCCACCCATTCACATACACAAGTCCCCCACCCACACAATCCCCGCTCCCACATACACATTCCCCACACACACATATCACCCCACCCACACACACATCTCCCCACCCAAACACATAAACCCGCCCACATACATCCCTACATGTACACACACATCCCCACCCACCAACCATCCCCACCCACACACATTTCGCCACCCACCCAAACATCCCCCATCCACCCTTAAACATCTCTAACCCACACATACCCCAACAACCCACACATATATCCCACACCCACCCACCACCACTCACACACACCCCACTCATACACACACCCCATCCCCAACCCATACACACACATCCCCACACCCCTACACACACTCCCAAACACCCACACTCACATAACCACCACCCACACACACATTCCCCACTCACCCATCCACACATCGAACCACATACACATCCCCCAATCCACCAACACCCACACACCCCCACCAACCCACAAAACATCCATCACCCACAAATACATCCCCACCCACACACCGCCCTCCCATATACACACCCTAGACACACATACATGCTCCACCACCCACCCACCCATCCACCCACCTACCATCCATCCCCCACCCATAAACATCCCTCTACCCACGCACATGTCCCCCACCCACACACACGCACCCACCGCTCATCCTCCACCCATCCACAAACATCCACACACCCCCAACCATCTAGCAGAACACACATCCCCAATGACACACATACATATCCCCCTACCAACTCACACATCCCGCATCCACCCATACCTCCCCCACTGTCGCAGAATAAACTTGTTAGTTCGATCAATGACAGACTAGACCCGACCTTAGTCTGCAAAAACAGCAACCCTTTGATGTTGTAGGGAATGAGATCAAAGTGAGTCGCGTCGCGATGTCTACACACGGTCGACATTTTGTTGGCATGTTGTTGTTCGAGAGACGTGCACTGGCGTCATCTGTCTGCAAGGCGGGAGACGGCCGTTGAAAGTGATGGACAGAATGTCTGCCAGAGGTCGGAAGGATTCTGTGATATGGGGGAAAGGTCTCTAGCTCACAGACAGCCAGGATCTTTGTTGTATGAGACAAAGAATTTCCCAGATGAAAGTGAACTTGACAGCGAATTGACTCCGGTTAGTCTAGAAATAGGAGGACAAAGCCAGATTCTGGACTGATTGGCGTCTAGACTTTTTGGTGACGTCACTCAAGCACCCATATAAAACCCAGTGCGGTAAACAAGTGGAGGGAGTCGGGAAAAAAACTTTCTGAAGTTTTAGGATCGGTGCATTATTCCGAGTTGTGTTACATGAGAGAGACTATAATGTCTAAGTGGTGATAGTTATCCGCGGACATAGATCCAGTCTGATTGCATAGTTTCTCGAGTAGCAACCGAAATAGGCATATGGTAGGCTATTAATAATATCTAATTTAAGAGTATGATTAGGAATAGAGTACAGTGCTGTGCGGTGATCTAATGTATTATAGGTGCAGTGATATAATGTATTATGATTAGTGATAGAATGTTCTATTAGTGCGGTGCTAGAAAGTATCATGGGAGCGTCGGCACTGGTATCCTATTGTGTGGCTTCAACTAGCTTGTGTGATATATCATTTTACTCAGGGAGTTGAGGACAATGTAGTGGAATAATAATTAGAGAGATTAAAGATGGTTGAGAGGGGGAAGAGGTATGTGAAATGGTAGGATCTTCCAGTAGGGCATCTGCTGGGCGTCTACCCGTTCCTTTATTCTTTCCTGGTGTTGCCATGTCTCAGATCATATGATTGAGTTATTTGGCCGTATGACAGAGATCGGATCTCTGTTATAGATCTGAGTGCTGCTATTGGCCTACACTTACCTAATTCCGGCCATGACTGAGTTGCCCTCACCATAGTATTCTCTATTCTACAGGTTCCATTTACAGGTCCACGTATGTGTGCTCTTATTTTCAACAGTGAAGCTAACATAATTTTAGGAGATGATGGCTCAGAATTTGAAGACAGAAGTTGCTGAGAGGCCGCTACATTGGGCTTATACCCAAGTTGGTTTGCGGGAACCTGGCTTCTGCTGAGCAGGACATACTGATGAGATTATGATTAGCAAGTGATAGTTGTATCATTGAACAGTCAGATCATTGTAGAGATACACTATTGATACCAGGAACATTCACACCAAAGTTATACTGATACAGAGAACATTTAGATTGTGGTGTTAATATGGGGAATCTTTACAACCAGTGACACTAGATCCATTGAGATTTCCCCAATAACAGTGACAATAGGGTTAGAATTTTCTGATTAACTGTCGCGTGTCGTCCCTGGAGGAAAGTGGACTCGACAAGCACACCTTTAATATCCTTCTACTATTGGAACTATTGAATGACTTTTGTCTACACTCCTCCCTTCTATCTTCCATACACTCTCTCTCTCTCTCTCTCTCTCTCTCTCTCTCTCTCTCTCTCTCTCTCTCTCTCTCTCTCTCTCTCTCTCTCTCTCTCTCTCTCTCTCCTTCCTTCATAACATACCCTGACAACAGTTTCCTCCAACAATTAATAACATGTTTATTGTTGAAAACTATGTCAGTTGTATGTATTGAATGTGTATATGTAGATGGTAGTGTCTGCTAATGTGAGTGCAAGATAGGACTTTTGACTTCCTATGTGCCGTATACTTTCTCGCCTCTTCTTACGGCCAAACCACAGGACATCAAACATAGAAATGGACAGCTCTCACCCTGGATGATCTCCTCCTGCTTGAGTCTGGACTTAATCCAATTCTTGAAAAAAAAAAACAAATGTTCAATGTCTTATCACCAGAAAATAATCCGATTTTGGTAAGTCACTGAAATCCATATATTTCCTGTTTTTGGAAGGTAGTATAGTCCACCACTGAATACACACCGCCACTATCCAACATTGTCTAGAGATACTATAAATGTTATACACAATGTCTCTTGTTAATAAAGTTTTATTTTTTCTTCACAGTGCAATTGCATGCAGTTTTAAGTATCCCTGCTTGCCACAGGTTAACGTCTTTTCCTTTTAAGTGCTTTACTTGTATATTCGTTTGAGTATACAGTGTTCTGTATTTGACGTTAAGTTATCTCTTCTCACTATTAAAACATGTCTATGTTCTTGTTGGTTCTAGGTAGGTACTTTATATGCTCAAGTGAAGTAACCTTCATTTCGTCTCTGATTACAATAGTGGGATTGGAACCTGTGGGAGAGATATGTAATCCGGTGATATGAGTCTGCTTCATACTATTTTCTTATGTGAGAGTCCTTCTCTAGCCATATTGAGAAGCCTCCGAAAGACACTCTGACATAAGACTTATGAGTGCACTAAAGTTTACACGATTAGATAAACGAAGGAAATGCTACAAGTTAAGAACAAACACCTATATCCCTATGCTACTATTACGCTACGGCTGCAATACCTTATATACTCTATTGTAATCCAGGAATTGAAATTTATAATTAAGCACATCGGCACTAATATCCCATTGCCTTAAACAATACGGGACTATAATTTCTTTTCCACACATAGGATTCATAGATATCTCTGTCCAGTTTTGGAACACACACTAAAACAGAAAACCCAGTTTCTACTATTTATATCGAGTGTCCAATCCTCCGTTGTCTTTTGATCCACAATCAAATTTTGCCGTAAGTCCCCACACCAAACGTCTGTGAACTCACGTATTCGTCAATTGCGCTCCGTCTCGTCCTCCGTTCTTCCGCGGTTTCCCTGTGTTCCCCTACGCTAGTACTTCAAAGCGTCCGAACTCTTGAATCACCGTCTTCGTGCGTTCCCCCGTTGTCGAAGTCTCCCCGTCGTTCTGTCCTTTGAAGTAGATGGACAATGACCCCTCACACTGTATCCTATTTTTATATCCGTCGGTCAATGATCTTTAATTTATCCTCCTCTCAGAATGAAGTACACGATTGTTAACCCTCCTCCTACATTGTAGTTTTATATGTAAGTTATCAAGGAATCACTAAACTGCAGTTGTCCCGTGACATTAACAATGAGTTAAATAACCGAGGAAATTCATAGTGTGAATCAGATTGAAGACTCTCATTGGACAGTATTTGTCATGGGTGTCCAAGAATCCTAGTGGTTCAAGAGACAACGGAGGAAGTCTTCACGTGACCGGAGGAGCATCACCTGGGTGAGGCTACTTGTATGGGATACATGGTGCTGGTGTGTTTTCAGCACAGTGATGAGAATGACTATACTCCTGAACACTGATCTGAGTCTATAAACACTTTAGAGTACACGTCACACATTTTACACCTTATACACACACACCCACTTCTCCTTCATATACTCTTTGCTTTAATAAATTTCTTGTTTTTATTTGTTGAAGCTAGAGTTGTCAAGTATGTTATGTTGGGGAAGAATGAGAGGGGGCATGATCCAGGGGTGAGTAAGAGTGAGAGGAAGGTGTCTTCAGATTGAAGGAGTGTGTGGACGGAGTCTGCTGGATATCTCCAGAATAGAGATATTGGATTAAAAAATAATGTGGGTGTTGATTCCCTTCACTCCAGGGACGAAACTAAAGTGGTAAAGAAGAACAAGTAACTACTACGACATTCATTCTTTACACACACGACACCCACCAACAGACACAAATCCCTCTCCTACCCACCTTTCCCCCACCCACATACACATCCACCATCCACACACATCTCTCACCCACACATGTATCTCCCCACCCACCCATATATTCTCCAATCCACTCATACATCTCCCACCGATACACACCCCACGACCCACACATGCATCCCCGACCACCCACCACCACATCCATATCACCCACCCACACAAACCCACCACCAATAAACACATCCTCCACACATTTCCCAACAGACACACACATACACCACACCCCTACACACACACACCCACACAGCCTTCACCCACCCACCCACACATTTCCACCCACCCACACATCCCCACCCACCAACACTCACCCACCAAACACACACCTTCCACCCAGACACGCAACCCCCACCCACCCACACATCTCGCAGCCACCCACACACTCCCCCACAAGCATCCCCTGACCACCCGCCCCACCCACCCATCCCCACCCATATCCCCCATCAACACACACATCACCCACACACATCACCCACACACACATCACCCACCCATATACACATACCCACAAACCCATCCTCAAATCCAAACACACACACACACACCACACCCCCATGAACACACCCACCCACTCTCACACATCCCCACCCATAAACACCCACCCACCAACAACCACCCACTCACACCCACCCACGCAAACACAATCTCTCACCCGCACATCACTCACCCATACACACATTCCCCACCCACACCCCCTCTCCAACGCACAAACGCCTCCCTCCCACACACATCTCCTTACCCACTAACATAACACCCACCCACACACACACATCCTGCATACACAATTATCTCCCCATCTACACACACCCCACCCATACACACATCCCCACATAATCCCCCACCCACACACCTATTCCCCAACCCACACACATCTACTCCACCCCCCCCCCCACCCACACACACAGACATCCTCACATCTAGACACATACATGATGTCTCACATAATCACTGAAACTAAAATGAACACACTTCCACACTCTGCATACATGCATTGACGACTATCATGAGCTTTCTCCCAAAAATGTAAACAATAGAGAGAAAAAAATATACATTTACATTGTGTAACGTAAAAAAAAAAAATAGTGATGTGATTCAATAAGGTAATTCCTAAAATTGACAAAAAAGAGATGGAATAAGCATTACATGTTACAAAATCAGGTGGCAGTAAAAATTATAATATGGAAGATGGGATACAGAACAAAATATGGAATAGCATGTCATCTCCATTTCTTATTTTTTCACACACTCTCTCTCTCTCTCTCTCTCTCTCTCTCTCTCTCTCTCTCTCTCTCTCTCTCTCTCTCTCTCTCTCTCTCTCTCTCCCACACTGACTTACTCTCACTCTCTCTTTCTCACACACACAGAGACATACACACTCTCTCCCACTTTCTCTCTCTCACACACAGACACACACATATTCACACATTCACTCTCTCACTCAATCTCTCACTCCCTAACTCGCTCTCGCTCACTTACACTCAATCACTCTCACACACATACATACTCACACACACACACACACACTCACACTCACACACATCCATTCACTCTCTAAATCGAACTCACTTACTTGCTTTCTCACTCACACACCCAGACAAGCAGACCGACACACACGTTCACTCATTCTCTCGCTGAGACTCACTCACTCTCTAACACACCCTTTCACTCACCCTCTCTCTCTCTCTCTCTCTTACCAATTATCGATTTACGACAACGTGAGAATTAACCATGCATGGCTAGCAAGTTAAACGTCACGCACGACCTACAGAAAAACCTGCAATACTATTTTATTCCTTGCCTTATCGAGCTGCCTATGTTGCCAAAATGTCCTCCAACTTGCGGTCATCAACTGTGTCCAGGCGGCACAATGTAAACAAAAGCAAGACGGGACAAATTCTGACGAGCACGCCAGCTCAGCGAATGAATCGATCATCTTCATCGCCAACCTCAATCGTGTTGTCTGGTGAACAATCAGACACTGAATTCCAGCTGGAAATACAACAGAATTCACCAGCTCAATCTAATCAAACCAGTACATCACATTCAAGCACTCTTTCTTCGGCCGAACCACAGTGCCACAATGATTGTCGTGAACGTATTCAGGCTTTGGAGATGAGGTTAAAAGATTTTATTACCAGCAACACCACTAATATTATTGCTGTGCTTAAAAACGAATACCTTCTTCTTCGAGAAGAAATCCGCCTCCATGGACAAGAGAAGGAAACTTTCAAAGCATCCATACATGCTTTAGAACTAAAAAGTGCACAGTCATTTAATAAAAGTGCACAGACAGAAACTACCCTTGGTGTTGTAGATGCGTGTGCTACCAGTGAATGTTCGTCGCATAATGACATACAGACAGTTTCTACAATAAACAAAACTACTTCTAAACCTGTAGAACGCACACCATCCATCTACCCCATTGATGTGCATATCAGCAACAGGTTCCAGGCCTTAAGTGTTGACTCTCCAGCAGCAGACCAGGAATCACAAAGTTCAATTATTACCACTACTGGGCATCAACAAAAACGCAAGCAAGCTATAATAATCAAGAACTCAAGAAAGACCACAGTGGTCAGTGGCAACAACAGCCCAAGCGGACACGCCAGCAGCGTGACCTTACAATTGATGACAGTGCAACTCATGTTATCATTGGAGACTCCCTGCTAAAGGGAATCTATAGTGATCGCATGTCATCTTCCGACTGCGAGTCAACTTCAATCTTCCCTCTACCAGGCGCTGACATTGATAGGCTTACCGCTACACTGCGAAAATTCCAAGTGAATGAGAGAATTAAAAAAGCGACAGTCCATATTGGTGTCAATGACATAATGGATAATAACATCATAAGCACCTCACAACTATCTACGCTGGAGGTACTGTTACGAAATAAATTTCCTAACTCATCTATGTTCATTTCATCCATCATTCCACCATGTTATGGATTCCAGCGTCGGACTGCCGATGCTGCCAATCTAACTATGCATAAATTTTGTAAAGACAATGTCATTAGTTTCATTAATAACACCCCGTACTTTACTTCGTCGTCCGGGGCTCCTAAGAAAAAACTATACAGGGATCAAATACATTGTTCCAAGCTAGGAAGTAGTATACTAGCGAAGAACATAAAATATCCCGAACGTGCACAACAACCAGCACCAGTTACAGGAGTAACCCGAACTTCACCCCCGGCGACAGCCACCTCTAAGTGTTCAGAAAACGCTCCTTCTCTTCCTGCACCACCATTGCCTATACCCCAGGAATACAATGCCGTGGATAGCAACCCATGCTCCAATCCCAGTGTTGCTAACTATGATGGTTTGTTTCCTCCCTTGACCATAAAGCAGCCTCCCCCTATTATGTCAAAGGGGACACCGTTAAACAATGTTGCTGTGCCCCCGATGTATGCTTCTAATGTAGGCACTTCCAGTAACTCTCACAGCAGTGGTCCCTCGTTGGATGGTAATCTACACTCCTATCAATGGAACCGCCAACTTCAACAGCTAATGCAATACAATCCTGCAGCCCTGCATCAAGCTTTCATGATGTCACTCCAGCACAGACATTTTCCTACCCCATCTAATAGTCTTAACTACTACTAAATAAAGTTTCAAAAACTCTGAAAATTTCTACCGCAAGCGACATCATTCCTTTCATCGTGCAATGTTCGCCAATCACGATCAGTGGCTTCACAAAGATGGCCTACGTATAGGCCATCTCAACATCTATCATTTGCTCAATAAATTACCTGAGCTTTCGGTAATACTGTGCAAACAATTCCATGTGTTTGGAATCACAGAAAGTCGTCTCAACGACAAAATATCCGACTCTGAAATCACTCTTAAGGGGTTTAAAGTAATTCGAAGAGACGCAAATCAAAAATTAGAGACAGGTATTGCTGTATACATTTCCAATTCCCTCAACTGTTCCCGTAGAAGTGATCTCGAGTCAGTAGAGATAGAATGTGTTTGGTTAGAGGTGAAGCCAGCCAGTCAGCAACCGTTTCTAATTGGATACTTATATCGGAATCCGTGTGCTGGGTACAATTATTATGACTGTTTCACTACAATGATGGATAGAGTGTTTACAGAAGGTAGAGAAGTCATGATATTAGGTGACTTTAACATAGGTATTACTAAATCCAACCAGACATGGGACGATATCATTCTATCTTACGATTTGAAACAACTAATAAACCGTCCCACAAGGGTTACAGGCACCTCCTCAACTATAATTGATCATATATATGTTACTTGTCCAGTTAATATTATCGAATGTTCTGTTCCTGTTAGTGCAGTTAGTGATCATTACCCAATATGTTGTACGTGGTCGAAAACTGGGTTCAAATCTCCTAAAAATAAACATTTAATCATCAAATTTAGAAATCTAAAAGCTCTCAACCAAAGTTTATTTTTAGATGACTTAAAAAATGCAGCCCTTGAACATGTTTACCAACTTCCTGATCCGGATGATGCACTAGCTTACTGGACAAAGACAGTCTACAGTGTGTTTGATAAACATGTGCCAGTTAAAGAAGTTCGAGTGAAGAATCAACATAAATCTCCATGGGTGACTCGTGAAGTTCTCGAAATCATGAGAGAACGAGATACAGCGCACAAAAATAAAGATTTTATCAATTACCGCAGACTAAGAAATAAAGGTAAATATGAAATTCGTAGGATAAAGAAAGATCATTTCAAAATTTGATTGTAGATAAATCAAATAACGCAAATATATGGAAGGCTATTAACTCGCTAACCAACAAGAAACACTCTTCAGAGTCAGCAATACCGAGCACTATAACATGCGAGGATTTCAGTTGCTTCTTTCAATCAGAGATAGAGAATCTAAAGTCCACAATACCAGACTCAGCTTGTAATTTAAGCTCACTGTCATCATTCTGTGAAGGGAAGTGCTCTAGAAATATTCCCCCTGAGATTCCCTTGATGTCTGTTGCAGAAGTATATAAATATCTCTCG
>JACEFZ010028013.1:305000-411299 GCA_014155875.1 Cepaea nemoralis
CATGCAGTTTTCATTGCTCCATTTAGTAAGATTATCAAGTTCTTTTTGTAAAGAATTTTCTAATTCACTACGGTTCTCTTCACTTGTATATATAATACAGTCGTCTGCAAATAGATCACAAGTTGTATTGAGTTAAAAATGAAGATCGTTAATATAAACTGCAAAAAGCAACGGACCTAGTATTGAACCCTGAGGCACACCAATATTACGCCATGTGGATCTTGATAGACCAGTGCTTCTCAAACATTTTTGGCCCATGCCCTCCACCCTTTTTACCATATGTTCAGAACGTCACTTTGCGGGTCTACTTACGTTATAAAACGAATTTCATTAGGGCGAGAAGTACAGAACCGTAAAATTTAGAGGGAAAAACAATATCAAGTAACTGGCTTCAAATAATCTTAATCCCTCCGCCCCTGGAAACCCCAACCGGCTGAGAAGCACTGTGATAGACAGTTGTTAAAGGACACGACTTGTTGTCTGTCGGATAGAAATAACATAATTATGCTCACCATATTTGATCTTGTCTTCGTTTGTTTTAATTTTCTAATTAAAATATCGTGATCTACCACATCAAAAGCCTTTTTAAAGTCTACAAACAACGCTCCACAAATGTTGCCGTTGTTGGTGTTAAAGTGCCAGTTATCTGTCATTTTTGTTAGGGCACTATGGCAAGAATATTTAGGTCGAAACTCAATTATTAAGTCTCTGTTAATTAAAAATAGACAGAAAGTCAGACAGACAAACAGACGGACGGACGGACGGACGGACGTCGGGCGAACGGACGCACAGATGGACGGACGGATAAATACTATTAATGTGTTACATTTACAGAGCTCACAGTTAAGACGCAATGCATCACCGTCGCCTGTAACTTTATCAACTGACCTTCCCACAAAAGTTCCCCGAAGTCTGCTAACAGCCTACGCCTCACGTCTGGTTCTGCAAGAAATCGGAATGACCCGTTTTCCAAACGATTGACAAAATGGTAACAAGCAGTTATCACGGATCTGTTTTGCTCGCTTTCTTACTGGCGCGGAGAAAAGAGAAACACCACACAAATCTGTTTACAGGGCGTCTATCAGGGATTACCATATGGTTAACTTATTCCGAACTGATGGAGTTGCAATACCTACGTCGGAAAACCAGACAAGAAATGCTGGATTGATAGCATTAAAGAATGGGCAAGGTGCGGCGTGAACATAATCTACAGGTATTGCTGAAGATGAGCCGCGGTGGCGTAGTAGATAGCGCGCTTGGTGCTGGCCCGGTAGTCATGTGTTTGAACTCCAACTGAGGCGGAATATTTGTGTGTGTTTGTGTGACCCAGGGTAAAAATGGGAACCAGGAATCGTCTTGGGAAGCCAAGGCGACAGCCATGATATTGCTCACATCATACATCGAGTGTCAGTTCATCATCATCATCATGCACCCTGTCAACCGACGTAATCGTTCATGTTTCTCTACGGATCACGATGCCTGGTGTTTAGCGTCAACTCTGTTGATGACAATCCTCCATGTTAACGTCTCAAGCCAACCAGCATGATCTCCCTAGGTCTGCTCCTGCTTTGTTTCCTGATCTTTCCAGTCATCGTGTTTTTCAGTGCCTCTCTTCTCATTTCGAAACACAGTTGCTGTTGATTGGTTTTCATAAAACGGTATGAGTGCCGGTCGTTCACAAAGCAATGGCAAACTACTGAACGTAAGCTTGCCAAGAAATCACAAACAGCCAAATAGCTGGGGTTGACTGCGAAGTCATGTAAAGGATATATAACTACCTTTAACGCTTCTCACTGTATGACCAAAGAATGTTGTTAGTATCTTTCTCATACTTGTATATATAATCTTATGCGTTCATTAGCCTCGTTCATGCATTCGTCGTTAGTTATTCTGCCGGAGCAAGGTAGTCGCAAAGAGTCGATTGGTCTATAAAAATAGGGAACAAATAGGTATATTAAGCTCTCTGAGGTGTATGACGTGAGACAGAAGGATGTGGACAGAAGTCACTTGTACATCCCGCAATCTGATTTATGTCATCATCTGCAAACGATGTGACATGAAATACATTGGCCAAACTGACAGACGGCTTGCTGACCGCTTTAGAGAACACCTCAGAGACATCAATCAGGGCGCTGACAAACCTGTCCCCAACCATTTCAATTCCTCCAACCATAATGGAGTCGACGATGCATGTGTCACCGCATTAAAACCCTGCTACTCCAACAGTTCCGTCAGGCTCCAAATTGAATGCCAGCTAATCAACAATCTGGGATGCATCCATCCAGCAGGTATCAATACTGTTGTGGACGATACGGTATAACTGTGCCATCTTCCCCAATTGATTACACTATCTATTACTAAGCTGTACTCCCCCCCCCCCCTATATTTATACCTAACTGTCCCCACACCCCTATATTTTCATAGCAGACTGTTCGCATATTTTTGGCTACTTAAATCCTACCTGGAAACCCACTATACTTAACTTAAACTCTGCAGCCAACGAGCGTCTTCGCAGAAGCCACCTTTTCTGCCCCACATGGCATCGGAGTAGTGTTTTTGGGGGGGTTTTTTGGTGCTGTATTTCGTTGTGTTAGCTATCTGTGGTGTCCTGTCCTTGACAAAGATTCTGAGAATCGAAACGTCGGCCGTCCTGTGTTGTCGTACTGTACGCGTTTGTGTGTATTTTATTTTATTTTATTATTCATTTTATATATTTATTGAGTGCTTCTGATTTCGGATTTTCACCTTTATTTCGCGATACTGATCTCCTTGTAAAGTATGTGCACGTGTTGATGTTTAGTGAGTTTCTTCTCGCAGGAGCTTAATATACCTATTTGTTTCCAATTCATATTGTTATATCCTGCTGCAGCCGCTGCTTTTTCTTTCTTTCTATAAAAATAGGGGACTGGCAACATAGACGAAATACGACTCGTGGGTTGTGAAAGTCCTTTATCCGTACTTAGCTCTGTGGCAAAGGGGTTGCAGACGAAGTTCGTAATCCCACATACCGCGCTGGAAACACTGCTGTGGGCAATTTGGTAGAAGACCGTCTTGCGTTGGTTTTCATACAATGGTATGAGTGCCGGTCGTTCAGAAAGCAATGGCAAACTGCTGACACAGACTTACCAAGATATCACAAACAGTCAAAACATGCTGGGGTTGACTGTGATGTCCCATGAAGGATATGCGATTAACTTTACCTGTACTAGTACACTACTCGAGCCTTGTTGGGACTGACACGTCATGAATTGTGACATGTGAGGGTCTGTTCAAGGTGCTAAAGAAGATCAGCTGCCCGCCTTCTCTTCTGTCCATCGTGGAATCGTTCCACGCAGGCATGCAGGGCATAATAAAGTTTGATGGTCATCTTCAACAAAGTTTAAAATAATAGTAGTGGAATGGGACGCAGAGGTGTTTCCAAGGCACCAGGGCCAGGTTTTTTACTGGCCAAGACCTGCTAAACATCCTAGTCGTGCGTCCTGTGCAACAGGTTCCTTCGTGGTCCTGGCTAAGGTAGTAGGATCGCTGATTCTTCCGAAGTCGGAGAGTATCTGCATGCACGGCGAGGAACCACCAGTCTGCACACCAATAAGCCAGACATGGGACAGCGGATACTCACGCAAACCTCAGGTCCTGTATGACATCACACTGGTGTTGGACAACAGGATGTCTTCATCCGACATACAGGACTTCATGCTGGAGTTCACAGCCAGCGAACGCAAGCAAGCAAGCGTAGTTGTGGAATTAAGCAAGTTTGTGTACTCCCCCCCCCCCCCCCCTCGTTGGAATGTACTTTTCATTTTGATTGAAATATGCCTTTCGTGATCAGGATGGTGGTGTATACATTCACTTACGATCAGATGGCGGCCTCTACAATGTTCAGAGATTGAAGGTCAAGACCAAAATTAGGATAGTACTGATCAGTGAGTTCCTTTTTGCAGATGATGCTGCAAATACCACCCACTCCGAGGAAGAATTACAACGTCTACTATCTGCATTCTCTAATGCATGGTATGAGTTTGGTTTAACAGCTAACAAAATGAAGACATTATGTCACAAGGTGCACATTAAGTACCATCAATCTTTATTGACGACGCAAAGCTGGAGATAGTAAACGAGTTTACATATCTAGTATCAGAGGTAAACAATAAATTATCGGTAGATCAGGAAATTAACATCAGAATTGGCAAGGCAGCAAAAACAATGAACAGGTTAACAAAGAGAGTCTGGGAGAAGAGAAAGCTTACTACCAAAATAAAAGTCCTAAGCTATCAAGCCTGTTCCTTAATACTCTTCCTAATGACAGTGAAACCTAGTCAACTTATACCAAGAGAAACGTTTTAACAGTTTACGTATGCGGTTGGTAAGATAAGATACGGAAGTACGGGAAAGAACGGGCGGTGTGATGGTTTGTTCCACGCTCAGTCTTCATATACTTAGATGAACAAGACACATTAGGGGGATGGACGATGGTAGAATACTAACGGACATCTTTTTGGCTAATTACAAATGGGTAAAAGATCTCGGGGTCAGCCTCTACTACGTTACAAAGATGTGTGTGAGCGGGATATTATTGATACTGGAACTGATTTTGCAATGCACCATAGGAGCAAATGGCCGATAATCGCGTTGCATAGAGGGGAGAAATCAGGAATGGAATAAGAGAAAGGAAAAAAAATGACTGCAGATAGGTCAGAATTAAGCGTGTGAGACGTCAGATGGTGCGTGATGGTGGAAATGACTATATGATCAAATGTAGCCATTGTGCGCGAACATTTACTGAAGCAAATTCACCTTTCTGGTCACATCCACTACCGAAATTGGTTGTAGTTATTATCCCCCTCCCTCTCCAACACTTAAAAAACATGTATGTCAAAACGGCAAGGTTGCCAGCATCAGTAGTAAGTATAATTGCGATATGGTACATGACTCACTCACATCCGCCGTCGTCACAGGAAAGATTCACGTTCTTAAAATCTTAAGCTTGTTTGCTGGGTTTGTACCTTAGATTCTTGGCAAAGAACCAATAGTCTTTCCGACGGGTCTTGATGGGTAGAAGTTCTGTATAGGACATGCTGCTTGACATATATGGTGATTCGATGTGATAAATGCTATTCCTGTCTGTCCTATTCCCATTACAGTGATTAATCTAGTATTTCTACCATCCATTTTGAAAGTATATGCCACCAATTGCACTATCTGATCGTCTCCTTCCTCCCCTTACATGTGTTTTGATAAAAACAGACATACCAGCGAGTATCTTCGCTATGTAAAACAGTCACATGAAAGATTAAACGCGGTTCTTCTTCAAAGTCTCCTATATCTCCCCAGCTATCAGTCTATTTACTGAAAACATTTCACGTGTGCGCATGTCTTCCTACGGTGTACTATGTGTTAACGCCCAAATATGTTTCCTGGACTAAAAGATGGCCGTATCAGATACAGTTATCAGTGGTTTGTGTAAATAAGATAATACCAGTCTCCACTCCAAAGACATTTTTAATGAACCAGTGAGAGAAAGGTATTCTGTCTTTCTTAGCACAGGGTAGTCCCACGGTTACTGTCCTTGATTGTTGTACTGGCGGGAAATCAGATATCAGATTGCAGCAAGATTTTTTTGGTTTTATTTTAAAGTTTGTATGAATATTAATTAATTGTAATGTTGAGTATGGACATTATTAAATAGTAGCGTGGTGATGGAGTTGGTACCAGTGTTAGTGGTTGTGGTGATAGTAGTAGTAGTAGTAGTAGTAGTAGTAGTAGTAGTAGTAGTAGTAGTAGTAGTAGTAGTAGTAGTAGAGGTGGTAGTGGTAATAGTGGTGGTGGTAGTAGTAGTAGGGGTTGTGGTAGTGGTTTAGGTTAGTCGTTGGATCAACATCACGGCACACGGTTTAACCCATAAGTGCTCCGTTTTCCTCCTAACTCAAACCTGAGTCTGGAGAAACTCAGCTCAATGCACGAACTCCGTTGCATCGGCGAGGATCCTGAAATACTTTGGGTAGATTTTTAACTCAAAATTTTGCCCGGGCAGCGCCATTAGGCTACTCTTTTTCGATTTCCAACTGCCAAGCGATTTTTTACGTGCGCAACAATACACACGGGCGTCCGATCTCACTACCCAGAGACCAGGGGAAATTTTATTACTGGAAGTCCAGGTGGATTTTTTAAATAAATCCCGGTCCTCACCGGGGCCTGAACCAGGGACCTCCAGCACTCGAGGCGGACACCATACCTCGAGACCACGCAGCCCCCTTACCAAACGCAGGTTGTATTTGTGGTAGTGGTATTAGTGATAATGGTAATGGTAGAAGTAGTAGTTGTGGTGTTAATAGTTGTGATAGTGGCGGTGATAGTGGTGGTGGCAGTAGTAGTAATGGTAGTAATATTAGTGGTAGTGGTGGTGGTGGTAGGAGTAGTGGTGGTAGTAGTGTTAGTGGTAGTTATGGTGGTAGTAGAAGTAGTGTTGGTAATAGTGTTAGTGGTAGTGGTGGTAGTAGTAGGAGTAGTGGTGTTAGTGATAGTAGTAGTAGTAGTAGTAGTAGTAGTAGTAGTAGTAGTAGTAGTAGTAGTAGTAGTAGTAGTAGTAGTAGTAGCAGTAGTAGTAGTGGTGGTGTTAGTAGTAGTAGTGGTGGTGGTAGTAATAGTGGTGGTGTTCGTTGTGGTGGTAGTGGTGTTTGTAGTTGTAGTAGTAATGGTGTTAGTGGTAGGGTTGGTGATAGTAGTAGTAGTGATGGTGTTTGTGATAGTGGTGGTGGTGGTAATAGTTGTAGTAGTGGTGGTGGTGGTAGTGGTGGTATTTTTGGTAAGGATGATAGTAGTCGTAGTTGTGGTAGTAGTAGTAGTAGTATTGGTGGTGGTGGTAGTGGTGTTGAGGGTGGTAGTTTTAGTCGTTGTGGTGGTAGTGGTGGTGGTAGGAGTAGTGGAGGTGGTGGTGATGAGGGTGGGAGTAATAGTCGTGGTGGTTGTCTTAGTGGTATTAGTGGTGGTAATATTAGTTGTAGTGGAGGTGGTGATGGTGGTGGTGGTGGTGGTGGTAGTAGTAGTAGTAGTAGTAGTAGTAGTAGTAGTAGTAGTAGTAGTAGTAGTAGTAGTAGTATTAGTAGTAGTAGTAGTAGTAGTAGTAGTAGTAGTAGTAGTAGTAGTAGTAGTAGTAGTAGTAGTTGTGGTGTTAGTACTAGTGATTGACAATTTACCACTAAATAATAACAGGAAAAACAAAACAAATCAAACTTATTGTGGAAAGTTGCTACGAGTGCTGGTGCGGGTTATTTGATCATTATCACGGTCGCTTTCACTTCCTATAACCTTTTCTGGCACTCACTCATAATGATGCTCACTCATATAAACTGAAGACTAGTATTCTTCCTGTCATACAGCTCTCCTAATCTGCGGTCCCCAGATAGTGTTGTAGCACTATCACCGTAATATGTAACACAGTTACACACGCGTAAATATGATAAAGGAATACAGTAATTCCTTCTGAATAGGTTCAAAAGAAGTATAATGGATGATTGGGATTATATGAAAAGATGGTTATGTCAGGAATCCAAACAACTAATACTAGAATAATAAATTAAAATGACTGTGTCGCTGTAGTACTCCGCAGCAAGTTATAGGGTCTAGCCTGGTAGAATGGGTGGTATAGTCTTCTGCTCTTAGACAGTTTGATTTGGAATTGTTATTGGCTTTGGTTGGCAATGAGTGGTTTGGTGTTAGTTGGTGTTTTTACTCAGCTGTGGTAAGGCAGTTTTGACTGGAACAGTGGGCTCTGAGTAGTCAGTGGCTGATACATGGTCTTCACGCTTTGCTGCTGTAGAAAGGTGAGATCAGTAAACTTCAGTGTAAACCAAACTTAGTCACAGCGTATAGGCTAAAACCACCACCCGTTTGATAGAACAGAACCCCCCCCCCCCCCCAAAAAAAAAAAACATGTACCCGCCATCATCAGACAGTTGGATACATTAATATATCACATTCGCCAGATATCCGTCTTAAGGTTGTTGTGGGATGTGGATTTTAATATATGAGAAGATTTGCTTGTTTTATGTCTAGGGGATCCCTAATGGGGATTATCTTGATTCTCTTTCACTTCTAGAATGCAAGGTGATCATGGAATTCTACCACAAACACAAGAGGAAAATACTTCACTCCTTTTTGTAAATGTGTCTATGTGTACTTCTCCATTCCCACTAAACCACCCTATAAATTTAATATAGTGTTAGAGGATATTGATTGTTTACAACATATAAAACAACAACTGTTGAACAAATATCAACAAGTACTTGACATCCACATTAACATTGGACAACTGTTCAGGAATTCAATCAAGATCTGGGATAACATTTCTACAAGTGTAATGACCACTGTGAGCTTCTTGAATATGCCTCACATGACATATGTATACATTTCCTTGAAATATGACAGAAGTCTACATTCACATACATATATTGACCATACTGAAATACTGGAACAGGCATGGGATGAAATATTACATATCATAGACACCTTAAAAGTGCTATCCCTTGTTCCCCCAAAATTCAACATTTCCAAAAACCACCAATACATATCAATTGGTTCCCAACACCTTTGACAAACCTTACGGTTTTAAAACCCTTGGCATGTGTTCAAAAAAAAAAAAAAGCAATCACTACATTCAGTACATAATACTAAGTTAATTATTTAGTGGGTTGGCTGTCCTTTACTCTCCTGTTGTACGGTTCAGTGTTCATCTCCAATGTATAGTAGATCCTATTCCCATTATCTTGGTACCGAAATAAATGCACTCAGTTGTGTTCCTCACATGTATATCCACTGGTAATTACCTGGTGAAAATCATACTCCATAATCCAAGAATAGAATTATACACAAGCACTTAAACCCCTCCATGGGGCTAGATTATTCGAATACTCTGTTGCAAGGAGGCTCGGTGTTCTTGTGAAATTGAGGCCTTGGTTGGTCAAACTTTCAGGATATACAACTTGAGTCTTCGCACAAGGTTCTTCCCTATATCATCATATCCGATGAAAAGTTGACAGCCATTCGGCGGCTCGGCTTCTGATATCCGAATCACAATTATGTACACGCGGATTTTTCACCCACCTAGTCACTAGTCTATAACCCATTCCACACTTGATGATGGCATTTAGGCTGGCATGGGACCAGCAAAGAGTTAGTCGTTACTATCTAGTCCAGTGTAGGAACATATATGGCTGAGAGTCATTCATTGGTAGCAGCTGTGACTATGTCCAGAATTGATCTGTACATATATGGATCAAAAGATGAATAATTTTCCAGCACACAAATTGAGCGTTGCAGACAGTTCAATGCTCTTTCTGTTGTGTGAGTGTACACATTTACTCCACTAGCTTCATTCGGTGTCTTGCGTTGGTATTCTGGTGTTGAACTTGCTGTTATCAAGGTATATTTCAGTTGGTCTTCAGGTCTATGACCTGATGGGGATGATTTGTTGTCATGGTGTATTTCAGTGTATTCCCATTGGTGTTAAAAAATCTAGAACATGGTGTTGATCTTGCCGCTGTAAGACTGATGTCTAAGGATTATTCATTGATGAATAGGAAACTGGGAATGTCCCATAGTTTCGTTGACCTCGTGGATAGATGATGCACCAGGCGGTACCTCCCAGACGTAAAATTAGACGCTACTCTGGTGTCGGTGAATTCTGAATATCCATTTATCTGGATGGACAATTAAATACAGAGATCCGTCCTGGATATCCTGACAGAAGTAGGAATATCAATCGCTGAGTGTCGATCATCTTCGTACGTGTCTTTTGCTGCTAGGCAGCGGAGAAGTGTGGCAGTTAACGTTGGTGTTTAGATCCAGACTGTATGTATAGGACATTTAGTCCTGACTCACTTTCATCAGGCTGTTTACCCAGGATCCTGATTGGTGATACATCCAATTCCACCACCTACTATTTTCTAGAGCTGGAAATGACAAAGAATACAAACACAGGCATTATTCCTTGTGGGGTGATAACATTGCCACAGCACAAATACAAACAAGAAAAGGAGAAGGAGAATGGAGAGGGTTTCCAAGTTCCATGTCCCTCATCGCTGTTGTAGAGCCATACTGACTCTAAAGGTGAGTATGGTATCTTCTCACTCAGTATTCTTTTCTATGTTGTTACTGGAACTTTTCTGATGAGTGAAACTTTCCTAACCTTTCAATCCATCTGGATTTTATATCTGTCCTACTATGACAATAATCTCTGAGACAGGCCTTTTCCCCAGAGCTCCTCGTCTTCTTTCATTAGGTGTAATCCGTATTAGGCCACAGGTCATCCATTCCAATCAACATTATCGTCTTGTGGTACTGACATACACAAGGCTTCTTACCTCACCACGATCATGTCTCCCACTGGGGTAATATTAACATGAATATTCCCAACAGCAAAAGTAACAATCATGACAGAATATATATAAATCTCATAACAGAGAAAAACAAACATGTACATTTCTCATATATATATATCTATATATATATATATATATATATATATATATATATATGAATAATAATAATAATATAATAATAATAATCATAATAATAGTACAGGAGCCAATGTTTTGGATTTCGTCATTCGTCAATCCATATGCCTAGAATAGATATACTTCTTCCCCCACTGCTTACAGCAGCATGAGGTTAGTGAACGCCGTGATATAATTTACCAATTGCTGCTATTGTAAGAAAGTTTCGTATTTATTAGAAATAACTTATGTAGCATGATAAGTGTTCGGAACCTAATATTATTCCAGGCGCCTACCACCCTAATGCAGTGTGTCTGAAGGCATGCCCTGTCAGAACATTTGAATAGTTATATATCATGCTTTTTCTTTCTTTTTTCTTGAGATTATACTCATCAAACATGGCATTTCCCTAGCAATATTTATGAAAGGATTACATGTCCATCACACATATTGTGTGGTTCCTTATATGTTAATAAGAAGATTGTACTAATATTTGGCACGATAGCTCAAGTTACAGATTAGCAAGTAGCAAAATGATTTCTCCAACATGAGCGTATGTTCATAAGATGAGTTATCAATATTTTGCTTCCACATGGAGAGAAAGTTTCATGAAATGTCCTTAATAGTGACTCTACACTACATAGGATATTTACAGATTTATAGGTATTGATAGTGGTATGTTTCACAGTGCATAGAAGTTATTTAAACATAAGAATTTGAAACTGTATAGAATCGGAAGATGACAGCGTGGTACAGCATGGCTGCTTAGGAGAAAACAATCAAGCTCTCATTTACAAGAATCATTGATTTATCATCTTAATAATTCTTATATTAATACAAGGGTATATGCACCTTATCAAAATACATGAATACATATTAATCATGTATATTCAACATACCAAATGCTGCGGAGAGTGATATATTTTGAGCATACTTTTCTTCTCCCCCCCCCCCCCCCCCAGGGGAAGGCTGACGTGTGTTCCCTTTGTGTTCGCTGACCAAAATGTCTACTGACCCTTTGTTTTAAAATCAAGCGCCAGTCTGGCCAGCTACTTGAACAATCACCAGGCCCAGATTTTAAACTAAGTCCAAATAAATGATGACTCACACAGGTCAATTTAGTCCTGTTTTCTTCCCCGAAAAGTAAGGTACTTAAACAGTAACTATTAGGGATTTGTATTTTTAAAGCGTCAATCATAGGAGGTTGGTAGAGATGTTTTAGTATACCACAGTTGTCATTGTGGATTTTCCTATATGCTGCTTTCGGTCGGTTAAGGGCACAGTAGTCGCACAATAAGTCCATACATTATCTGCCCTTTAAACTTTTGCTATTTCTAAGGACAGATCTTTACAGCCAAGATGGTGTAACGGCTAGACAATTGCCTACTGTGCTGTGGTAGCCAAGATGGTGTAGCGGCTAGATGGTCGCATGCTGTACTGTGGGAGCCAAGATGATGTAACGAATAGAGTGTCGCCTGCTGTACTGTGGTAGCTAAGATGATGTAGCGGCTAGATGATCGCATACTGTACTGTGGTAGCCAAGATGGTGTAGCGGCTAGATGGTCGCATGCTGTACTGTGGGAGCCAAGATGGTGTAGCGGCTAGATGGTCGCATACTGTACTGAATACCGACAAGTCATTTGTGATCAGTTTAACAGATATTAATTATCCTGCATAGATATGTGTTGCCAGTCATAGAGAAGCCCCAATGTGAGACCTAGGGAGGTTTAACCCTTGCAAGGTTATGTTTTCTGTTGTCTGGTTCATCCGATAGTAGTGTTTCCTGTTCACTGGAAGAGCACCATTCAGCACGCAATGCTTTATTTCTGTACCAGTTTACTAGAATGCACATAATTGGAAATGATGACATTAGAAATATAAGTGCCACTTCCGGCATTGAGTGTATAAATTACTAAAAATTAACCGTGCAGGACATCTTGTGAGCATCATGCAAATAAAGACATTATGGCTTTAAAGCTAGAGGATGGCCAAGAATCACATCATGGGTAGGCTTCATTAGGGGTACTCAACACAAACTAAATTCAGCCCAGGTACCACACTTGGCTCTATATTGAAACCTCTCCATACACACGCACACACATACTTTATGCTTAACAGTATAGGTGTATGAAAATGTGTTAGTATCAGATTTAATGATAGACCAATGCACTGTGTATATGTCTTATTTATAATGTACTGTATTTTGTCCAGGTTATAAGCAGCTTCCAATATACTCCATGCAGGGCCTTGACATCGGCAACCAGCACAGCGGTCATTATAGCCCCATTGGACAATCTGCCAGATCTGGGCATCCACGGTGATATCAATTTTGACAATTTGGAGACCACACTGGGACATCCGTCGGTGGACAATCCCAACCTCTGGTATGACACAGACGTGTGAGCCGAGCGGCGATGCGCTGCAGCCAACATTTGCTGAAAGTGACATATTTTGCAAGTGCTATTTTAGCAAGATGAAAAGCATACTGACCAATAAAAAGATGTCAATTGAAACGAGAAAAAGAGTGTTGAGGTGCTACATAGAACCTTTACTTTTATATGGATGTGAAGCTTGGACAATGAGCAGTCAAGCTGAAAAACATCTGATGGCTGTGGAAATGTGGTTTCTGAGGAAAATGCAAAGAATACCATGGACAGCCAGAAAGACCAATGAACAAGTCCTTCAAGAAACAAATGAAGATCGTAAACTGATTAGAGATATTAGACGCAGACAGTCAAAATTTTTTGGGCATGTTATGAGAAGAAATGAATTGGAGAACTTGGTGACAACTGGTAAGATCGAAGGGAACAGACCAAGAGGAAGACCTAGAAGCAAATACCTGGATGGCTTGGCCTCGTGGCATGGTCGAGACAGAAACACTGAGCTGATACACGACTCTGGTGATCGAGTGAGATGGCAGAACATGACCGCCCACGCTTACCGGCATGGCATATTATGGATGGATGGATGGATTTTTTACTATTTAACGACTTTTTGCCAAAATTTTCTGTTTTTTTTTTTTAAATGAGAGACAACAATTCATTGTATCACTATAGTTTGTGAATGGCCAGCACAAAAATATTAATATTGTCTTGATCACTGAAGCTGTTTGTGTAGATATTATTGCACGTATATGTATAAATGAAGTTTCCTACTGTAAATCAAGTTCCCTTCACGAGAAAAAATGATAAGGACAATTGTAGGTTCCTATGTAAAGCGTGGGGAACAAGGAACTTTACTACCGACCCCGGGGAAGGAAGTACCCTATGCACTCTAGATAAAGTTGGGTCAGAATGTAGATCTCCTCCCTCACATGTAATCCCTACATTCTCTCAGTAGATGAGGTATGCACAAGACATCTAGGGATTGACAGGACATACATGAACATTACTGGACATCCAATATATGCACATAACAAACAAAGTTAGCACAAAACATGGTGTACTGTGTATATATACAGACAAAGTTATTACATTACAATGTGTACTTTTAGTGCAGAACAAACATAAGTTGTCGTTAGACAAGGTGTAAACAAACAATCACCTAAGTTTTTGGTATTTATTAAAGTTAATACAACAACACGTAATAATGCATGAAAGTTGGTATTGTACATATTACAATGGTCACTCAAATGTCATGATCAACCCCTCAGTAAACCCATTATCTCAACATAATCATTGTGGCAACAACAGCAGTAGGTAGCTAAATTGACTACTATTAAATGAGTGCCTGTGGAACAAATTGAGGGTCACTGGTAGTGTTGTTCAGTGCTGAGAGCTATAGCTGTTGGAGGTACCCTAGGACATGGTTGATTTTCCCCATTGGTGCTGCCTCTGGTTTTCCAGGTTCATAAGGTTAGGTGGAGGTATTGGCTGATAGGTATAAATTACTGCTGGAGGTTTCGAGTGGCCACATATAGTCTCCAGGGAGTCAGTAAACTGGTATAACTCTCCTTGCTGCCAAAACGGTTTCTTTAAAAAAAAGTAAGAATATACCGTCCTTTGGAGGCTGAGGGCTGGCATCTCGGCGCAGACAGAATTCTTCTTGCCCAAACAGTGTGAGCATCTGCTCATATAGACAGGCCAACATATACCTTCTGGAATAGTGCAAACAAAACCGACCTGGGTAAGCATCTCATGCATATATTCATTATTCACAAACCTACATGCATTATTTACAAAATGTACATGGAATGGAAACAAAGGGCGGGGGGAGGGTGTTGACATTAGGAGGAGGCTAGGATGTGATACTACTCACAGGTGATATCACTACTCTCCTCTTTCTAACCTTAAGGTAGTAAAACACATGTTGGAGTGAGGCCATTATCTACGGATAGATCAGAGTGGTCCTCCGGTGATGTCTTAGTTTCCTAAAGTACTTCGGCCATGTAAAGAGACAAGACTATGGTTGAAGAAAACATCACTGAATGATTTCAAGAGTAACACTAAAGCTCAAAGCTGGGATTGAAGAAAACATCACAGAATCAGATCAAGAACAAACAATTAAGGTACTTCGGCCATGTAAAGAGACAAGACTCTAAGCTAGGATTGAAGAAAACATCACTGAATCAGATCAAGAGTAAACAATTAAGGTACTTCGGCCACATAAAGAGACAAAAGCCCTTCTTCTTCTTTCGTTCGCTTGAAATTTATTGTCTATTTCTGCAATGCTGTCTCCTGTATAAACATCAACACAGGTTGCTTGCTTAAGGATGTTTAAGAGAAAAATGTAGAGGAGAAGTGTAGAAGAGAAGATATGGTTACACGAGGCTGGACAGCATCAAGAAATCTTCTTGAAGAAGAATATATGAATGCACCAAAAAGGAGCAGCACAGAGGCGCTGGAGACATCTTTGTGCACCGTCAAACATCAGCTTGACTATATCCTCAGAAAGCAACCTATCTATCCTAGTTGACACCTCCGCACGGTTTGTCTTAAAATGAAGAAGCTGTAGGTCAAGCTTAATTTTCTCTGTTTTGCATGTTGGACATTACTGGGACTAACTTGTGACCTTCAATACGGAGATGGCACTTGGTGATAATTTGGAGCATTTCATTTATAGTAGATTTTTATTTATCAGCCCATTTCAAAATAATATTCCTCTATACACACACACACTTCCCTTACTGTGGATAATCCCTCACAGCTCTCTCCCATTGCTGAAACGTGTTTTATACTTGAGTGAATGACAGTGATGTTTATAATGAGCTTATATCCTGTGCCCATTTGAATACAATGTTTATGAAAATCCCATTGCTATTGTCCTGTGACAAGATTACATAATTAAGCACCTTTGGATTGTAATTCTTCTTCTGTGAACAGACTGAGTGGCTACTCACCATTTGCTGGTGATGACAACCACCAACAATTCTAGTTTGTCAGCCAGGCAGACTACGACTTTGATGATGAAGTCTAGGAAGGGGTCTCTGAAGATGCCAAGTTCTGCATTAAACGCCTGCTCATCAAAGACAAAAAGTAGGTCACTCATGGACTTTACAGTTCAAATGTTTAGAATTATATGAGATAATCAACCATGAAACAATTAAGATTGCATCGTACTTAAAGATAACCACATGACTTATTGTGGCTATTAATTTTTTAAAAGATATGAAATTTTCCGTGGTTGGTACAATATTTTGGGGTCTCTTTGGGTTTTCATATTTATTTACCTCGTAGTAGAATTTTAAAATGTATTATGTTCACGGTATTCCCCCCCCCCTCCTTTCAAAACTATATTGACGTCTTAAAAGTCTTAAAGGTCGAGAGGATCGACTTCATTGTACTGGGTTTTATCTCATATGGCCCAGTCTCTTTGCACAGGACAGCCTGCCCAAAGCACGAACTCCGAAGCTCCAGTGACAAACCCCAGGAGTCTCCTGAGGTCCTGAGAAAAATGCACTCGTGAACAGAAAGACGTAACCCGAAATCGAACCCACAACCTTCGGAAGCACGAGACAGACAACTTGACCACTTCGCCACGGAGACTCCCTGCTAAGAAGGAAATGCAATGGTAAATTTCCCTCTGTACAGATGCCAAGAAAATCACGTTTTATAGCCTAAAATGGGAACCATGAAATGTCCAGGGAAATAAAGCTGGCGGATGTCATACTGACCAAATCACCCACTGAGTGCCGATTGGTCTATACAAATATGGGGCCAGCACTATGTACTTTAAGGCATGGAAGTGGGACCTTGACTTGACGTATCTTATGGGCGACTTCTCATCTCATCTCATCCCTCTTGTACCTTGCGGTGTCGAGGTGAAGTATAAACAGCGGGAGAGTGCCAGCTTATGGGCTTCATGTATCGATATTCCCATGGACCTAGTTATTCCCTGCGTTCCATCGTTTACGTGGTCGGTCTCTTCATCTGTTTCCCTCTGGTCTGTACATCATTGCTTGTCATGGGCGACTTAAGCCTAGATATTCATGACAATCCACAAGTACGCACTGTATCTGTCAGTTCTGTGTCAAAATAATCTTTTCATTCCATGGCAAACTTGTTTAATAGTTTAAATATTAAATCAAGTATGTCCTTTTTTTTCGCTCGCTCGCTTTGAACTCAAGTGTAGTCCATACATACTACTTCTAGTAGTGCTGGACTGAATTTTGTGTGTGGATTAGCTTTCCCTATTAATAGTGTCCCTCGCAAGGAGAACCCACTCCGACTTCAAAGGACTTGTAATTTAACGTAAATTTGTAAATTATACTTGCAAATTAACGTCCCCAAGTCAAGGACAAGAGGTCAACATTTTAGTCCAACTGTTCGGTGTAAGGGTTGAAACCCTTACCTCGACGTCAGCACTGAGGATGTTTAAGAACACGCGCTCTTCTCCATTCGGCCATGCTGACCTACGCTGTTTGCAATTGAAATCCAGCGCGACTATATCCTCCAACTTAGTCCTGCATTTCATCATTTCATCATTTCTCTTTTCTTGATACATTGAGTATTCTTCTCAGGCATCTCATTTCTATTGTTGTAATTATTCTTTCTCTGTTCTTGTCATTGTCCAGGTTTGGTATAGGTAACATAGAGTTGGTAGGAAGATTGTGTTGTAGACTGCTGTTTTGGTGTCTACTGATACGTGTTTGTTCTTTAGTATTGGTGCCATTTGTCCAGAGAGTTGGTGTGCCCTATTGCATCGATTTTCGATCTCGCCTTCTGATTAGCCATTGCAAAATAAGAAAAGCCAACACACAAAAGGAAGCCGCGGTAGAGCAAGTAGCTAACTGTTTTTTTTTCAGCCAGTCTAGAAATTTTGTGTTCGAATCCCCTTCAAGGCCGGGGTTATTTTAACTGACCTGCACCCCCAGGTGGGCACAGTCTAAAATGAAGTTATAGCAGAACATTTTCAGGGAAATAAAGGCTCCCAACACGATATTGGCCAAGTCACTCATTGAGTGCCGATTGGTGAAATATATGGGGCTAGCAACAGATACTTAGTACATCCCATGGCGTGAGAAGATGTCATTTAATTGTTTTGTTTTTTCCTTACTTGCCTTCTTCTTCTTCATTTCGCTCGAAATGATACAGAAGTGATATCTTTACGGGGACTGTGTTGTATACTTAGCCTTCCCCTCTCCAAACTCAGAAAACAACGGGGTGAAACCTCACAATTATGGAGTGGCATATTAGGATGCAACCAGTCATGACACAGCATGACACATAGTAATGGCTGAGATTTGGCCTTGGTTGGTAACGTGCCCTTCACAAATTATAAGTGTTTGATTGTCCACAGTGCAAATAAAAAAAAAAATGCATCCATACTTCAAGAGCTGAATATTGAAGAAGATTGGCTATTAAAAACGATAAAACAAAGAAAATTGAAATATTTTGGTAACCTGAAACGTCACGAAAGTTTGGAGAGAACAATAATAGAGGGGTAAATGCCTGGGAGGAGAGGAAGAGGAATACCAAAGAGAAGACGGGTGCAGGATGTGAAGATAATCTCCAGATGGGTGTATTAGTTTGTATCGGAAGCGTGACATCGTGCTTATGATTTTCCGGAAGGTCGTTATGGGAGCTAGGTTCTGCAAAGGACACGCTACTGAATGAATGAATGAACAGACTGCATAATATTGGGCCAGAGGGTTAGCTTTCAATGGTAAGAATTGTTGATTGACTGCAGCTATTCTCTATTTATTTAACCAAGTGCGTGTTTTATTCGTTCTGTAAATAAATATTGCAGTACTAATTTCTTGAATCGTAGTTTTGCCGGAAATAATGGCCTGACTGTTTTTAAGAAACAAGGACCACACACTGTTGTGACGTGGGACACAGGTTGTGACACAGTGAACACGAGCCATGTTTATGATTATGATTAGAAGGTTTGTTAAAATCTATCAACTTTTCTGAACAAAGAATACACAGTTGTCCCTTTTAGTTTCACAGTGAAAATAATATTTGAAAATAAATCATGGTTTAGTATTAATAGTAATAGTATGCTCGCAGTTAGAAGCCCTGGTACAAAGTTTGGCTTGTAGTTAGTCGACAGATCAACCTCACACAGCACACCGAACCATTCAGTCCATAAGTTTAGCATATATAGAGAATATTTTAAAATTGTGTATTTACTTATGAAATCATCACAGTTGGATACAGCTTGACAAAGCGAATCCAACGGTATCTCAATGTGGACTGTACGTTAATTCTAAGCGGAGTTATTAATATTTTGTGTTATGGTGATCTACGAGGAAGTGCAACGGGATCTGAAGAAATGGGGGAGGTTTTAATCGCGGCTCAATAAATTAGAAGCTGAGAAATTCTGCCTTCTATTACTGTGGCTTGTTTATTTTTAAACAGAAAACATGGTACCATATATCATTGCGTCTGGGATGGCGAGGCCTAACTTGACATATTATCTTTTGTTTTCAATAGGATGTGCCGCGATCTAATTAATAATTAAAAATGGCAGCCAATTGTTTATTATTCATTAAAAGTGTGTCACACTGCTAACGAACCGCAAGATGTATATTTGATTGTGCATTTTTTAAAAAGGAAAATAAAGGTCGCATTCATCTTTTCAGTAGGATTAACTTCATTGCACTGGGTTTTACCCCATATGGCTCGATCTCTTTCCGCAGGGTGGCTTGCAGAAAGCATCACACAAAGCATGAGTCTCCGATAAAGATGCACTTGACTTTTAAGAATATTTGATAGGATGTGCTGTGACCTAATTAACAGTTAAAAATAGTTGCCCATTAATATTAATTGAATATTAAATGTCATGTGAAATGTTTGTCGTTAGTGAAAGAAGAATGGGGGGAGGGGGGGGGGGGCTGCGTGGTCTCGAGGTATGGTGTCCGCCTCGAGTGCTGGAGGTCCCGGGTTCAAGCCCCGGTGAGGGCCGGGATTTTTTCATGTGGACTTCTAGTAATAAAATTTCCCCTGGTCTCTGGGTAGTGAGATCGGACGCCCATGTGTATTGTTGCGCATGTAAAAAATCCCTTGGCAGTTGGGAATCGAAAAAGAGTAGCCTAACGGCGCTGCCCTGGCAACATTTTGAGTTAAAAATCTACCCAAAGTATTTCAGGATCCTCGCCGGTGCTACGGAGTTCATGCACTAAGCTGAGTTTCTCCAGACTCAGGTTTGAGGTAGGAGAAGAACGGATCACTTATGGGTTACACCCGTGTTCTGTGATGTTGATCCATTAACTAAACTAAACGAAAGAAGAATTCATGAAAATGTACTCACATTGTATAGAGAGGAGCGGCTGGCCGAGTGGCTAGAATACTGGACTCTCATTCGGGAGACCCGGGTTCGATCCCTCGGTAAGGTGTGGGATTTTTTTCTGTCAGGGGCAAAAAGAAAATCCTAACCTGCACAGTTCGCGGCGACTGCACTAGCCAGGCGGCCTTTATTCCTTGGGCTCAAAGACCCCTCTGCCATACACCGCAAGGTACTATTTTGGCAGTAAATGACAGTTTTAAATGACATTGTCTTAATGTACCCACAACAGCTTTCTTTTTGATTAAATATCACGCATTAATGAAAGTAAATAAGTTTGTAACTGCTGCATAAATTGAGCAGTCACTTTCGCTAATAATGGATTTCTACTTCTGCTCTACAATTACACTATTCTGTATCTAAAAGTGAGCAATTAATAATTACATACTAACCTTTTTAAAAATTATAACTTGTTTCACAGTATTTTATTTAAATTTAAATAAGTATATACTGCTGCGCACCTAAGAAAGAGAGTACTCCTTACTTACAGGTTTAGATATACGGGTCTGATAACTGGCTTTCAAAATTATTTTTCAAAAATTATACAAGTACACAGATAAATTACTGCTACAAATGAAACCTAAAATTCTGTTTAATTTTAGTAGTTAAATTGCCAGTTCTAATCTATATTTATAAAAAGGATGTATGTATGTATTTATGTATGTATGTGGGTCCGTTCTTTATACGTTCACGAACGGTCCATCCGATTGAGATGAAATTTTCTACATGTTTTCTTTTCATTCCCGTGCAACCAACTGTCATAGTTTTTTTTTTAGTGTAGATCAGCTATTTACTTACTACAATTTAATATTAAAATTACATGACTTAACATAAGAAAAATTATATAAAGGGACATAACTTTTAGTAGCATTGCTATATCTTAGGTTACGTCCCCTGGCTATAGATAGCGAGAGAGGGTGGAATAGACGGAGGGAGAGACGGACGGGCAGACAGACAGATAGATAGGCAGACAGACAAGACAGCCGGGCCGTCAGACAGACAGACAGTCGGGAACAGGAACTTATATGACTACTTATATGAATTAAATGAGATACTCCCCATCAGGGGCTGGGCGAAGCCGGGCCGGGTCTGATAGACAGACAGTCGGGAACGGGAGCTTATATGACTACTTATATTAATTAAATGAGATGCTCCCCACCAGGAGCTGGGCGAAGCCGGGCTGGGTCAGACAGACAAACAAGCAGACAGATAGATAGATAGATTCCCGCCAGGGACTCGGCGAAGCCGGGCCGGGTCAGCTAGTTATAAATAAATACAAGTCAGCTATAGTTTAATACAATTGTACCATCCATCCATCATGTGCCATGCCGATAAGCGCGGGCGGTCATGTTCTGCCATCTCACTCAATCACAAGAGTCGTGGATGAGCTCCGTGTTCCTGTCTCAACCATGCCACATGGCCAAGCCATCCAGGTATTTACTTCTCGGTCTTCCCCTTGGTCTCTTACCTTCGATGTTGCCAGTCGTCTCCATGTTCTCCAATTCATTTCTTCTCATAACATGCCCAAAAAATTTTGACTGTCTACGTCTAATGCTCTAATCAGTTTACGATCTTTATTTGTTTCTTGAAGGACTTGTTCATTGGTTTTTCTGTCTGTCCATGGTATTCTTTGCATTTTCCTCAGAAACCACATTTCCACAGCCATCAGCTGTTTTTCAGCTTGACTGCTCATTGTCCACTGCTTCACATCCATACAAAAGTATAGGTTCTATGTAGCACTTCAACACTCTTTTTCTCGTTTCAATTGATATCTTTTTATTGGTCAGTATGTTTTTCATCTTGCAAAAGGCTACCTTCGCAATGGCAATTCTTGTTCTAATCTCTTCAAGGCATCTCCCATCAGATGTTATGACTGTGCCGAGATAACTGTATCGATTCACTTGCTTAAGAATATGCCCATTTACTCGTATATCACATTGTGGTATTTCCTTCTTCCCAGTGATGACCATAATCTGTGTCTTCTTGATATTCAGTTCTAAACCTAGTTGTTCACTGTGTGCAACAACCGCATCTACTAAATTTTGCAGTTCCTGTTCATTGTCTGCAATCAAGACTGTATCGTCTGCATATCTAATGATATTGATTGTATCGTCCCCCAATATTGATTCCTTCCATATCTTCTATATTTCTGAAAATATTTTCATTGTACAGGGAAAAAGATCTGGAGACATTACACATCCCTGTCTCACACCTCTTTTAATAGGCTGATATTGACCTACATCGTTATCAATTCTGATGGCAGCTTGTTGTTTCCAATATATGTTTGTTTTACAAGTCTAAGGTTTTTTCCATCAATTTGTAGATCTTCAAGCATCCTTATCATGTCGACATGTCTCACTTTATCAAAAGCCTTTGTGTAGTCAATAAAGCAAAGATATAGATCTTTGTTTACTTCTATAGAACATTCAATTACTGTTCTCAGTATATGCACAGCATTTACTGTGCTCTTGCCTTCTACAAACCCACATTGTTCTTCTCCTATTCGGGTTGTATTTTCTTCCTAACTCTTTGCATGATAATTCTCAGCAGAATCTTTGTGATGTGGCTCATACTAATTGTTCGATGTTGATCGCATTCCAAGGCTCCTGATTTCTTCAGGATTGCAATAAATATAGAATTACATAATTCAGGAGGTATATCTCCAGTATCGTATATTGCGTTCAGCAGTCTGGTGACTTGGTCTATTCCATATTCTTCTAAGGCATTGATAATTTCTATTGTGATGTTATCTGTACCCGGGGTCTTGCCAGTTTTCATATGGTTAAGAGCATTCTGAACTTCCATCTTCAAAATTGATGGTCCTTCATTATTATTCCGATGATCATATTGTTCTTCTCTTGTATCATCATAAAGGTCTTTCACATAATCTGACCACGCATGTAAAATCTGATCTTTTTCTATTATGATTTTGCCATCTTTGGTTTTTAGGCAACCTGTTGATGTGTGTGTTCTTTTGTTAGTGATGTCATTAATTCTTTTGTGCATTAATTTGGTATTTGGGTGTTGTGTTGGTTTTCAATTTCCTTGCAATTTTCCTCAAGCCATGTTTCTTTTGCCTCTTTGCATAGCTTCCTAATTTTCCTGTGAATCTCTTCATATTTTTCCTTGTTATTTTTATTTCTTCTTATTTCCATGAGTTTTAAGATGTCTTCCATCATCCATTTCTTGCATCCTATTATCTTTATTTTTGGGATGGTTGTTTCTGCAGCTTGGTTGACTGATTTCTTTAATATTTCCCATTGGTCACTGACGTCTTGAAATAATATTTCCATATCGAACAATGCATCAAGACTGTTCTTTACCTCTACGTTGAATTTATCTTTTATTTCCTCACTCTTCAGTGCCTGTAGATAAAATTTTGTGTTTCTTGGTGAATATTTGACTTTCTTTAATTTGATATGTAAATTGCTTAAGATTAATCTATGGTCGCTGTAGTTTCTGCGTGTCTTCTGTGTGTCTGCGCTTGGTATAGTTTTTGCGACTTTTAAGGCATTTCAAAATCTTCTGTTGATGAGAATATAATCAATCTGATTTCCTGATCTTATGATCAGGACTCCTCCATGTCCATAATCTCCTTGGGTGCTGTTGATACCAGGTGTTTCCAATAATCAAATCATGCTCTTTTGCCCACAGCACAATTCTGCAACCTCTTTCATTCTGTTCCCCTAGTCCCTACTTGCCTACTATACATCCACCCTGTTGATTTCCAACTTTGGCATTCAAGTCACCCATTATGATATTTACTTCAGAATTCTTGCATTTCTTGAAGGCTTTCTCTAAATCATTATAAAATTCATCAATGCTGTCATCACTACTGTCTACTATTGTACGAGCGCCGCCATTTTGAATTTTGTGTTATGACTGCGATATCTCATTTTCATGGTTGTGCTAAACATTTTTACCTGAATGCTAGCGAAAGTCAGCATTGTTGAAACTCTTCACATATATGTAAAATTGAACGGAGAATTCAAAAATATAACAAAAAGTCAAGGTTGGCTTAAAATACAGGAGTTATAAGACAAATTAGCTTACTGTTCGTGAATAAACTTAAAAGAATTCAAGAGAAGAAAGTTCTAAGCGACAGTCGCTCGCAGCCTAGCAGATAGACCAAAGTAGATTTATTAGAGTTGTTTCCCCCGATATGTGACGTGTGGTTTTTAGAATACATCGAATCAAAAGTAGACGTGGCTAAAAACTGGAAGTGACTGGATGGTCGCTAAAAATCTCCGGGGAAAAGGCTCCCACCTTTCTCTCCCCTTCTCCCCCCCCCCCCCCCCCAATACTCACAAAGTTCGATAACTGACATTGCTAATAAGTGCTCGGATCCCCTCATTAAATCCCACAGCAGTGTAGCGGCTAACGACAATGGTGTCGTATTGGTTTATTAATATTCTTTGGCTTCCTGCATGGTGTTCTTGTCTGGCCACACCTTTTTAAACTTGCTGTTCTTGCAGTCTGACCATGATTGTAGATTCGCAGTCATTACTTGGTTCTCGCAAGCATCTTCTCATAGTTAGACTGGTTACTAACAGTTAGTTGTAGTAGTAGCAGTAAAGCTGCCAGATTGTGTAACTGAGAAACAGGGACACTTCTCTGAAGCAAAAAAAACAAAAAGAATGAGAAGTCAGCATGGCCAAGAGGTTTGCACTATTTTAAGCTTGACTTACTATGCACTGATGGCGGGGTCGTGCTTTCAGCCCACACACTGGTCAGTTGGACTTAGATGTTGTCTTCTTGTTCAGAAAGCAATGATGTTTAATGGCATAATGTTTAAAAAAATTATTTGCATAACCTCTACAGGATGTCTCTTTCAACCTCAGCATATTTTGGCTGTTTGTGATATTTTGGCAACATTACGTTCAGTAGTTTGCCATTGCTTTCTGAACGACTGGTACTCATACCATTGTATAAAAACCAACGCAAGGCAGTCTGCTGCAAAATCGCCCACAGCTGTGTTTCTAACGCGGTATGTGGGATTGCAAATTGTGTTCGTAACCCCTTCACCACAGAGCCAATGTAATAGCACATTGTTAATTGTTCCACTTTCACCACACGTAACTCTCCACATATATTATTCTGTGTAACTACACATATTATTCTGTGTAACTACACATATCATTCTCATGTGTGCACATGTTTCATTCTCATATATCCACATATCATTCTCATGTGTGCACATGTTTCATTCTCATATGTCCACATATCGTTCCCAGCACATATCACCATATTTCATTATATTTGCTTGTGAAATGTGTTCTCAATATATCTTCTAGTCATATTGTGATCTACGATCTCTCTCTCACCAGATGCCTGAGAACACACAGAACCAATGGGAACTACTCAACACCAAACACATACAAACCTGCAACAAACAAAGGCCGTTCCAGATCTGGGACTCCACCAGTGCCTGACAAACTATTTGATGTGGGCCAGAACTCTTCAACCACTTCCTCTTTCACCCAGCTGAAAGTCTTGAAACAGTGGAGACATTCGGAACAATCACCTGATTCTTTCGGCCGGAATATCGACACATTTATGTCAAGGCTACACGAGCTGTTTGTAAGTTTCTTTGTTGTTAGTTAGTCATTAGTCACAGCTCCAACATCACGGCAAAGGGTCTCCCCATAATGCTCCATTCCTGTGCTAGTGAATATCACACAAAATGCTCCTCACTGCCCCATGTGATCAGTGGAATAAAAAGCAATACCAACAAACCAACAGCATGCACAGGCAAGTACATGCAATAATGCCACTACCAGAATGCTAACACAACAGTCCGCCATGAAAATTCAGTATCCGCCACAGTTCATCAGTCGATGGAAGTGGCAGTCACTAGAAAAGCAGCAGCTTCACACACATTACTGCATAATGCAGAACTAGCTAGTTCAGCAACCGACCACCTGCCATTTTCTGAACATGCAGTTCACAATACAAAACCGCGGACAGATGTAAAAGCACTCCACATGAAATCCACAGCTTACAGTGTCGCTCTACGCACTTAACTCAGTAGCTGGTCGATGGAATCATGTACTACCAGTCCAACATGAGGAAAATGCATAAGCTAAGCAAACCGTAGCCAGAAGCAATGGGTTTCTTCTCTTAACAGGCTTTCAATGATGTGCACTGAGTTTTCATTGGGACATTTTAACAAAACAATTCAGACAGTCATTCCTTTAAGCCATCAACAGACAGCAGTCCCGACACATTTTGAACTGGAAAGCCCTAATTTTCTTCTTTAATGATTATGGAATCGTCCATGACTCACATCCATATGTTGCCATAGGAAAGATGCATGTTATACAAGTTGTTATGCATATTACAGAAAGTTACCAGTTTCATATGCAATAAGTCACTATGCTTGAATATATGAAATGTTATATAGAATATATTCTGCTGTATGGCAGTGCTGGTCTTCGTGGCGATGGCATTGCGGACGTGATTCGTAATGTCGCTTACCCTCGTTCAAAACACAGCGGTGCCCGATTCGACAGCACACCGTGTTGCGCTGGTTTTAATGTGTTGGTATGGGAGCTGGTTGTTCAGAAAGCAATGGCAAACTACTGAATGTAAAACTTGCCATGACATCAACAACGGCAATAGAATGCTGGTGTTGACTGCAACGTCCTGTGAAGGATATGCAACTTTAAAAAAAAATTGCAGTGAACATAGAATAAACATCGACGATGTAGTTTTTGAGAAGTATTTTGCAAATACCTTGGACTGGCTGAGTGACTAACAAGTTCCAGGAAAAGGCTAGTGAAAGTAGAACAATGTTAACATTGTATACTAAGGAGAGTATGCTCTTTGGCTATGTACTGGGAAGAGCAGCTGTAGAAAACATTGTGACAATTGGAAAATCAGTGGTAAAAGAGGCAGACCAAGGACAATGATGTTGGATGACTTCAGATGGTGGCCTGAAAAGAAAAGTCGTAAACATCGAGAGGATCGACTTCATTGCCCCTGGTTTTATTCCATATGACTCCGTCTCTTTCTGCAGGGCGGCCTGCCCAAAGCTTTGCACAAGGCATTAACTCCATAGCTCCAGTGACGACCCCCTAGGAGTCTCAGAGAAAAATGCATCCATGAACTGAAAGATATAGCCTGGAATCAAACCCACAAACTTTGGAGCGCAAAATGGTTTGACCACTTTACCTTAGGGACTCCCGTGAAGAAATATCATCTATAGAATTGATTCAGAACACCAAGGAACAAGATCTGTGACGATGCATGAATGCCCAGGCCTTTTTCCAGGGCACATGAAGATATTGTATATTCAATCAATGAAGTGCCATCCCCACAATGAAGGTTGGCTGCAGTGGATCTCCAACACTGTCTCTTGACTTGACTGTACATTTTGTGAGACTGCTGTTCATCTATCTCTTGATGTTATCTTCCCACTTGTATTGTTTTCTATCTCTTGCTCACTTAACTTCAGCGTTTTATAAGAGTGTAATGTCTTTTAACGATGCCAAAATATTTCACTTGCCTCATTTTTATTTCTTTCATCAATTTATTTCATTCCCAGTTTTTCTAGAATCATTGGTTTTATTTCCACAAATAAAATGTAATGTATATTACCAAAGGCTAAATAGTAAAGTAACCATATGAATAACAAATTACCTAGAATATGTGTGAGGGCATGAGATACCTGGTACACAGTGCTCTCCTCCACGAGAGCTGGGTGGCTTGGCAGCAGACACAATACGCATGAGTGGGACAAGTGGAAAAAAACAAATTGAACATCTTGAAACAGGGTACGAATGAATGGCAAGAGAAAGACACTTGGAATCATGACCCAGGTGGGCCCACTCCGGAGAGTCTCGTGAAGGTAAAGGGCCAAAACATTGGGGGAGGGGGACCACTAGTGATCATAAGCCCTCTATCATGACTGCTCCACGGTGGAGTATTTAGCACCAAGCTATAAGTCTAAATATCCCTTTCCACATCTTGAGACTATTGGATTTATGTTGCCAGCCCCATGGTTAGACCAAGTGGCACATGGTGGATGGTGCCAGCCCCATGGTTGGACCAAGTGGCACATGGTGGATGGGGCCAGCCCCATGGTTAGACCAAGTGGCACATGGTGGATGGTGCCAGCCCCATGGTTAGACCAAGTGGCACATGGTGTATGGTGCCAGCCCCATGGTTAGACCAAGTGGCACATGATGGATGGTGCCAGCCCCATGGTTAGACCAAGTGGCACATGATGGTGGATATAGCCAAGATCTTGCAGGCTGCTGTTACTTTCAGCTGATCTTCTGATGCACAGCTTTGGTTGGGTTGACCTGTGACCCCGGATCTGTGAAAAGTATCCCTCCCTGTGTAGATTCCAACACAACAAGCAATGCTGTACAGACCAGATGGAAGCAGAGGAAAAGGCTGATCACGTAAACGATGAACAGAGGGAATAACAGGGTCTATGGGAATATCGATACATTAAGCCCATAAGCGGGCACTCTCCCGCTGTTAATACTTCACCTCGCCACCACTAGGAACAAGATGCAATGAGATGAGATGATGAGTAGATTCCAACAGATGGCCACTAGCTGGCAGGCAGCTCTATCTGTATCCTTCCCATCATACTCATCTGTCTCTAGCTTTCTGCTCTGTGCTATAGGTCTCCCCCTCTATTATGTTTGCCTTATGGGTTCCAGAGAAATCCCTGTCCAGCTACACCTGGCTGACTTAAATCCTGCTCTTTTTCTTGTCTGCACAGAAGCAGGGGCAGAAGTTCCCACACAAGTCAGACCAACACATACATGTCAACACTAGTGACAGCTACTGCCTGCAGGTATGTTATGTTACAGCACATACATGTATATTGTTGTATGTTGCATTACAGCACATACAAGTATGTTGTATGCTGTGTTACAGCACAAACGGGTATGTCATTGTATGTTGCGTTACAGCACATACAGGTATATTTTTGTATGTTGTGTTACAACCCATCATTTTCACACAAAATTGAAAAAGTCAGGAAAATATGAGGCAAATTTGTACTCATTAGAATGAGAACCAATATATGCAATATTTTTTATTTAGTTATTATTATTAAATTGAACACCTTAATTGTTTTTGTAAAGTGTTTTTTCTGAAAAAGTAAAATGTATCATTTTTCGATATTGCCACCACTTCGTTCAGTGTGAGTCCTCCAGCACCAATAAAGTGCTTGGATTCCTGTAGAAAAAAATTCTCCTAGTCACGTGTAACCACTCTTGCACCACCTGCTGTACCTCTTCATCGGACTTAAAAAGTCTGTCACAGAAGTCACGCTGTTTTGAAACTTCCTACTTCACTCATAAACTTTCTGGACTGACAGGCATGCATCACTATACAGGACCTTCATTCGGCGATTAATTTCTATAGGTTTCACCCCTTCACTGATTTTTAAAAAAAAAACGGATAACAGAACGCTGTTCCTCTTTGGCACATGTCAAAAGTGGGTCAACCATCTGTAAACTGTCCTTATGACATCACCGTGTTTGTCTGCACCATTATATTACATGCTTAACAGTATTGACAGGTTTCAAGACAGTGGCATGGTTATTGTAATTTCTGTCACACTCTTAAGGTTGTCATTGGAAGCCCCCTCATAGAATAACTAGCATATAAAATTGTTTGAAGCGATAATCTGATGTAAATTGACAATGTCGAGAACTAGTGGCTGTTGCGATTTCTGAAATCAGAAAATTAACCACAATTTAACAGAGATTTATGCTCAGTTTTGAGAGATATGTCTAATCATTTCTGATAAATTGGAAAGAAAGAACTACCTCCAGTGTAAATTTTCATTTACTGGGCACTAAAATTACAGAAGATACAGGAAATTAAACAAATAACGCAATATCAAGATTCAGATGATTCATCAACCCATAGCAGTGTTGGGAGGTGCGAATAAGATGATACATCTTCCAATGGCAGTCAGTCAGTTAATAAATGATTGACTGTTACTCTGGGTGATTAATTCTGGGAGTGTTTAGAAAATATCTGGCCGAGTCAAAAACAACGAGACGTAATAATCACCTAGTAAATCAGAAACAGCCACAAATACTGATGTTCATGACAACATCCCGTAAACAACATGCAAACTAATGTTTTTAAAAAAAAACCACCTTATTAACACTGTGTTTACTGTATATCTGTGTACATCATTACAACATCCTGTAAAGAACATGCAAACTAATGTTTTAAAAACAAACCTCATTAACACTGTGTTTACTGTATATCTGTATACATCATTACAGCCCACGGCCGTGACCTCCGACTTCACCGCCATGAGTGCATACACGTATAGTGACATCCAGGAGGAGCAACCAAAGGCAACTGATCTTAAGCGAAGTCACCTCGTCTCTGTTCGCTCTGTTAAAAAGAGTTTAATTCCAGTCAGGTCTGCCTCACGGTCCTGCTACATCAGAAGAAGTCTCACGGACACATTTGCCAGACACAGTGGACATGAGTGGGACTTGGCTGAAAGAAGATCTTCAACCACTTCAGATGTGGCAAACATCACACTTCCAACAGATAGCCATGGCAGTGGGACTACAAAGAGTCATCTGCCTAAAGCCTGCTGCTAGTCTCCACCCACGGGCCACCACAAAAACAAAACATGCTTCATTGATGGGGCAGGAGCACCAACTTGATCAATCTGAGACTTTGTTCAATTCTTTCAGAACCAGTAGGACGAAGATATCAGCAACCACAAGCATGTCTGAAGCCTGTTGGCGAGATTACAGCACAGCAGGGACAGATGAACATCATAGAGCATGGCATCAACTCAGCTGTGGAGATAGTGGTGCAGACGCAGCGATAAAAAGTTCTCAACAGAACACCGATTCTTGTAGAATTGACAGACCAGAGAGCTGTAAGATGCCTTCACATGACCATGGCTCACTATTGCATAGTTTCTGTAGAACAAATGAAGAGGTTGATACAAACAAGGCCTCTCGGTGGGAGACGACCAGGAAACAATCACTTGATTCGCTATCTCCAGCATCATTTGTAAACCAGCAGAAGTCTTCCATTGCGGGGCATCTTCCAAGGGATGAGCAGGCAGCACTGACATCAACAAGTTTCAAAACTTTGAATGTTATCAATTCAATGAAACCAGAAGATTGTGATACAAAGAAAGAAATGCATGGTGATGAAATTCTTGCTGTGAAACAACGAAGGCTGCTGGGCCCTCGTTCCAGATCTTGTATTCCAGTCAGGAAAAGGACACCATCAAATGAGAAGCCTCCCCAACACAGATTCAGACACAATTGTGGGACGATACATTTAGGCAAGTTTAATGGTGTCTCTACTGTCTCCCACAGCAGTGACAGAAACACACGTGGCAAGAAACCATTTGTCTCGCAGCGGACCACTTCAAGAGAATCAACAGCAGAGATAGCAAGTTCAGCAATGCAGATCAGAGCTCAGGCAGTGAAGACAGACAAACCTCCATTACCCAGACAGCGCTTCCGCTCAAATATGTCTAACGTCAAATCGATGACTTCCAAATCCACTTCTAAACGTGAATTGTCAATGCAAACATCATTCCCCGAGGTACACTTACAGACATCATCAGTAACATCCTTACAGACAGGGTTGTGGGCTAAGCAGTCTCCATGCACTAGAAACAGATCAGTGGCTACTGAACCACAATCACCAAAACTGTGTTGCAAGCCAAGAACACATGACTGCAGTGCATTTCGATTACTTACTAATGGATCAACATCTCTAGAATCATTACGTTTGACTGCCAGCAAATCATCATTTGTGACAACCCAGCAGAACTCCAGGCAGTTAAACCCACAGATCAATGATGGAAATATCAGTGTCCAACAGTCTGTCCTCAAATCTGTAGTTGAACCGGTGCTGAAATTTCACGAAACCAGCCCGCAAGCTAACAAGATCACTTCTAAGCCAAAGCTGCAGCGTGCAGAGAGTGCTGACAAACAAAGACAGTTCAGTCAACAGAGGCTGGTTAAAAGCACCCAAACTAACAATGTCAAACTGAAACAGACTCTTCACTGGCAGCAATCCAAGCAGAGACAATCTAAACAGATTGAAATAAGTCTGTCCCCAAAAAGACACCAAATACAAGATGCCAGAGGTGGCAAAATGATGACACCAATCATGACACCCTTGCAGAGCAAGTCTTATGACAAGAAATCAAAAAATCTGTCTACAGTAGAAGAAAAAACTCATATGAACAATGATAAAGGAAGTAATGTCAAGATAACAGAACTACAGAAATCTACAAGTAAACAGCCACAATGCAGTGGGCCAGCTAACAAAGACTCTGAGAAAGAGGTCGTGGCTGTGAAAGGTCTACAGCCACATGAAGATGCCCCAATTCATACACCAGTGGCAATCAGTAATAGCCCCAGGGAAAAGCCTGGAAAATTTTGTCCTAAAAAAAGAAATGTAAAACATTCAACGAGATCAAAGTGTGGTCTTAATTGTAAAAAACAGAACAAAAGCAAGGTGCCACTATATTCTGGTAACCAGTCTGGACGCCACACATACAAGAACACCAGTGGCAAAGATGATGACGGTCAGCCTGTGTGCAGCGTGGATACATTAAACACAGACAACAGCACTAGCGACACTGACTGCCAACCTGATGAAACTAGCCCAGGCTCAGTTCATTCCCCCAGTCGGCCTAGTGTAGTTCAGCAAAAATCGGAGTCCAGGAAGAAAGCACATGAAAGGGAAACAAAGAGCAGAAGTGTTGCATGGAATATGAGTGAGTCTGAAGTGTTAATTAAGACTTCAAGAAGACAAAAGGGTAAAAGAAAAACACTTGCATTAACAGAAAATAAAACGAAGGTTAGGACTTCTGGCTTCCTGAGGAATTCTGCTCCTGCTGGTGCAAAAAGAGCAAGCGCGGAAGATGCACAGGCTAAGCCAAAACTGAACAAAAATATATCCTCACCACACAGGTCTGAGACAAAGGGATATGTGAACAATGATTTGTTGAGAATGGGGAAAACACTTCACAGTTGTCAACCTCAAGTAGGAAGAAACAAACAGCAATCTTTGTCATATCAAGACTGGTTAGACATCAAACCAGACTTGGACAAACAGCTTGGATCTCCAGCCGATTCCAGCAAATCTCCAGAAGCTTATGACCAGGATGATGATGATGAAGATGACAAGATAATTCAAGCAGATTTAGAGGAAGCTCTAATCAAACTCTACCAGACTCAGAACAGCCTGCACCTTCGTGTAATTACTTTACAAGACAGCATTAAACAGCTGCGAGCTGGGCTGTTTTTCATCCAGCAGAGTCCGAAGGCTGACTCCAAGGGAGACTTCCAATGGGAGGGAACTATATTTGATTATTTAATGTTGCTGGGGTTCATGGTGGTTCAGTTCTGTATCCAATACCTGGTCATGAACAGGTAATAGTGTCTGTGTACCAACATCCACGTTCGACTCTACATGTTTTCCAGATTTTACATCTGATCCTCTTTTCTCCCGCTCATCTGTCATTCCCACTTCTTTATTTGTGTACCTTCCCCCTTCTTTGGTCTGTGTCCATCCCACCCCTATCTTCTCTATAGAGATTGGCCTCCCATTAAACAACTTCACCTTAGTTTACATTTTTTCCACTACGTCACTTCCAGTCTGCTGACCTCCGGATCTTGTGGTAGGCAGTTTGATTATTGTGCCCAGGATTCAGACATCCCTAGAGCCTCATCTATATGATTTATTTTGTAATTTTAAAATGTAGTGGTATCAGTGTCTCTGTGTATTTGTTTGCCGATGAAGGCTTTCTGGTTGCAACATCCATTCTGTTCCTTGCAGTTGTGTTCTTGTACAGCTGACCAATTCCACTGTCCATGTTTGTTTTAACTCTGTTACAGCAAATCTGTGATTATTACATCGCTGACATTGTCTTGGCATTAGTAGCATCGCGTTGGCTGCAAGTCGTCTTTGGTAATAAGAGGTAGGATGTAGGAACATTTGGTAGGAGGTAGGATGTGTTGGTAGGAACATTGTGTTAGTTGGTATGCTGTCATTCTAGGAACATTGTTGTTGGTAGGAAGTCTTACTTTGGTAGGAAAGCTGTCTTTCTAGGAATGTCATGTTGGTTGGAACGTTGTGTTGGTAGGTGCTTTGTGTTGGTAGGTGCTTTATGTTGGCAGGGATATTGTGTTGATAGGAACATTGCATTAGTAGGAATATTGTGGTAGTAAGAATATTGTGTTGGTGATAACATTGTATTGGTAAGAACATTGTGTTGGTGATAACATTGTATTGGTAGGATCATTATGTTGGTGATAACATTGTATTCGTAGGAGCATTATGCTGGTGATAACATTGTATTGGTAGGAGCATTATGCTGGTGATAACATTGTATTGGTAGGCGCATTATGTTGGTGATAACATTGTATTGGTAGGAGCATTATGCTGGTGATAACATTGTATTGGTAGGATCATTATATTGGTGATAACATTGTATTGGTAGGAGCATTATGCTGGTGATAACATTGTATTGGTAGGAACTGGGGACACCAGGATCTGTGGTAGCGCAGTGACTAGCAGATTGGCCTAGAGGTCATGAGTTTATATCCCTATGGAGGCAGGCATGCCAGTCTAAAATTGGTACCAGGCCAGGAAATGTCACGGAAAGAAGAGGCGTCTGACATATTAATGACGTCACCCATCGAGTGCCCTTTTGTCTGGACAGCTGTTGAGGCTAGCACTATTGCTCTGCCACCTTACTCCCCATAACTTTCTTCTGGTCATTTTAGGTAGGGTCAGTAAAAGTCTGCCTCAGTGGGGGTTTGAACCCAAGACCAGCAGGCAAGTGTGTTTGCCTGACCAAAAGCACAAGTGTAAAACCGTTGTCACCAGCCTATGAGATTGTGGCCTAGTGTTTTTGTTTCCTCTTGCTTGCTTTGGACTCGAGCGTAGACCATACACACTATTTCTAGTAGAGCTGGACAGAATTTTGCGAGTGGATTAGCTTTCCCTATTACCAGTGTCCTTCGCCATCAGGCGAACCCACTCCGACTTTAGAGGTATTTGTAATTTACATCTCAACGTCATGGACAAGAAGTCAATAGTTTAAGTCCAACTGTCCAGTCTAGGGGTTGAACCCCATACCTCGGCATCACTAAACCAGATGTTTAAGAATGTTTGTTCTTATCCATTCAACCATGATAACCTCCATGGCCTAGTCAATATGAGGGCATTTGTCAGTTGGTGCCTACAGAATAATGGGACTCAGATGTCATGACAGAACCAACACTGTTGAGCTCGTGGAGAGAACTGAACACATTCCAGTGAACCAAGAGGTGGGGAAAAGACGCTGTCGCTGGATAGAACACCCACTGAGACAACTTGAGGATAATATAACCATACACTCCCTTCTCTAGAACCAAGGAATGAAACAGTGGGAGACCACACATCATAAGGAGATGATAACCATAGACAGAGATGAATAATAATATGAGGACATGGAGGCAGCTGCAGGAGACAGGATGACCACTTGGCATGAGTAGGTTGAAGGTCACCAGTGGGGAATATAGTACACAATAAGAACTATGGCAGCAGGTCATCTGGTAGATGACCGTCCCCTGCACACAGGCATTTATAGGCAGCATGTTTGCACATGCACCATCCCTGAGGAGAATTGAAGCTCCCAGATAGACAGCAGAATGCCAGAGAATCACGAACGCTGGTCTAATGGAGTGATGAAGCCGGTTGAAGAAGAATCAGGACATTTGTTCTGTTTCTGCCTGACATCAAAGGGCAGAACAGTTGTGATGGTGAAACCAGCAAGTGTGACAGATTTCACGGGAGAGTCAGTCACAGAGAAACCAGCAAGTGTGACAGATTTCATGGGAGAGTCAGTCACAGAGATACCAGCAAGTGTGACAGATTTCATGGGAGAATCAGTCACAGAGAAACCAGCAAGTGTGACAGATTTCATGGGAGAGTCAGTCACAGAGAAATAACCACATTTTTGGAGGTCTGCATGGCTGAATGGATAAGAATGCACGTTCTTAAACACCCAATGTGCTGATGCCAAGGTTGCGGGTTCAACCCCTACACCAGTCAGTCAGATTAAAATGTTGACTTCTTGTCCTTGACTTGGGGATGTAAATTACAAGTACCTTTGTAGTCGGAGTTGGTTCACCTGATGGTGAGGGACACTGGTAATAGGGAAAGCTAATTCACGCTTAAAAATGAGTCCAGTGCACCAGAAGTAGAAGCATGTGTGTGGACTACGCTTGTGTTCAGGCCTGATTTACCCAAGACATGATCTCAGGGATGATAACCATAATTGTGGACAACAAATCATCTTTCAGAAATACACTTGATTTTGATTTTGTGTGCCTGACAACAAATCATCCTTCAGAAATACATTTTGTTGATGTGAAAACATCATGAGGCTGACAACAAATTATCTTTCAGAAATACATTTGATTGATGTGTGCCTGACAACAAATCATCCTTTAAAAATACATTTGATTGATGTGAAAACATCATGAGCTTGACAACAAATCATCTTTCAGAAATACATTTGATTGATGTGAAAACATCAGAGCTTTACAACAAATCATCTTTCAGAAATACATTTGATTGATGTGAAAACATCATGAGCTTGACAACAAATCATCTTTCAGAAGTACATTTTATTGATGTAAAAACATCATGAGCTTGACAACAAATCATCTTTCAGAAATACATTTGATTGATGTGAAAACATCATGAGCTTGACAATAAATCATCTTTCAGAAATACATTTGATTGATGTGAAAACATCAGAGCTTGACAACAAATCATCTTTCAGAAATACATTTGATTGATGTGAAAACATCATGAGCTTGACAATAAATCATCTTTCAGAAATACATTTGATTGATGTGAAAACATCAGAGCTTGACAACAAATCATCTTTCAGAAATACATTTGATTGATGTGAAAACATCATGAGCTTGACAACAAATCATCTTTCAGAAATAGATTTGATTGATGTGAAAACATCATGAGCTTGACAACAAATCATCTTTCAGAAATACATTTGCATCATGAGCTTGACAACAAATCATCTTTCAGAAATACATTTGCATCATGAGCTTGACAACAAATCATCTTTCAGAAATCCATTTGATTGATGTGAAAACATAATGAGCTTGACAACAAATCATCTTTCAGAAATACATTTGATTGATGTGAAAACATCATGAGCTTGACAACAAATCATCTTTCAAAAATACATTTGCATCATGAGCTTGACAACAAATCATCTTTCAGAAATCCATTTGATTGATGTGAAAACATAATGAGCTTGACAACAAATCATCTTTCAGAAATACATTTGATTGATGTGAAAACATCATGAGCTTGACAACAAATCATCTTTCAGAAATACATTTGATTGATGTGAAAACAGTGTGGGAATCAACATTCTTTAGCAGTTTATTTTTTATTTTTGTTTGCTCACTGTGAACTCAAGCATGGTCCATGTTCTACTGGTGTTTGTCCATGTTCTACTGGTGTTTGTCCATGTTCTACTGGTGTTTGTCCATCAAGAATGATGATGACCATTCATTTCATCCAGTGGGGTTGAAAGTATGGTGCCGTGAGTTCTAAGATGGCTGATAAGGCCTATTTTGGCTCGAAATGTTCTTTGACAATGTGGGCAAAGAATGTTTGAGGTTCCAGGAGGAGGATCTCCTGCAGTGGTTTTTCTGTCCAGCCTTTTTGTCACAGCTCTTGCAGTCCTGGTTGCTTCACAAGTGACTGTACCCTTGCATAATGATGTGCACCACGAATTTCGGTCTTAGGCAGCAGTCTCCCAAGTGTCATAATGAATTCCAAAAGCTTTTAGTGAGATCTTCGGAGTGTCTTCTAGTGCACTGGACTGATTTTTGCATGTGGATTCATTCATTCATTCAGTAGCATGTCCTTTGCAGAACCTCGCTCTCATAACAACCTTCCAGAAAACCTCTCAATCATAAGCAAGATGTCCTGCGTCTGATGTACCCACATGGAGATCATCAGCAATATCCTGCACCCATCTTCTCTTTGGCCTTCCTCTTCCTCTCTTCCCAGGCATATAACCCTCAAGTCTCCAAACTTTTGTGACGTTTCAAGTGACCAAAATATATCAATTTTCTTTATCGTCTTTAATAGCCAACCTTCTTCAATATTCAGCTCGTGAAGTATGGTTGTATTTTTTTCTTTTCTGTATCCAAAATATTCTCAGAACTGGCCTATAACATTTATATTTAAAGGCATTTATGCGTTGTTCAGCTTGTTTATTAAGTGTTCAGGTCTCACAGGCGTATGTTACAGTGGGAAAGATGCATGCTCTTAAACATCGGATTTTTGTTTGTTTTTTTGCGCTTGCTCACTTTGAACTCAAGCGTAGCCTTACACACTATTTATAGCAGTGATGGACTGAATTTTGCTTGTGGATTAGCTTTCCCTATTAATTAACAGTGTCCCTCGCCTTCGTGCGAACCTACTCCGACTTCAGAGGTACTTGTAATTTACGTCCCCCAAGTCAAGGACGCCGGTCTCTCCTACCATCTATCGTGAGGCTTGGACATCCGCTCTCACAATCCTGTTGTCCAGAGAGCACCTAAACAGCCGCCTTTTCTGGGTGGATGACAGGACTCATTTCAGTGCACCAGTCAATCACTTCATTTACTGTCGCCTGTAACTCCTGGGCTGTTTGCTCCCTATCTCTCCCCTACCTATATGCAGCTTATTGTCCATGTTTCATACACTGTCAGCTTATTGTCCATGTTTCATACCGTCAGCTTATTGTCCATGTTTCATACCTTGTCAGCTTATTGTCCATGTTTCATACCTTGTCAGCTTATTGTCCATGTTTCATACCTTGTCAGCTAATTGTCCATGTTTCATACCTTGTCAGCTAATTGTCCATGTTTCATACCTTGTCAGCTAATTGTCCATGTTTCATACCTTGTCAGCTAATTGTCCATGTTTCATACCGTCAGCTTATTGTCCATGTTTCATACCGTCAGCTTATTGTCCATGTTTCATACCGTCAGCTTATTGTCCATGTTTCATACCGTCAGCTTATTGTCCATGTTTCATACCTTGTCAGCTAATTGTCCATGTTTCATACCGTCAGCTTATTGTCCATGTTTCATACCGTCAGCTTATTGTCCATGTTTCATACCGTCAGCTTATTGTCCATGTTTCATACCTTGTCAGCTAATTGTCCATGTTTCATACCGTCAGCTAATTGTCCATGTTTCATACTGTCAGCTTATTGTCCATGTTTCATACCTTGTCAGCTAATTGTCCATGTTTCATACCGTCAGCTTATTGTCCATGTTTCATACCGTCAGCTTATTGTCCATGTTTCATACCGTCAGCTTATTGTCCATGTTTCATACCGTCAGCTTATTGTCCATGTTTCATACCTTGTCAGCTAATTGTCCATGTTTCATACCGTCAGCTAATTGTCCATGTTTCATACCGTCAGCTAATTGTCCATGTTTCATACCGTCAGCTTATTGTCCATGTTTCACACATTGTCAGCTAATTGTCCATGTTTCATACCTTGTCAGCTAATTGTCCATGTTTCATACCTTGTCAGCTAATTGTCCATGTTTCATACCATCAGCTAATTGTCCATGTTTCACACACACATAGCAATATAGCTCTTGACAACTGTTTTTCTCACTGCAGAGCCCTAAAAGGTTTACAAGTTATTTCAAGACAAATGCAGTGAGGAAAAAAGGAATAACAAAGAAACAATTTGATTTTCACAAGCCATTTTAATCACAATGATATGTTTGTTATTGGTGCATCCTGTGAGATGCCGTGTGCATGAATGACATCCTAATGTCACAAACAGGAAAACATGTGATGATGGAGCAAGGATAATTTTGGTACAAAAAAGTACATGCCAGGAAGTTAACAGAAACAGAAGCAACAGTTGAAACTTACTTGCATCAAGTGTACTCAGTCCACACGGGTTTGGATTCAGGGATAGATGGGCTGTTAAGGTGACAAGCACTTTACATAACAAGTAGATAAGATGGCTCTGTGTCTTCACCCTGGCTATGAAGGAGATCTCAAACATGAAGCTGAATGTGAATGTTTATTTCTGACTTCCTCTTCTTTCATTTGTCTAACATCGACTCTATATCTGCCATGTAGTCTGTTGTATAAACTTCACTATCTTTTTTATTTTAGTTCACCCTGTGGTCTAATGTTTCTTCCACCTTTCTAGGTCAAAAAGTGACCTATATGTCGTATTTAGGCAGTCTTGAGCATGTGATCCGCTGTCTACGGTGCCAGTACACATGGTTAATTTACCAATCTTAAATTTTGTATACATGTGTTTGCGTAATTGATTGTGTCCTGTTCTGAGGCGCTTTCATTCCCGACTATCTTAAGACACAGAACAAGACATCACAGTCACACAAAGCTACAGAAAGGTTCTCACTGCTTGCAGACAAGTACCTCAACCTACAGAACACATACTACATCACTGTACCACACACATCTGGATGAAACAACGCTGGACGTCAGACTCTTCTGAAGCCTGCAAGAATGACAGAAGACAGTATAGTTCATGGAGGAAACAAAACTGCAGGTACACACTGATTCTAAGTGAACAAACAGAAGATTGACAGGAGTAAATGTAGAGAGAGCAGCTGTTACATCTTTGTGCTCCCTGGTGTACTTCACCACATGATCATGACGACACTGCACATATTTAGTCTTCAAATTATGTACATGCTGTTACACGAAATACCATGGTGTTTAATAGTGTAATGATTATTTCATAAACAAGGCGTCTTCGTTGACAAGAAACCACTGAATTCAGTGTCCAGTGCTTGCGGGACTAGACTCATGACTTTACACTAATTTCTATAATTCCATAACACAATGTTACTTTAATTATATTTATTTTAAAGAAAGAAAAAATGATACCCTACATTTCATTATTTAAGGAAAAAAACAAATGACAAGCTCTATGATTCCATTATTATTCCCGGGAAGGTTAACCCGGTCAACAAATGCCCGCAGAAGTCGGATGTGTCGGCCTAACGGCGCAAGAACGCAGCTCTGCTGTAAACAGGCACAACGCAATCACATCCGAAAAAAAACTCCGGATGAACGAAGAAGAAGATTCCATTATTTAAAGAAGCAAACAACAAAAATGACCTACACTAAATTTCACTATTTAAGGAAACAAAAATCATGACATGCTAGATTCCATTAAAAGAATGACAAAAAATATGGGTTACACTGAAATTCATTAAGAGAAAGAAAGAACATTAATACTAAATTCAATTATTTAAATGAAAAACAAGATTGACACTAAATCCCACACATAAAGAGAATTAGTGTCAGGGTATATGTTTGGAGCAGTGTATCTTGTTTTTTAAAATGTATGTCTGTAACATGATCCCAAATCCTGAATCTGAACACAAACTATAACTCTAATTCTGATTTCAAAAGTAAACATGACTTTGACAAGCATTTCTGCAGTAACAGGGAAATGTAAACAGCGAGCCATTAGGCTGTTAAATTTTTTAATCGGATGTGAAGTTGAACAGATAGAACACAGAGAGCAGGCACCGGTATGGGCAATTGTGACAGACCACGCTCGTTGTGGGGGGTGGTAATGAGGCTTCTATAGGTTTACCTGAAATGTAGCGGCAGTAGTGCTAATAACGAAAACGAAAGTTCATTAGAGGGACTGCTCTAGGGATCAGCCTTGATTAAGCCTTCTGTTATAACTGAGGGGGTCATTGGGAAAGACAAGTCACACTCAAGTGTAAGTTGTGAAACTGGTTTCGACATGTAACTGTGAGTGTACACTGTATGACTGGTGAACTGTGAGTGTACACTGTATGACTGGTTTCCACATGTAACTGTGAGTGTACACTGTGTGACTGGTTTCCACACGTAACTGTGAGTGTACACTGTGTGACTGGTTTCCACATGTAACTGAGTGTACACTGTGACTGGTTTCCGCACGTAACTGAGTGTACACTGTGTGACTGGTTTCCACATGTAACTGTGAGACTGGTTTCCACACGTAACTGAGTGTACACTGTGTGACTGGTTTCCACATGTAACTGTGAGTGTACACTGTATGACTGGTTTCCACATGTAACTGAGTGTACACTGTATAACTGGTTTCCACACGTAACTGTGAGTGTACACTGTAAAACTGGTTTCCACATGTAACTGAGTGTACACTGTAAGACTGGTTTCCACATGTAACTGTGAGTGTACACTGTATGACTGGTTTCCACACGTAACTGTGAGTGTACACTGTATGACTGGTTTCCACACGTAACTGAGATGTACACTGTATGACTGGTTTCCACATGTAACTGTCTGGTTTCCACATGTAACTGTGAGTGTACACTGTATGACTGGTTTCCACACGTAACTGTGAGTGTACACTGTGTGACTGGTTTCCACATGTAACTGAGTGTACACTGTGTGACTGGTTTCCACACGTAACTGAGCGTACACTGTGTGACTGGTTTCCACATGTAACTGTGAGTGTACACTGTGAGACTGGTTTCCACACGTAACTGAGTGTACACTGTGTGACTGGTTTCCACATGTAACTGTGAGTGTACACTGAGACTGGTTTCCACACGTAACTGTGAGTGTACACTGTGTGACTGGTTTCCACACATAACTGTGAGTGTACACTGTGTGACTGGTTTCCACACGTAACTGAGTGTACACTGTGTGACTGGTTTCCACACGTAACTGTGAGTGTACACTGTATGACTGGTTTCCACACATAACTGTGAGTGTACACTGTATGACTGATTTCCACATGTAACTGTGAGTGTACACTGTATGACTGGTTTCCACATGTAACTGTGAGTGTACACTGTATGACTGGTTTCCACATGTAACTTTGAGTGTACACTGTATAACTGGTTTCCACGATTAACTGAGTGTACACTGTGACTGGTTTCCACATGTAACTGTGAGTGTACACTGTGTGACTGGTTTCCACACGTAACTGTGAGTGTACACTGTGTGACTGGTTTCCACATGTAACTGAGTGTACACTGTGTGACTGGTTTCCACACGTAACTGTGAGTGTACACTGTGTGACTGGTTTCCACACTAACTGTGAGTGTACCACTGTGTGACTGGTTTCCACACGTAATTGTGAGTGTACACTGTGTGACTGGTTTCCACACGTAACTGTGAGTGTACACTGTATGACTGGTTTCCACATTAAGTGTGAGTGTACCACTGTGTGACTGGTTTCCACACGTAATTGTGAGTGTACACTGTGTGACTGGTTTCCACACGTAACTGTGAGTGTACACTGTATGACTGGTTTCTACATTAAGTGTGAGTGTACACTGTATGACTGGTTTCCACACGTAACTGTGAGTGTACTGTATGACTGGTTTCCACACGTAACTGTGAGTGTACACTGTATGACTGGTTTCCACGTGTAACATTCTCTTGTGCGTTTCAGTTTCTGTCAGTGTTGACTTGCCCAGTGGATGGGTAGAAAGAGTAATAAAGATATCTTGAAAGAAGGTAATCCTTCACAACGAGAACTGGTTACATCAGAAAAAAAGACATTCCACATTCTTTGGACTTGTGTTATGAGAAGGGGAAAGCTGGGGTATGTCCTCACAATGTGAATGCTGCATGGAAGGAGAGGTAGTGGGAGACAAAGAGAGAGGATGCTGGACATCATGACATGGAGGAACATCAGTATCAGACATTGACAGAAGGCTGTGAACAGACATGATCACCAACACCACACAGCATGAACTACAAGATGACTGGTAGTACACGAGACAAAAGGCTGTGGACAGACATGATCATCAACACCACACAGCATGAACTATAAGATGAAGTTAACCTGCCCAGCCTTTAGTTATGCCATATAGTCACCCTGAGTGTCATACTTACTGGGATTTATCTTGGTGGTGAATATGTTTATTCACTGTCTTTACTGATTACATTCAGTTACAGATTGTCCTCTGTTATTGCTGAGCTACTTACTGTACATGCTATTGAGTGTTCGCTCAGTTATGTCTGTCTGTCCAGACCCCTAGACCCGTCACTGGGGAACAGATCCTGAGCTTCTAGCAGCAGTTTCCACCTGGCCGTGTACAGTGGTGATTCATGCTACTGATCTAGCACACTGTGGCGATTTATTTTACTGGTGTTACAACACAATATATAGTTCAGATTCCACCCACTGGTGTTACCACAGTGTACAGTAGTGATTCCTCCTACTGGTATCTACCACACAGTGGTGATCCATTCTACTGGTGTTACCACACAATGTATAGTGGTGATCCCATCTACAAGTGTTACCACACAGTGTACAGTGGTGATCAATTCTACTGGTGTCACCACACAATGTATAGTGGTGATCCCATCTACAAGTGTTACCACACAGTGTACAGTGGTGATTCTACCTACTGGTGTTACCACAATGTGCAATGGCAATTCCACCCACTGGTGTTACCACACAGTGAAAAGTGGTGATTCCATGTACCAGTGTTACCTATTCTATTAGATTAGGTGCTAGTTAACTATAATGTCACTCTCAAATCTGCACACATTCCCAAAGTATCCTATATCAGAACGAGCACTGATGGCAACAAGCATTTAACAAACTATTACACTCTCCAACAACGTTTGGGACAATCATATGTTTTCAACTTCGACTAGGATGTTTGATTATTGAGTTACTAGATGTTAACAAAAATGTTTGACTTGAGGACAGAATTTGGGACAATCGTATGTGCTCGCCAGATTTTTGGAGTGCTTAGAATTGGGTCAGTTAAAAGGAAAAGTCAGTAAAGGAGCCTTTTACACACTGTAAGCACATTGGGCATATGGTTCATGACCTACAATTTTTATAGACCAATCAGCACTGGCCTTTACTTGACAGTCACTAAGACCGTAACAACGCATTAAAAATGAGAATTGTCAAATGTTATGTATATTCAACACTACTGTATGGCGTAGAAGCCTGGACATAGAACAAGCAATTAGAGAGTCAAATAGAGGCCCTGGAGATGTGGATATACAGACGAATTTGTCGTATTTCATGGAAACAAACAATCAAATACAGAGGTTCTAGAAAAACTGGGAATGAAAAGAGAGTTGATGAAAGAAATAAAAAAGAGGCAAGTAAAATATTTTGGCCACGTTAAAAGACATAATAATCTTATAAAAACCATACTAGAGGGCAAGGTTGAGAGCAAGCAAGCAAGAGGTAGACAACGATACAAGTGGGAAGATAACATCTAGAGATGGACAAACATCAGTCTGACAGAATGTACAGTCAGGGGGAGAGACAGACAGTGTTGGGGATCCATTGCAGCCAACCTTCATTGTTTGATTGATTGACAGCAAAGTAAACTAGAGATCAGACTCTCAGGAAAAATACAATGTTTTCAGAGTGTAGAGAGTGGGCCAAGGGAGGAATAATGTTCAGAGTGGGTCTCGGTATAATTGGATGTTTCACAAATGACTGATCAGTGGTGGTAACTAAGCTTTCTGTATCACAGCGCCAGCCTGTGACAAGTTCCAGAGGATGTTGGAACCACCAAATATGGGTCGCTGAGTTCCATGTATCATGCTAGCTTGCCTAACTCAAGTGGAATGCCACTCAGATGCTGACAAAATAGAGTATGGCCCTCCAAAAATGCATATATGATATTAAACGGACACTAAATGTGAAATAAGCATTTCTTAACTGAACAAACAAAAAACATGAACTTCAATTAATGTTGCATCGAAACAAAAAACATTACTTATACAAAATTATCAGAACTTTAAAGAAATATAATGAGCTTAAAATAATGCACAATTGAATAAGGAAGAAAAATTGAAAGCAAGGAAATATTTCATTGACGTCAAAAAAAAAAAAGTTACCTTGACAGAATATTTCATTTCAAAATATAACACATAGAAAATGGAATGTTTAATTGAAAAAAAGTGAACTTTTATAGAATGTTTAACTAAACCAAACATTGTCACACAAAATTCAGTTGATAAATGCAAGTCACAGAATATATAACTGAAAACAATGAAGTTACATAAATCTTTCATTAACAAAAATTGACTTGAAGGAATGTTTAACTGGAACAAAAATATGAATGTAAAGGAATGTTTGGGGGAAAAGGGGGGGGGGGGGGGGAGAGGAAGGAGGAATGTACAAATATAAAATGCTTCATGGGGGGAAATAAAACAGTATCAGGGAATGTGGTAGTTGGGGAATGTGCCAGTGGGATATGTGGTAGTGGTGAATGTGGTAGTGGGGGAAATGTGGTAGCAAGTGAATGTGGTAGTGGGGGAATGTTGCAGTGGGGAAAGTGGGTACCATTACCCAAAAAAATCAATGGGACTTTATCAAAAATGTAAATATGTGGTTTCACAGCCTTTGTGGAAACATACACGACATTGCAGAAACTTGTTCAGGTGTGAAGGTGTCACTACATATGTGACATCCTTCTCAGATCTTTTACATGTAAATGATGGCCACTGCAGGAGGGAGCGGCTTTGCTTGAATAACTGGTCTCCAAATGCTATATGTAGCTTCTTCTTCTTTCTTTTGACTGTTTTACACATCTGCAGGAGTATTAGGTGTATCGCGCTAACCTCGGCACGTGACGGAGATGAGGTCAGTGACTGGCTGCCTTTACTTTCCCGGACATTTCCTAGCACCCTTTTGGGTGAGTCGACCTTAGAGACCAGGTCACATTTTTTAAAAATCCGCCTCGATGGAGATTCATGTAAACTGGTTTCAAGAATTAGTCTTCCACTAAGAACTAACATTTCTACTTTCCTTTATATCTGCTGACAGTAGAATGTAACATATGCCATTATTTATGTGGACAGTAGAATGTAACATCTGCCATTATATCTGTGGACAGTAGAATGTAACATCTGCCATTATATCTGTGGGCAGTAGAATGTAACATCTGCCATTATATCTGTGGGCAGTAGAATGTAACATCTGCCATTATATCTGCTGACAGTAGAATGTAACATATGCCATTATTTATGTGGACAGTAGAATGTAACATCTGCCATTATATCTGTGGACAGAAGAATGTACATCTGCCATTATATCTGTGGACAGTAGAATGTAACATCTGCCATTATATCTGTGGGCAGTAGAATGTAACATCTGCCATTATATCTGTGGACAGTAGAATGTAACATCTGCCATTATATCTGTGGACAGTAGAATGTAACATCTGCCATTATATCTGTGGACAGTAGAATGTAACATATGACATTATATCTGTGGACAGTAGAATGTAACATATAACATGTCTGATTTTCAGTGCTTCCATAGCACATGTTGAGCAGTCTGTTTTGAAAGCTACTTAAGTAACAGTTAAACTTGATACTGAATGATTTAATGTTAACAATAGTTACAGCTGTTACAGTTCTCTCTAACAGTAACAATAGTTCATTACAGAAATCATCAATATCTTTCAGGTTAATAATAGTTATACGTTTCGTTTCATGGATATCTTTAACTGTTACATGCTAATTGCAGATATACATATCTTTAAGATCAACAATTTTATAGATTCCACAACTCTTTGTAACAGTCAGAGTTGGGCAACTGCAGGCACATAGAGGTCAGCTTGGCTGAATGAATAAGACAATAAGAATTCTCTTAAAATTTCTGGTGTGTTGATGCCAAGGTAGTGGGTTCAACCCTTACACCAGTCAGTTGGACTAAAATGTTGCCCTCTCGTCCTTGACTTCAGGACGTAGATTACAAGAACCTCTGAAGTCAGAGTGGGTTCACCTGATGGCGAGGGGCACTGGTAGTAGGGAAAGTTAATCCACATGTAAAAATTAGTCCAGTGCACGAGAAGTAAGCACATGTATGGACTACGCTTGAGTACAAAGTGAATGAGCACCCAAAAAACACGGCACACGATAATTATATTGCTTGTGTTGAACCGATCAATCTGACACAACCGCAATCAAAAACTGACGGCTGATAAAATATTGACTACTGACTGATCATAAATACAATACAATGACCAGGTGATATCATTGGAATGGACAATAGAATTACCAGCAAATACATATATATGAATTGTGGATATAAAAATAAATGTGGATATGAAGGTAAGTACGGATACAAAGATAAATACAAGTAACAGTGAAGATGGATAAATTGGATTCACCTGAGATGATTATGTCAGTAAAATATATTTTCCAGAAAATAGATATGTGAACATTTCTGAAACATTTCTGTCACATTCAAAAGCAATGATTGATATTGGCTGAAAGAAACAAGTATCTTATATATAAAGATAACATAGGAATGCTTCTGTTTCCCATTCTACCAAATATAGACCGGTCGGGCGTGTTTTTGTAGCTCTATCTTCATAAATATCAGTAAAGAAAACTATACTATACAGGCTGTTTACAAATATCACTAAAGAAAACTATATCGTACAGGCTGTTTGCAAATATCACCCTAACAACAAACCTATTCCTAAGAAAACTATACAGTATAAGCTGTTTACAAATCTCACCCAAAGAAAAGTATACCATATAGGCTTTACAAACATCAGCCAAAGTAAAGTATACCATAAGGCTTTATAAATATAACTTTAAGAAAACTATACCTTATCAACTGTTCATAAATATCGCCCTAAGAAAAATACTGCATACTATTCTTTACCATACAATGCTTTACAAAAATAATTATACCACATATATTTTATAAACAACTCTCACAGTATATGATAAATAAATACATATCTTTTGATATTGATGTATAGATGGTTTTAAGTACTTCATACATGTAATATTGATTAAGGAAAATCACATCAAATATGACATCACATGTCAAGTGCAAGACATACATGCCACCTCCACCTGTATATCAGATCCCAAATGCCAGCCACATTAAGTGACATGTGGAACACTCACAGATTAATTACTGTGTGAACAAGGAAATCCTGACTTCCCTGAACAATTTGTGTGACTGATAATGACCAGATATTGCTGCCTGTTGTAACTATGTTGTGAAGCTGGTCAATGTAGACACAACCTTTATTAGGATGCACAACCGACCTGGTTCTCAGTCTGTCTACATATTCTGTGCATGATGTTCCCATTACTTGTCAGATTTGATCAGTGTTTTAAAATGCTATTTGTTCTTATAACCCTAACAATTTTCATTAATAACTCATTTCAAATGTTCTAAATTCTCTGTTCTAGATCTTTGCTTAGGGTTATGTTTCACACTGGTAACAGAATTGGAAAGTGAATCTGCTGCTTGGAAACTCAGAAACATAATGAACGTTCATTGTCATTATATGCTGGCACAACAAATGGACCGTGTGAATAAACAGGAACATTTAATTTGAGAAATTGGTAGCCTGTATGAATGAAATCACCTGGTCTCATAACATGAAGGAAAATCACCACTGCACCTCTACATGTTTGAGGATGGGGAAACAAATTACAATGTGGCAAACGCATGCCTGGGGAGTACCCTGTGCGTTTCACAAGAGTACCTACGACAGAGTAGGGTACTCACCCTAGTCACTTTACTGGTTGGCAAAGGCTGAGATACAGTTAAAGCCATGTGGAAAGCAATGATAAACTACCACACTATCTGTCCCAAGACATTCACCACAACAATTGTTACAGAAATACAAGAAGCAGGGAAGTTAGCGAAAGATTGTGTGTCTTTCCTGCGAGCCATGACAGCGAACTTCTGCAAAGGAACATGTATGTTGATAAACTCACGTGTTTTTAAAATATGACAATATAATAAATTAAATAAGTAAATATTTATTTATGGCAATGTTATGCATTTATGAAGTATAGTAAACTGTTAATTTTGTGAAATGTGAATAAGTTCTATTTATAAATAAATACTTATTGCTAGCAAAGTTACACTCAATTTGTTCATTACTTAAATATGAAAATATAATAAATTAAACATTAACAAATAATAACATTTATTTCTTTCAATGTTTGAACTACATAGCGGTTTTTTGAAATGTGAAATAAATAATTAATTTGTAACCATATGAAACTACATACAACAACTGTTCACTGCCATTATGAAAAAAATAAACATCATAACAACCAAATATTAAACATGTATAACGTAACAAACATAACTCTTGTAATGTTCACATAGGCAAACAACCAAAATTATTCAATAAAGAAGAACACAAGAAGAAAAGGTAAGAAACGCTGGACAATTAAAGGTACTCTATTCAAGCTTTTCCTTTCTTCTTCAATACGTTTCTGAAGTCAAGCTGAGGTGTGGCTTCGGATATTCGTTGTCTGGAGTCTGTGGAATAGTCAAACTTTGTCTTCCTCAGTCGCGCACGGATCTCCTCTAGAGCTGCGCTAGAATTGGTGTCGTTCGACAGGGCAATGGGTAGTCTTACAGGCGTGAGGTTTGAAGACCTGCGGATTGACAAAATATCTCCACTTAAACACCTGGACATGCATTCTGTATTTGATAAAGTAAAGGTAATTTCATAAAGGAAAATAAAGAAGGTAATTCCCAAAGATTCAAGAATAGATATAACAATGGTAATTCTCAAAGATATAAGAGTGGTAATACCCACAGATACAACAATGGTAATTTCCCTAAAGTAAATTCCATAGCATGTCCTGCCAAAAGGTAACAGTTTTATGAAGTGAAGTAGCCAGTTTTCTTCCTCAATTTTCCTGTCCCAACCCACTAGTGAAATTGTTATCATGTTGATGATATACAGAATGACCATTAACATCATCATCAAGTGCATCACTGATTGCCATGGTCAACTATACCTCTCCACAACTCCCTTTCCCCAATTCTATGTATCAATTCATGTGCTAACATGTGTTGGTGCTTTATGCAAGACAGCCTTCCTGTGTTTTTCCACTTATACTGCCAGCTGTTACAATGTGTTGCAGCTTGTTTCTTCTTGTGATGCAACACACAAATGTTGGCCGGCTCCTCTCATGCCTGCCTGCCTGCGATACATTGCCTTTCTTGGCCACTTTTAAAATATCTGGATGAATGATGATTGATTCAGCAGTAAGATGAGGATTCATCTATTTACTTCACACAATTGCAGTATAGCACACTCTGCAGTATGCACCTGATGAGATGCATCGAAACCAGGCAGATGATAAATTGTGCATCCTCTTTACATGCCATGTCAAGTGTGGGTGGTCATGGTTCCCCAAATCACACAATCACCAGTCTTGAACCAGGTCTGTGTTCTTGTCCCAGTTATGCCATGTGACCAAACCATCCAGATATTTCTCTCTCTGCTTTTTTTTTGTCTCCTCAAACTTGCCAGTCGTTACTAAGGTTTCCTGTTTATTTCTCCCCATAACTTGCCCACAAAATCTGGACCCTCAATCCCTAATTTCTCAAACCAATTTACAGTTTTCATTTGTTTCTTTGTGCAGCCTATTGATTATCACTTATTTGTTTAGATTAAAAGGATATCCTGCTTGAATTGTCTAGGATTCAAAGCCAGATGTTCAAATAAACACGTAAGTAGACTTGATCTTAGGTCATACACAACATATGTACAACACAGCGGAGCCAACCAATCACATCTCTGCTGGAAAGGTTCGTAATCTGCCGGACCTAGCACAGATGTGTTTGTTTGTCTGTTTGTTTGTTTGTTAGTTGAACAATGTGTGGTTAATATACATTTCTGACACCTACTTCAATATATATACAAATGGCTGGGTGCGAAATCTATCCATATTCAGTAGTTACAGGTTCAGGTGCATGATAGACCTGGCTGATGATGCCACCTAATTTTAGGGTGTCTTATTGGTCATGCATCAAAGCTTGTCCCTTCAGCGAGGCGCTGTCACCACTAGAGGTGGCATGTTCAAATCTCATCGTGCCCGAAACTTTACATCTGTAACGCCATCTAGTGTGTCCTGACATCTCTATTTCTTTCCTTTACTTCTATAAGTGGTGATTAATATCTGTGGTGTACATCCCATACACAACAAGTTTACAAGAACAAAAATACTCCTAGTATGACAATATCAAGGCACAACAGCAAAAGCCCATTGAGTGCATGCGATTCACCTGTTCCCATTGAGGTCCATGTGAGCAATAGAATTATCTGCAAACTGGACAGGTGGGGCAATAACAGATGGGTCATCCCCTATAGGAGATGCAGGTCCAGTGCTGTTCATTTCAGACTCTGAGGCATATATTATATCAATATCCCCTTCCTCATAGGTGGTCTGATTCAGCCGCTGTTGCCACAAGCCGAGTATACTGCCTGACAGTTCCGATTCTAGTCTCTTGGCTAGTTCCATGGCATCATCCTCTTCTGAAAAGTCAAAATCAAGTGAGCAACAACCTATGAGAATTATCATTATCATAGCACAGTGAGAAAGACACACTGGATCTGTTTCAATCATAACAGAGTAAGATAGAAACATTGAATCTGTTTAAATCATAGCATAATGAGATAGAAACATTGGATCTGTTTCAATCATAGCACACTAAGATAAAAACATTAGATATGTTTCAATCATAGCACAATAAGATAAAAACATTGGATCTGTTTCAATCATAGCAAGTGAGATGAAACATTGGATCTGTTTCAATCATAGCACAGTAGGGCAGGAAAATTGGATCTGTTTCAATCATAGCACAATAAGGCAGAAACATTAGATCTGTTTGAATCATAGTAAGTGGGATAGAAAAATACTGGATCTATTTCAATCATAGCAGAGTAAGATAGAAAAACTGAATCTGTTTCAACGTAGCATAGTGAGACAGAAACACTGGATATGTTTCAATCATAGAACAATAAGATAGAAGCATTGAATCTGTTTCAATCATAGCACAGTTTGGCAGAAACATTGGATCTGTTTCAATTATAGCACAATAAGGCAGAAACATTGGATCTGTTTCAATCATAGCACATGAAGGCAGAAATACTGAATCTGTATCAATCATAGCACAGTAAGACTCAAACACTAGTTTGTTCTCAATGATAGCACAAAAAGAAAACTGAATACCACAATCACAGATAAGTAATGTACCTGTTTCAATGAACACAAACATAATGCCCTAAGTTAATTTTGTTCATGTATATAAATGTTTGGCCATGATATATTCCAATGTTAATTTATTATGTGTGTTCTACTGATGTATTGTTTGATTAGGCTTTGTATTTCTCTCTCACTATTTACATGTAGAGGGGGGGGGTAGCGGTGGTGTAGGGCTAGATGCTGGTCTGCCCTCATGGTGGGCATGCGCTCCATCTGCACTGGGGCAGATTCAAATTGTAACAAACTGACCTGAGCTCCCAGGTGGACGCAGTCTAAAATGGGTGCCAGGAAAGCAAAGCTGGCTGGCATGATACCTGCCACACAACCTGCCACACAACCCGCCCAGAGCCGATTGGTCTATAAAACATAGGTCTAGCAGTATAGGCCTGCCCATTGTGCCTCAGACATGTAAAAAGGCCCTTGACTTGACTATCTTTATGTAGCAGTCTCCATGCTTGCCTCAACATCAGTCCAGCCGAGCCCACCCTGCAGCAAGAACTCAACAATGGCCATGGCCACTGGACCTTTCCTCAACATATTCTATGCCAAACAACCTGAGAGGCACCCATGATTTATTCCAGACATCATTCAGCAAATATGTGCTTATATACATGACAAACATGGAGGTCAGCATGGCTGAATGAATAAGAACGCGTATTCTTAAACATTCGGTGTGCTGATGCTGAGGTAAAGGGTTCAATCCCTACAACAGGCAGTTGGACTAAAATGTTGACCTGTCGTCCTTAACTTGGGAATATAAATTACGAGTACCTCTGAAGTCGGAGTGGGTAGCCAAGCCTGATGGCGAGGGACACTGTAATAGTGAAAGCTAATCTATATGCAAAATTCAGTCCAGCACTACTAGAAGTAGTTGTATGGACTATGTTTGACTTCACAGTCAGTGAGTGCAAAACCCCCCCAAAAAAAAAAATGGTAACGGGGGTCTCTAAGCGGATACCGCTGCTGAGGTGTGAAGTATCAGACCTTCACATAGACTAGGCCATGACATAGGAGGTGGTGCAACCAGTTCTCTTCTATGTCGCCTTTTCTTCCCAGACCATTTCCTATATATTGGTTATATAAATATACAAACATACAAGCTACAAAAAATATAAAATTCATAGCATGACAATCTTTTAGATGGGCGTGGAAGTCGAGGGGAAACCACCACCTTAATGAGTTTATGGGCAGTCTCAATGCTTGGTCAATGGTAGACTAACTTATTCAAAAACAGCTGCAGATCAGTATAGGGACTGAAAGACCTGCTCAGGATGGAGCACCTGATCACCATCTGTGTAATAGTCCCGCTCAAGTACAAAACAACAACAGACAAGCCACAACAACTCACCAAAAAAATTGTCTCTTTCTGTCTGCAAGTCTGCCTCAATACTGTATTCACTATGGCGACTGATGCGTCCACTGATGTTTTCACTGAAACCATACACAAATGACATATGTAACAATTACTGTCAGTACAGACTGGACACCATACACAAATCACATATATAACAATTACTGTCAGTACAGACTGGACACCATACACAAACCACATATGTAACAATTACTGTCAGTACAGAGTGGAAACCATACACAAATCACAGATGTAACAATTACTGTCAGTACAGACTGCAAACCATACACAAATCACAGATGTAACAATTACTGTCAGTACAGACTGCAAACCATACACAAATCACATATGTAACATTTACTGTCTGTATAGACTGGACACCATACACAAATGACATATATAACAATTACTGTCAGTACAGACTGGAAACCATACACAAATGACATATGTAACAATCATTGTTGATACAGATTTGAGACAATACATAAATCACATATGAAACAATTACTATCAGTACAGGCTGGAAACCACACACAAATCACGGATATAACAATTACCGTCAGTACAGGCTGGAAACCATACACAAATCACAGATGTAACAATTACTGTCAGTACAGACTGGAAACCATACACAAATGACATATGTAACAATTACTGTCAGTACAGACTGGACACAATACACAAATCACAGATGTAACAATTACTGCCAGTACAGACAGGACACCATACACAAATCACAGATGTAACAATTGCTGTCAGTATAGGCTGGACACCATACACAAATCACATATATAACAATTACTGTCACTACAGACTGGACACAATACACAAATCACAGATGTAACAATTACTGCCAGTACAGACAGGACACCATACACAAATCACAGATATAACAATTGCTGTCAGTATAGGCTGGACACCATACACAAATCACATATATAACAATTACTGTCACTACAGACCATACACAAATCACATATATAACAATTACTGTCAGTACAGACTGGACACCATACACAAATCACAGATGTAACAATTACTGTCAGTACAGGCTGGAAACCATACACAAATCACAGATGTAACAATTACTGCCAGTATAGGCTGGAAACCATACACAAATCACAGATGTAACAATTACTGTCAGTACAGACAGGAAACCATACACAAATCACAGATGCAACAATTACTGTCAGTACAGACAGGAAACCATACACAATTCACAGATGTAGCAATTACTATCAGTACAGGCTGGAAACCACACACAAATCACAGATATAACAATTACTGTCAGTACAGGCTGGAAACCATACACAATTCACAGATGTAGCAATTACTATCAGTACAGGCTGGAAACCACACACAAATCACAGATATAACAATTACTGTCAGTACAGGCTGGAAACCATACACAAATCACAGATGTAACAATTACTGTCAGTACAGGCTGGAAACCACACACAAATCACAGATGTAACAATTATGTAGCAGAATGTGAATGTGGGTATTAGGTGGAAAAAGGCTACAGCACGCTTGAGCATCGGGATGGAATGGGAAGAAAGATGCTCAAGTCGTGACGTAGTTGGTTGTTAGGATCAGCTGACATCTGGGGCTGAACGAGAGAAGCCGACATATTGTAAGAAGGTTGATCCCGCTGTCATCTATATGAAATAAAGACATTTTGTATTCGCCCAAGACTTGTTAGTCGTCCTCTGTACTTCACACCGTTATAGAGGACGAAATGGTGCCGATGCCAGGATCCGTGCTTGGACTGTCGCGGTAAATAGACCAATTATTTACTTCAAACAACTGAATGTAAGAAGCCCTTTGACGACGATGGAAAGACGTAATATATTGTAGGGGAGACACAGCGACTAAAAGCCTGCCCAGAGGTAGTTGTTGTGATTTCCCAGAAGAAGAAAAAAAAAAAAAAAGGGCAAAACTGAAGGTCATCTTGTTGGATCAACGTCATGGATGGTCAGCTTCTTTTTATATAATGAGCACCACAAAAATTGCTCCACGCTATACTGGACGATCAACGAATGTTGCCAAATTTTATCTTTGCTCGTTTCCAGAATGTTGACGCCGCTACTCTGGGTGTGCTGATTTGGACCGAAGCTCCTTGTCAAGTTCGGCTGAAGTACTGTTTTTTTTGATCGCCGTCGTCCAGTGATGGTTTTGATCGCCATAGCCCAGTAACGAGCCAAGTCATTGTTACACAGTCCGCTTCGTCAAATTTTGCTGGCCTTGGTCATTGTTATACAGCTGCTTGTCAAGTTCTGCTGGCCAAACCATTGTTACACAGTCCGCTTCGTCAAATTTTGCTGGCCTTGGTCATTGTTATACAGCTGCTTGTCAAGTTCTGCTAGCCAAATCATTGTTACACAGTCAAATTTTGCTGGCCAGGTCATTACAATCGAGCCGTTGTCAAGTCATCTCCGGACTCCGTTGTGTGAGAGAGCCGCTTTGTCAAATCAGTCAGCCGCTGCTCTACACTGTCGGTTGTTTTGAGAAGCTGACTATCGTTCATTGCTGATTTCAGAGGGCTGGCCAGTGCTGTCCTCTGATCACAATCGTTCCTTGCCGTGTTTCAAGAGCCCGTCCCTGGGTGGCTGATACGTTCAATCGTTCTTCACTGTTTTATTGACGTCGTTGTTGTTCCTGAGGAGCCTATCGAGCCCAGTCGAGCCTATCGAGCCCAGTCGAGCATTTTTGACCCTTACGAAGTACTGAAGCCGCTTTGTCGATCCTGGTTCAAGTACTCGAGTACCAGATACCGTGCTTCTCAGTCTCGGCATACAAGGGAATAGACGTCAAGGACTTCAATTTCGATTGGAAAATTTAGTTCAACAAGAAAAGGGGTAATATAATAAATTTTTCTATTAGATAGAAAATTATTGAGTTTCAGGAGGAAGATAACGTCCTTTGGTTAATTTAAGACTGTATATTAATAAGTATTGATTGTTTTTTTGCTTGAATAAGTGTAAATATTTCAGCATAGCAGACCCATCACAGCACAGTAGAGAAACAGGCATAATTGAGAATTATTTCGGCTGAGCTCAAGACTTCGAGTTTTTTTTTCAGGTACCAAGGAATATGCAGAAGAAGAAGTAGAAATATTGTTTCAAGCCTGATAGAAATTACAAAGAAGTTAATATGAATTACTTATATGTAGAATTACAACGTATTAGTACATGGTTGGGGGAATTAAAAGAGGCAGTTAGTGAAGTAGAGAATTTTGTAGAAACGTTGAAGAACAGAACGACTAGACAGGACCCTTATAGATTTAAGGTAGAATATAATAGAGTAGGAAAGAATAACAGGAGACAGCCACTGCTTGATAAAGACAGAAGACAATATAGTTATGACGAACCAAGGCCTAATGGTTATAGGGTAAAAGACGGTGAGAACAGACGTAATGGTGAAAAGTCGGACTGGTATGGCTGTTATAGATACAAGAATGATCCTGAGAGAGACTTTTCCAAGAAATTATGGAAATGGCCATCCTATGGCAAGACTGCTAGGAAAAAACGTGACGACTGGTTTGAACAAAGACGGAGACAGTATTTGAAGTCAGGGTCAAAGAACAAAGTGGAAAACGTAAGTGAAAATTCAACTATTCCTAAGGTGATTGCCAATATGACTGTTAGACAGGAAAAGAAAACGACGGTGTTAATAAAGAGAATAGACCGAGAGACACAGACGCAGACAAGTAATACGATAAATGATAGTACGCAGACACATATGGATACTGTAGAGAAGACAACCCAGGTACAGTCAATTAAGAAAATAGAAAAGGGAACGCAAACTATTAAGACGGTGGAAATTGCGGAACCACCTCAGGTGAAACTAGAAAAAGAAGACACAGTTGAAGTTAAGAAAGATAGACAGACGAGAACCAAAGACGAAAGGAAACCAAAGAGGAAAAGTATTGAAGAAAGAAATAGTAGTATGATAGTTAATAGAGGTACTGCCATGTCAAGTTCCTCAGGTATAGACATGAAATTAATCCCCAAATGGTGTAGAAATATTAGGTGTGAGAGCTCAGGTTACGGAGAAGATATTTCTACCGCCGCATATTATAGTAAATACCGTGATGCTGAGACAATTGTGAATACTGATGATTCGGAGAATGAGAGAATTGCACTACGAGCAGATACTGACTTGAAGAGTGATGTTCCCTCATACGGTGTAGTTCCTGGTGGACAAACGGACAGAGTTTTGGTTGGTGACTCTTTAGAACTAGATACCAGTTTATATGACAGGAAAGTAGGGAAGGCTAAGAGACGAATACCAAGAAAGAGAAAGAAAGTCAGACGTTCTAAAGGCGACTATGGGAATAGGATCGACGTGGCTGCAGTGAACTACTACTATGAATCTGATGAGGGAACTATTATCAGTGTGTCATCTGAAGACGAGATGGGGAAGTGCAAACGTTACGTAAGGTATACAGGAAACAGTGAGCAGACCGACGCAAATAAAGGAAATAAGAAGAAAGCATTTAAGAAGAAGAATAGTAATAGACAGATAGCGGAAATTTACTCCTCGACGACAGAAGATAACATAAGAAAACTCAGAGAATTAAGACCTGAGTACTTTAACAGGTTAACAACAGATAGTGAAGATGACATAATTAGAGAGAGACGTACTAATGTATTGAGAGACAATGAAATATTTAACTTGGACACACTCTATAACTGTTAAAATTCCTTGGGTGAGGAAGGAAAATGGAATAGTTTTGGCTTATGAGAAGAATTGCGGTTTGAGCATATAGATATATGGGTTGTCTAAAATAGGCAGATGAATTTTTTGGTGTAGCATCACATGGTACAGGGTAGGCGATAGTGTTGTTGAGGATAGAGAGTTACGGCAAATGATATTCTACGTGGGTACGTAATACAGGATATCTTGTGTTTAGTTACGATGTAGGGAGAGTAAACAAGGTAAAAATACTCCTTTGTCCGGAATGGATAGATACAGAGAGTTAATCACGTTGAGTGATGTATAACTGGTGTAATTAAAGTAGAGTAGATTCAGCACAGAATTAGTAGAGGGTGAGAGATAAACTAAGTATGAATGTTCGTACTAGAAATGGTTCGACTCAGAGCTATGACGTGATGTCCGAGATAGTTTTGCTTGTTGGTTTGAGAAGAAAGTATAGTATTGTTGACAGGTGAACCGAGAGTGTCTGGTGAGGAGATATAGATTGAGGAGGAATTGAGTATCCTGTGTGTAAAATAGCCAGTTGAACGCGAGAATATTAAGAGTAAAAGACTGTAGAAGTTGATGCTTGAAGAATACGAGTTACGTCGTGCTTGTGGAGAAAGAAGAGCTGATTAAATCTGAGAAAGTTGTTGTGTGGAGAAGTATAGAATGATAGTTACGAGGTTAGTGGCTCAGCGGAATGAGGTTTGTTTTGAGAGATAGTTGATAGTGCTGTAAAAGAGATATAAGTTGCGAGAGATAATATATAGATTCTGATCTTTGAAAACGAGTGAATGATTGAAAAAAGTAGAAATAAGACAAACATATGTGCGTCGAGAATGGATAGGCTGATGGCAAGTGATAAGTACAGCATGCATGTACGAGGCGTTTAGTTAGTACGTGAGTATAATTCTAGACAAACAGGTATTCGTCGCGGTGAGTGAAGAAGGAGTGAGGTTTGAAGACGTCGCCTAAGTGAAGTACATAGATAAAATGTAATAGTGGCGCTGATATATCTTGTGTCAATGTGTGTAGAGGAGGTCGATACGCTTAGATTGTGGTGAGTGATTGCTGGAATGTTGAATTGGCGTCTAAATTGTTTTTTTTTTGAAGTAATAGTATAGACACGTTAGGTTGTCGAGATGCGAGAGTAGTCGTGAGATGAGAGCGAGGTTGTGTATCACTGTCCGTGTGAATATGCGAAGAGTGGTTGATAAGTGACGTTGATAAAACGTGGAACATAGAGGATGCGAAAAAGTAGAGATAAAAAGAACATGATTAGAGAATGGTGATGTCTTTTCGTTAGAATATCTGACGTTGGAAGGAAATTATGGAAGTTGTATGACAGGTTGACGGAAAGAGAGTTAACATTCTGAATGACGTTTCATAAAACATGTTTAGTATTGTTGACAGAGACATGTCGAAGCAGGAATGCCTAATACTGAGAAACGAGAAAAGTGAGGTCTGCTGTCAGTTATAAGTGGCGTGGGTTGCTGTTCTGAAAGAATCCCGATAAATAAGAAGAAGAGTGAAAGATACGGAGGTAAACAAGGTTAGTTAAATGAATGTTGGAGAACGTGTTCCGATAAGTGTGACTGGTTTGATTATCGTCACGATGCAAGAGTGCTAGGAGAGACTTGAGGATAGCTTAGAGTAGTTGTGGTGAGATGTTGGAAAGTAATGATAAGTTAGATAATTGCGTCGGGTAGACGAGAAACTTAAAAGTAGAATTAGTTATTGGTACAGTAGGTAGATGTATTGGTGAGAGGTCTATAGTAAATAGACAAAATTTTTGCTGGTCGTAGTAGAGTGGAGATGCCGTAGTTAACGGTAATGATTAAGAAGTTGTAGTGATGTTTGGTACAAATCCAAGGGAAACAATTGGTGTGCCGAGCCACAGGTTAATTAGTAGATAGATGACGGCTGGTACATTGAGATGACATTGGGATAATCGCCACATTAGTAATAGATAAAGTGAGTGACCTGTAGTTTACAGTGCTTGTTTAAGATGATATTCCAGATATTATGATGTGTTAGGAGTTAGTTTTGTAAAAGATAGAAAATTGTGAGGGGAGAGAATCAATGATAGTACGGTCATTGTTGATTAATGATTTTTTTGTGGGGAGAACAGATATTGTTCTAAGTTAAGAAATTGGTCTGTAGTTAACAGATATACATACTTGGCAGTGAAGTGTTTTGTTTTCTCGGTTATAGAAATAGTGGAATGACTTGTATGAATAGATATGTGTTACATTGGTTCATATAGGAGGCCAATGTTGATGGGCCACTGTACGTAGTTAATTTTAATGTGAATTATTTTTTTGAAAACCTTCTCTTTAGTGAGAAGACAGTTGTTTTATTGAATCTGAGTTTTAATGCCTCATATATAATATGTTTTTTTTTGCTTGATTTGGTCCTGTAAAATGATTGTTATTATTTTAGAATAGGATTATTGTGTTCTTAGACTTTTGCGTACAAACTATTGGTCCGTAAAAGAGACCAATAGTATTAGGTAACAATAGATTAGGATGTATGTTGTATTATTTTAATATATGTTTTTTCTTTGAATGAGTTAATACCTTTAATTGATATGAGGGGAAACATAAATGATGTTATAAAAACTTGGGGGGGGGGGGGGGGGGTATGATATCCTGTTGTGATTTTATTTCGCTGTTTTGTATGTTAAATAGTAGTTAATTAAGTTATGTTTAATTTACATGGTTTTGTCTAGAATAAAGACAATACATGGGGCTTTAATTAGGACCCTTCGTTCAGAAAATAGTAATAAACTACTGTGGACTAGTAGAGAGACACATCATCTTTGTGAATAATGTGTTCATGGGTATATTATATTGCTGTGATAATCAGCATAATGAGGTTGATATGGTTATGAAGTAGTGGAAACATATACCGGGGATGGTTATGGGAAAGTTTAGAGTTACACTAAAGTCAGCATTGATTGGAAATACATGGATTGGAAGCCATATGGGGGAAGAAAAGATTAATGAATATAGCAGTGGGGTAAATGAGGGGAAAGTTTTGAACATAGTTTCCATGGGGTCAGAAAAGCCATGATATACACGGGATTGCTGGTTTGTAGAATAAGAAGATTACCCCAGACAAATAGTAAACATGAATTGAATCCATGTTTGAGTAGACACTGTGGATAGCAGTACAATAGTAAAGGGTTGTAAGTGTGAGAAATGAACATAGTGGAGACATAATGACATGGGGTTTTTGAGGGTCCGTGATATATGGACTGAGATAAAGTTGATTGCAAGCAGTCACAGACAGGAGTTAGGGGTAGTATATTGTTGCTGTTGATAACGGCATAAGTGGAGGTTTTAATAGATATGCCCATAATAAATGGACAGTAAGGGGTCGCTGAAATTTTCGGCGAGAGAATTCTGAGTGAGGTATAGGAGAAGATTAGTTATGTGAGGTGATGTGTATAATGTTGGAGGAGGTCTTAAGGGATAATAGACCTTTTTAATTGTGTCCTCGGGATATGTTTTGTGGTTGACATTACAATGAGAGGTTGAAGTAAGGTTCAGAGCCATAAAAGTAGTAGTGTCTGTAATATATAGACAATTGGAAGTGAATAATATTTTTGATGGTTGGTATTTGATGCTGTAGATAGCAGCGTAAACGGTTACCATAATGAGTGGTACTATAGGAGATATAATTATTTTAGACTTTATTACATAAAGTCTCAAATGACATAGGGGGGTAAAGGAGTGTGTGATTTAGCTGAGTGTGGTTTTTGTCTGGAAGAGTTCTACTTCTTCTTTAAATCTCCGGTGCGCACCGATTCTTTGTCTTTCTATCGTGTGAGAGTGATTTCAGGTTGATTAAAAGTGGAGAATTAGTGGGGTTGGTGATGACAATAGGGAGTTGGTATCAGAAGAGTACAGCGTTTGAAATTTTAAGCGGATTGCTTATGAAGAGAAGAAGAAGTATTTAAGAAGACGTGTTATGATGTATTGTATAAAGTTGAGATTTAAATATTATTAAGGATATGTAAATATGTTATGTTTTTTTGAAGGGCCAGAAACGAAGAAGAAGTGGGTTGATATATGGCAGGGGAAAGAGTTGCGAATAGATTGTTTATTTAAAATGGGGTTGGTTTCGGGAGGATTAGAGGAGTTGTGGGAGGTAGGGAAAGAGGGGGAATAGAGTAGGGGGATTGGGAGTAAAGACTTTTTAAGGGAAAAAGTCTTTAGAAAACATAGGAAGGTGTAGCAGAATGTGAATGTGGGTATTAGGTGGGAAAAGGCTACAGCACGCTTGAGCATCGGGATGGAATGGGAAGAAAGATGCTCAAGTCGTGATGTAGTTGGTTGTTAGGATCAGTTGACATCTGGGGCTGAACGAGAGAAGCCGACATATTGTAAGAAGGTTGATCCCGCTGTCATCTATATGAAATAAAGACATTTTGTATTCGCCCAAGACTTGTTAGTCGTCCTCTGTACTTCACACCGTTATAATTACTGTCAGTACAGGCTGGAAACAATACACAAATCACAGATGTAACAATTACTGTCAGTACAGATAGGAAACCATACACAAATCACAGATGTAACAATTACTGTCAGTACAGATAGGAAACCATACACAAATCACAGATGTAACAATTACTGTCAGTACAGGCTGGAAACCATACACAAATCACAGATGTAACAATTACTGCCAGTATAGGCTGGAAACCATACACAAATCACAGATGTAACAATTACTGTCAGTACAGATAGGAAACCATACACAAATCACAGATGTAACAATTACTGTCAGTACAGGCTGGAAACCATACACAAATCACAGATGTAACAATTACTGTCAGTACAGGCTGGAAACCATACACAAATCACAGATGTAACAATTACTGTCAGTACAGGCTGGAAACCATACACAAATCACAGATGTAACAATTACTGCCAGTATAGGCTGGAAACCATACACAAATCACAGATGTAACAATTACTGTCAGTATAGGCTGGAAACCATACACAAATCACAGATGTAACAATTACTGTCAGTACAGACTGGAAACCATACACAAATCACAGATGTAACAATTACTGTCAGTACAGAATTGACACCATACACAAATCACAGATGTAACAATTACTGTCAGTACAGACTAGACACCATACACAAATCACAGATGTAACAATTACTGTCAGTACAGACTTGATGGCTAGGTCACATGGCACAATTAGGACAAGACCTTATCTGAGACTCTGATGATCATGTGAGCCATGACTTATCTGAGACTCTGATGATCGTGTGAGATGCGAGCCATGACTTATATGAGACTCTGATGATTGTGTGAGATGCGAGCCATGACTTATCTGAGACTCTGATGATTGTGTGAGATGGGAGCCATGACTTATCTGAGACTCTGATGATCATGTGAGATGCCAGCCATGACTTATCTGACACTCTGATGATCGTGTGAGATGCGAGCCATGACTTATCTGAGACTCTGATGATCGTGTGAGATGCAAGCCATGACTTATATGAGACTCTGATGATTGTGTGAGATGCGAGCCATGACTTATCTGAGACTCTGATGATTGTGTGAGATGGGAGCCATGACTTATCTGAGACTCTGATGATCGTGTGAGATGCGAGCCATGACTTATCTGAGACTGATGATCGTGTGAGATGTGAGCCATGACTTATCTGAGACTCTGATGATCATGTGAGATGTGAGCCATGACTTATCTGAGACTCTGATGATCGTGTGAGATGGGAGCCATGACTTATCTGAGACTGATGATCGTGTGAGATGTGAGCCATGACTTATCTGAGACTGATGATCGTGTGAGATGTAAGCCATGACTTATCTGAGACTCTGATGATCGTGTGAGATGCGAGCCATGACTTATCTGAGACTCTGATTATCGTGTGAGATGTGAGCCATGACTTACCTGAGACTCTGATGATTGTGTGAGATGCGAGCCATGACTTATCTGAGACTCTGATGATCGTGTGAGATAGGAGCCATGACTTATCTGAGACTCTGATGATCGTGTGAGATGCCAGCTATGACTTATCTGACACTCTGATGATCGTGTGAGATGCGAGCCATGACTTATCTGACACTTGGTTGATCATGTGAGATGCGAGCCATGACTTATCTGAGACTCTGATGATCATGTGAGATGTGAGCCATGACTTATCTGAGACTCTGATGATCGTGTGAGATGGGAGCCATGACTTATCTGAGACTGATGATCGTGTGAGATGTGAGCCATGACTTATCTGAGACTGATGATCGTGTGAGATGTAAGCCATGACTTATCTGAGACTCTGATGATCGTGTGAGATAGGAGCCATGACTTATCTGAGACTCTGATGATCGTGTGAGATGCCGGCTATGACTTATCTGACACTCTGATGATCGTGTGAGATGCGAGCCATGACTTATCTGACACTTGGTTGATCATGTGAGATGCGAGCCATGACTTATCTGAGACTCTGATGATCATGTGAGATGTGAGCCATGATTTATCTGACACTTGGTTGATCATGTGAGATGCGAGCCATGACTTATCTGAGACTCTGATGATCATGTGAGATGTGAGCCATGACTTATCTGACACTTGGTTGATCATGTGAGATGCGAGCCATGACTTATCTGAGACTCTGATGATCGTGTGAGATGTGAGCCATGACTTATCTGAGACTCTGATGATCGTGTGAGATGTGAGCCATGACTTATCTGAGACTCTGATGATCGTGTGAGATGCAAGCCATGACTTATCAGCATGATACATCATGATGATCACAGACTAATCCCAGAATTGGTGTCTCCTACTTTTATAATTGTATCTGTCTTTGTGTACTGATGATGGTTATTTAGCTGTGATGTTCAGTTTATATTTTGTGAACTTGTGTTTGAACTCATGAGCATCTGCTTCTAAAACCTTCCCTTCATCTTCTGCTTTGCCTGTCAGTGTCAGCAAATGAAGATAGTTCTAGAATGAGCTCTGGTATATGTCTGATAGACCACAGTGATTCTGTCTTCAGTTCTGAGGTGCCTGATTTATTATATTCCCATACATGTTCCTTCCCCCATCTTCAACAACCAGCAAAGAGTCCCAATACTAATGCACCAGTAGCTGTCTGATTATAAATCTGTCTGGCCTTTTCTTGGAGTACTGAGTTTAGTGACCAGATCCTCTAGTCACTTAGTGCCACACCATTCTATCCAGGTAAAGATGTACCTGTTCTTCCACATTATACATGTGATCCCAAAGGGCCCAGACCATATCTGCCCTATCGTGATCAATACCCGTCTGAGCTGTGCAGACCCAGCCCATCTGTTCACCTTATCATTGCCCAACTCACCAGCATACCCTGAGGACAAGATCCAATGGATCCTCCCTATCTGTGATGAACAAATCATGTCTGTCTTCACTCCTCTCAGCATGCTCAAGTGAATTGCGATAACAACATGTGTGTGCTGTTTGTTTTCCAGCCAGTGAAATATCAAAGTGGCTGCCTCCACAAGAACTCAAGAGGAAGGCATTACACATGGGTAGACAACATAAAGAGATGGATTGTAAGAAGTCTGTACATGAAGACACACAATAGTGTGCTGGAGACTCATTGCAGCCAACCTTCAATGTGGAGATCATCATCATATGCCATGTCGATAAATGTGGGCGGTCATGTTTCGCCATCTCACATGATCACCAGAGTCATGGATCAGCTCTGTATTCTTGTCTCAACCATGCCACGTGGCTAAGCCATCCAGGTATTTACTTCTTTGCTTCCCCTTGTTCTCTTCACTTCTATCTTGCAAGTTGTCACCAAGTTTTCCAATTTATTTCTTCTTATAAAGTGACCAACAAATTGTGACTGTCTGCATAGAATGTCTCTAATCAGATTACGATTTTCATTTGTTTCTTGAAGGACTTGGTCGTTGATTTTTCTGTTTTTCCATGGTATTCTTTGCATTTTCTCATGAAACCACATTTCCACAGCCATCAATGTGGAGATGGCACTTGATGAATCTGGAGAAATAGTAAAAAGCCTAGTGAGCAACTTACTTGTAATCATCTGGGTGCAAGGCGTTGTCCCTGGCTGAGAGCAGGGGGGCGTCCCAGGCCAGGCTGTCACTCTGATACCGGTCATTGGGCAGCACAATGTCCTCTCCTTCATCCTTGCTGTCTGGTTTACTGCACACAGATGAACAAGAGTAAGAAATATGAACATCAGAGGACAGCACTAATGGGATATATGAACATCAGAGGACAGCTCTAATGGGATATATGAACATCAGAGGACAGCACTAATGGGATATAAGAACATCAGAGGATGGCACTAATGGGATATATGTACATCAGAGGACAGCACTAATGGGATATATGAACATCAGAGGACAGCACTAATGGGATAAATGAACATCAGAGGACAGCTCTAATGGGATATATGAACATCAGAGGACAGCTCTAACGGGATATATGAACATCACAGGACAGCTCTAATGGGATGTATGAACATCAGAGGACAGCACTAATGGGATATATGAACATCAGAGGACAGCTCTAACGGGATATATGAACATCAGAGGACAGCTCTAACGGGATATATGAACATCAGAGGACAGCTCTAATGGGATATATGAACATCAGAGGACAGCTCTAACGGGATATATGAACATCAGAGGACAGCTCTAACGGGATATATGAACATCAGAGGACAGCTCTAATGGGATGTATGAACATCAGAGGACAGCACTAATGGGATATATGAACATCATAGGATGGCACTAATGGGATATAAGAACATCAGAGGACAACACTAATGGGATATATGAACATCAGAGGACAGCACTAATGGGATATAAGAACATCAGAGGACAACACTAATGGGATATAAGAACATCATAGGATGGCACTAATGGGATATATGAACATCAGAGGATGGCACTAATGGGATATATGAACATCAGAGGACAACACTAATGGGATATATGAACATCAGAGGACAACACTAATGGGATATATGAACATCAGAGGATGGCACTAATGGGATATATGAACATCAGAGGACAACACTAATGGGATATATGAACATCAGAGGACAACACTAATGGGATATATGAACATCAGAGGACAACACTAATGGGATATATGAACATCAGAGGACAACACTAATGGGATATATGAACATCAGAGGATGGCACTAATGGGATATATGAACATCAGAGGACAGCACTAATGGGATATATGAACATCAGAGGACAACACTAATGGGATATATGAACATCAGAGGATGGCACTAATGGGATATATGAACATCATAGGACAGCACTAATTAAATGTATGAAAATAGGACAACATTAATTGAACATTTGAATATAAGACAACATTAACTGAATATATGAACATCAGTGAACAACATTAATGGTAAATATGTACATTATAGTAAAGCTTTAATGGAATATATGAACGTAGGACACCATTAATTTAATATGTGAAAATCATAGAACACCACTAAAGGAATATAAGATCATATGAATCACCAATGGAATATATGAACAAATGACACCACTAATGGAATATATACATGAACCTACAACAGTTCAAAACATGTGAAGAATATATAGTGAGAGAACACTACTGCAGCAAATGTTTCAGCAATATATGACATCTTCAACGAACGAACGAACAAACGAAAATCTTTATTTTCAAAGGGTTAAGAGTTGGGCATGCAGGCCCATCTGACAACATTATTAAGAGCCTATAACACAAGAGCCTATGACAACAGTATTAAGAGCCTATGACACAACACCAGGAACATTTAACAATTTGAGAACATATATCTTTCCTGTGGCAACATGCAAATGTGTAAGTCAGGGGCCTTTTCACAATTACAAAACAAGAAAATTATGGACCTGAATGTTACAGAAACATTGTTAGAAAAGGGTGGAACAAGAACATGAGAAATACTGATATATTTCAAACTATGACCATGGAAGAAAACTGACTCATGGATAAAATCATGCCTCGACAAGTGAAATACTTTAACCATATGAAATGCTGTAGTGGTTTAGAAATAACAGTAGCGGAAGTCATGTTTTCTGGAGGAAGAGCTGGGGTCGACCAACACGAGGGTGGACACAAAAAATGATGGGAACCTTGTGCATGAGGCGGGGCAAGGGACAGAGTCATTCTGTAGGGTCATGTTCTGCCAAGAACCTGCTGCATGAACACACAAGTGATATTCAGAAAAACACAGGTAAATATTAATTATTTGTGTTTTCTATAAGTGATATTCAGAAATACAGGGTAAATACTAATTATTTGATGTTTTCTATAAGTGATATTCAGAAATGCACAGGTAAATACTAATTATTTGATGTTTTCTATAAGTGATGTTCAGAAAAACACAGGTAAATACTAATTGTTTGATGTTTTCTATAAGTGATATTCAGAAATAAAAGGTAAATACTAATTATTTGATGTTTTCTATAAGTGATATTCAGAAATAAAAGGTACATACTAATTATTTGATGTTTTCTATAAGTGATATTCAGAAATACACAGGTAAATACTAATTATTTGATGTTTTCTATAAGTGATATTCAGAAACAAAAGGTAAATACTAAGTATTTGATGTTTTCTATAAGTGATATTCAGAAATACACAGGTAAATACTAATTGTTTGATGTTTTCTATAAGTGATATTCAGAAATAAAAGGTAAATACTAATTATTTGATGTTTTCTATAAGTGATATTCAGAAATAAAAGGTACATACTAATTATTTGATGTTTTCTATAAGCGATATTCAGAAATACACAGGTAAATACTAATTATTTGATTTTTTCTATAAGTGATGTTCAGAAAAACACAGGTAAATACTAATTATTTGATGTTTTCTATAAGTGATATTCAGAAATAAAAGGTAAATACTAATTATTTGATGTTTTCTATAAATGATATTCAGAAATAAAAGGTAAATACTAATTATTTGATGTTTTCTTTAAGTGATATTCAGAAATAAAAGGTAAATACTAATTACTTGATGTTTTCTATAAGTGATATTCAGAAATACACAGGTAAATACTAATTATTTGATGTTTTCTATAAGCGATATTTAGAAATACAGAAGTAAATACTAAATATTTGATGTTTTCTATAAGTGATATTCAGAAATACAAGGTAAATACTAATTATTTGATGTTTTCTATAAGTGATATTCAGAAATACAAGGTAAATACTTATTATCTGATTAATTCTACAAGTGATATCAAGAAATACAGTTAAATACTAATGATTAAAATGTTTCTACAAGTTATCCCCAGAAATATACAAATAAATACTAATTAACTGATATTTTCCAAAAGTGATTTCCTTGAATACACAATTAAATACTAATTATCTGAGAATTTCTACATGTTATAATCCAGAAATAAACAGTTAAATACCAATTACTAAAATGTTCAACAGGTTATGTCCAGAAATATTGAATTAAATACTAATTATCTGATATATTCTGAAGATGGAGGTTCAGAATGCGCTTAACCATATGAAATCTGGCAAGACCCCCGGTTCAGACAGCGTCACAACAGAAATGATTAATGCTTTAGAAGAATATGGAATAGATAAAGTTACCAGTCTGCTTAATACAATATATGATACTGGAAATATACCTCAGGACTTATGTAATTCTGTATTTATTGCAATCCCAAAGAAATCAGGAGCCTTGGAATGTGATCAACATCGAACAATTAGTATAATGAGTCACATCACGAAGATTTTGCTAAGAATTATCATGCAAAGAGTTAGGAGGAAAATACAACCTGAAATAGGAGAAGAACAATGTGGGTTTGTGGAATGCAAGGGTACAGTAAATGCTGTGTATATACTGAGAAACATAATCGAACGTTCTATAGAAGTAAACAAAGATCTACACCTTTGCTTTATTGACTACACAAAGGCTTTTGATAAAGTGAGACATGTCAACATGATAAGGATGCTTGAAGATCTACAAATTGATGGAAAAGATCTTAGACTTGTAAAAAACATATATTGGAAACAACAAGCTGCCATAAGAGTTGATAATGAAGTAAGCCAATATCAGCCTATTAAAAGGGGTGTGAGACAGGGATGTGTAATGTCTCCAGATCTGTTTTCCCTGTACAGTGAAAGTATTTTCAGAAATATTGAAGATATGGAAGGAATCAACATTGGGGGACGATGCATCAATAACATTAGATATGCAGATGATACAGTCTTGATTGCAGACAATGAACAGGACCTGCAAAATTTAGTAGATGCGATTGTTACACACAGTGAACAACTAGGGTTAGAATTAAATTGTAAAAAGACACAGATTATGGTCGTCACTAGGAAGGACGAAATACCACAATGTAATATACAAGTAAATGGGAATATTCTTCAACAAGTGAGCAGGTACAATTATCTCGGAACAGTAATAACATCTGATGGGAGATGCCTTGAAGAGATTAGAACAAGAATCTCCATGGCAAAAGTAGCCTTTAGCAAGATGAAAAACATATTGACCAATAAAAAGATGTCAATTGAAACGAGAAAAAGAGTGTTGAGATGCTACATTGAACCTGTACTTTTATATGGATGTGAAGCGTGGACAATGAGCAGTCAGGCTGAAAAACATCTGATGGCTGTAGAGATGTGGTTTCTGAGGAAAATGCAAAGAATACGATGGACAGCCAGAAAGACCAATGAACAAGTCCTTCAAGAAACAAATGAAGATCGTAAATTGATTAGAGAAATTAGACGTAGACAGTCAAAATTTTTTGGGCATGTTATGAGAAGAAATGGATTGGAGAATTTGGTGACAACTGGTAAGATCGAGGGGAACAGACCAAGGGGAAGACCTAGAAGCAAGTACCTGGATGGCTTGGCCTTGTGGCATGGTCGAGACAGAAACACGGAGCTGATCCACGACTCTGGTGATCGAGTGAGATGGCAGAACATGACCACCCACGCTTACCGGCATGGCACATGATGGATGGATGGATATATTCTACAAGTGATATCCTAGAAATATAAAGCTTGTCTATTGGTATTTTCTAAAACCTGAAAGAATCAGTTACATCCTAGCAAATTAGTTTAAGATAATACAACCACAGTGGCAAACAATACAAGAGATGTCATTTACATAAAGTATCACTCTTTTCACCGCCATAATCACAACATATTCAAAATCAAATCAGCGACTTAAATTGTTTTCATTAATGTGACTTGGCACCACACTGAAAATTAGAATATCACATCTGCAATCATGACAGAATGTTTCAAACAAAAGCAACAAGAATATCAAACTGTGAGTAAAAAAGTAATGTGCAGTTAATCAACTGGAGAAAAAAAAAGATATAAAACGTAGTAACTTGTAGGAAAATACATTAAAATTTACACATCAAGGATGGAAGCCATGAAGATCTACAGATCAACAGGGTCCACACTGAACATCAACATCGAGCGAACGAAAAACATTTATTTTCAAAGGGTCACAATTTGGGCAGGCAGACACATGTACATTTATAAACACATACACACAAACCTGCATACATACTTACATCATTTACCCAAACTCTCACAGTTTTGCATCCACTCGATAAAATGCAAATACACACTCTCTCACACACACATATACTTTCTCACAATCACAAACTTACTAAATACATACGTATCTAGATACAGGCATGAATGCATCCACCCACCCACACATACACACACACATACACAACACACGCATACATACATACATACATACATTCTCTCTCTCATGCCCATATATCCTCATTCACACATACAGCAAGGCACATACGTAAACTCCTTCCCAAACACAGACAATCAACACATACATACTTTTGAAGCCATGAAGATGTAGAGATCAACACGGTCCACACTAAACATCAACATCAATGACTGAAGTCATAAAGATCTACAGAACAACAGTATCCACACTGAACAAAAACAAACGACTGAAGTCATAAGGATCTACAGAACAACAGTATCCACACTGAACAGTAAACATCAATGACTGAAGTCATAAGGATCTACAGAACAACAGTATCCACACTGAACATAAACATCAATGACTGAAGTCATGAAGATCTACAGAACAGTATCCACAATGAACATAAACATCAATGCCTGAAGTCAAAAAGATCTACAGAACAACAATATCCACACTGAACATAAACATCAATGACTGAAGTCATGAAGATCTACAGAACAACAGTATCCACACTGAACATCAATGACTGAAGTCATAAAGATCTACAGAACAACAGTATCCACACTGAACATAAACATCAATGACTGAAGTCATGAAGATCTACAGAACAACAGTATCCACACTGAACATAAACATCAATGACTGAAGTCATGAAGATCTACAGAACAACAGTATCCACACTGAACATCAATGACTGAAGTCATAAAGATCTACAGAACAACAGTATCCACACTGAACATAAACATCAATGACTGAAGTCATGAAGATCTACAGAACAACAGTATCCACACTGAACATCAATGACTGAAGTCATAAAGATCTACAGAACAACAGTATCCACACTGAACATAAACATCAATGACTGAAGTCATGAAGATCTACAGGGTCCTATTGGAAACAATCAACATCAACAACATCACAGGAACCAGAGCGCGAGTATTTCAGTCTACAAATGGAAGCACTGTGTGTTTAATCACTCTGCCGGCTGTTGCTAAAGGTTGCACATCACACATCATATATTGCTTGAGACTGAATGAGTCATGTGCATACTACTGGAAAAGTTCAACATATAATGAAAAAACATAATGAATCCTTCCAACTGAAATACACAATCCACATGTTCATGTTTCACTGTAATTCTGTAGCTTCAGAGAGACCACCATATTGTTAGTTTACATAATTGTGATTTACTCATGTGTATAGCATATGTCTCTGCATAACTATTGAGGTGAAGTGGTCAAGCTGTTTGACTCGGGCTCTGAAGGTTGTGGGTTCGATTCCAGGCTGCGTCCTTCGGTTCTCGAGTTAAATTTTTTGGAGACTCCTGTGGGTCGTCGCTAGAGCTACGGAGTTCGTGATTTGTGCAGCGCTTTCCATGCTGCGGAAAGAGACCGAGCCTTATGGGATTAATAACCCAGTGCAATAAAGTTGACCCTGTCGACTTTTTAAAAAATATATATATATATATATATATACATATTATATATGAGACCATAATCAGCAAGTATCAGTTGGCTGCCCTCAATGTGCCACCTGCTCACATGGTTTCATGTTAACCTGGTTAGGGGTGGGGATTGGGAGGGTCCTAAACGGGTACTCCTAAAACTAAAAGGGATGACCCATACACTGGTGGAGGGAAGGAGGTGGCCTCTCCTTTGCTAAGGGATACCTCCACCCCTGGCACCAATGATGGATTCATTTTGTCTCGTTCTAATGTCCCTATCGAATGACCAAGCTCATAGAAATAAGTCAAGCGTGCAGTTAGAGAATAACCCAAACATGTTAAAGCTTGACAAATATCTCAACATGAAATGTTAAAACAAAGAAGTAACTCAAATAACCATCTACATAAAGCATACAAAATATAACAGATGCAAACAATACAAACACTAAAGAATAAACTGCTGAAATTAAACACACTAAACAGACACATATACCAGCAAGCAAACCAATTAGAAAAGCATTCCAACACAGCAAGGAAATGTCCTGATTTACTCTTACTGCATTTACTTGTTATTCAATAACACAGACAATACATACAATGTGCATGTTAAAACAAGAAGCATACAACCAGTGAGCACAACAGAGTCAGCCAAAGAACATAGTGCCCACAAAAGACTGACTTTGCCATGAATGCCTCGGCGACTTTCTTGGCCAGTAAAATCCTGGACAGCTGTGTTCTTCCAGAATCTCCCAGACTTTCCTCGCTGTTACAGCAAAGACACACGGCAACAGGTCAATTACAAAGAAGATACAGCCAGATCTTCTAAGGCAACTAAGTACAATCAAATGTCAAGGAAAACAGGGCAGGCTGTGGTCAGAAACCCAGGAGGTAAAAGCAGAATTATAAAGAATGTCATCTAAAGAAGAAGACTGCAGACCAAAGAGAGAAAGATGAGGTCAACAGGTAGTCCCATGGTAGGTACTGCAACTGGGGTGTGAAGTGTGGATTCTTTACACATTCTAGACCAAGGCATGATGAGATGTGGTGGCCAGTTATTGTCCTCACCACCTGTCATGTCCTGAACATTCCCAGTCTAACACCATCCTGTACTCATGTGATGAGGCAGGTTTGACCTCACAGCCACACAAGAAGCAACAAAGAAATATGATACACAGACAGACACCTCCACCTACCTACTCCCAAAATAAACACAAAGATGTACACTATATTATTTGCTGCATTACGTTTAATTCACTTTAGTTACAGATCTTATACTGCAGACTACCTGGGTTCAACCCAAGGCAAAGTGCCTCACTGACCGAGTAGTGTATATGTTTACAAGTGCATAAACAGCAAATCTATGTGGTATGTGAGTGCATGTGTCATTCTGTCATCAAGCCAAATGCCTTCAGTGTGATCTGTGAAACCCCACCACTGTCTCCTGGCTATCCGGATCCAGCTGTACTCCTGCAAATGTCAAGGACCCTTTAACCCACCTCAAGGTGCATTGAGCACATGATGCTTGACCAATATTTGTACCGACCAATCAGAACTCAGCGAGTGATGTGAGCGGTATTATGCCGACTGACCACCTTTACTTCCCAAGATGTTTCCTGGAGCCCATTTAGGCTGGGTCAACCTGGGAGCCCCGGTCAAGTTTTACACATCCACGCTGTGGATTCAAACCCATGGCTAGCAGGTACACACCTAACCTCTACCAGCGCAGCTCCCTAGACCCAGCTATAGCCCCAGCTCATGTTGAGATCCAGCATAACCGGGGTAGACTTTGCTAGCCTACAGGAAGCTATATACACAAGTATGACCCAGCTATAGCCCTGGCTCATGTTAAGATCCAGCAGATCTAAGCTAGACTTTGCTACCTACAGGAAGCTATATACACAAGTATGACCCAGTATGTAGAGACAACAATAATATAATACAAACTAAGTCTCAACAACACAGCCTCACTGAGCATGGACATGCAAACACATATGTCTATCAGTGAAAGCAACTGCTGCTGTAAGGATATATGGTGCTACACTTGTAACTCATGCAAGCTAATGAAAGGTTATACTACAGGCTAGCTGTGGTCAAGTGTTCTACTCTGTCCACTCGACCAGTTACACCAAACTCATTCTTCTGCCCTGTATCCCTCATTGCAGGACACGCCCTCAAGCAATGCACATTTCACACTCACAGCTATAGCAAAGTTTTCTGCTGCTGATTTTACCATGAGCCCATCATAACCGTAATAATTATAAAATGTGAAGTACCCTTTATATGTCTTAAGGCAGTGGTTCTCAACACATGGGGAATTCCCCCCATCCCCACACGGGGGAATTTTTGGGTTTCAGGTGGGGGGAAGGAGGAAATTAAGATTATTTCAAGATCGCGTTAATACAAGAACCGATTACTTGATATTTTTTTTCCCTCCATACTTTACGGTTTTGTACTTCTCGCCCTTCAGAAATTCATTTTATAACGTAAGCAGACCCACAAATCATGTTTTATGTAGATGTCTAGACTTGTTCTAATATGTGTTATTAAATTTAGCTTCCATTTTATGTATACTGTGTAGAGTGTAGAGGCGGGGGGGGGGGGGGGGGGGGGGGGGGGGATTTAAAGGGAGGAAATACGAAAAAGGGGGGGTGGGGGTGGGAAAGACATTCTGAACATATGGTGAAGGGGTGCATGGGCCAAACAAGATTGAGAACCACTGTCTTAAGGTATACTGGGCATTTGATACTATACCGATATATGTATAGACCTACTGGCAGCCCAGGGCTGTTTTGGTCAATATCCTCACTGGCCACCTTCAGTTGCCAAGACATTTCCTGGCTCCCATTTTAGGCTGAGGTGACCTGTAAGACCATGCCAATTTAAAAAAAAAAATTGCCCACACTATGATTTGAATCGATGCCCATCGGACCGGGAGGGTAAGCATCTAGCCATGATGCTACCATGGTTCCCTGTTCTACACTGGCTAAAGTTAAACATTCTGTCTCACCTCGCTCACTGCAGAAAATGCAGGTGCGCATGACCGAATGGGTAAGAACGCATGTTCGTAAACATCCGGTGTGTTGATGCTGAGGTAAGCAGCTCAACACCTACACCGGACAGTTGAACTAAAATGTTGACCTATCGTCCTTGACTTGGGGACGTAAATTACAAGTACCTCTGAAGTCAGACTGGGTTCGCCTGATGGTAAGGGACACTGTTAAAAGGGAAAGCTAACCCACACGCAAAACTCAGTCCATCACTACTATAAATAGTGTGCATGGACTACGCTTGAGTTCAAAGCGAGTGAGCACAGAAAAACATAAAACTGCAGAAAATGACAACATTTGTTGAACAGTGACTACAACTAAACATTCTGTGTTTCTTTGTGTACTTGCTTCGAACTCAAGTCTAGTTCACACACCAGCTACTACTACTGGTAGCTACTACTACTGGTAGCTCCTACTACTGGTAGCTGCTACTACTGGTAGCTATTACTAGTGGTAGCTGCTACTACTGGTAGCTGCTACTACTGGTAGCTGCTACTACTGGTAGCTGCTACTACTGGTAGCTGCTACTACTGGTAGCTGCTACTACTGGTAGCTGCTACTACTGGTAGCTGCTACTACTGGTAGCTGCTACTACTGGTAGCTCCTACTACTGGTAGCTACTACTACTGGTAGCTACTACTACTGGTAGCTACTACTACTGGTAGCTACTACTACTGGTAGCTGCTACTACTGGTAGCTGCTACTACTGGTAGCTGCTACTACTGGTAGCTGCTACTACTGGTAGTTACTACTACTGGTAGCTGCTACTACTGGTAGCTGCTACTACTGGTAGCTGCTACTACTGGTAGCTGCTACTACTGGTAGCTACTACTACTGGTAGCTACTACTACTGGTAGCTACTACTACTGGTAGCTGCTACTACTGGTAGCTACTACTACTGGTAGCTGCTACTACTGGTAGCTGGTAGTACTAGAGACTGCACTAGACTGATGTTTGTATAATGGTTAGTTTTCCCTATTACCAGTGTCCCTCACTATCAGGCGAACACACTCCAACTTCTGAGGTACTCATAATTTATGTCCCCAAGTCAAGAATGAGAAGTCAACATATAAATGTAACTGACCAGTGTGTGTTGAGGCCTTCAGTGCACCGGAAGTTTAAGCCTGAGTGCTTTAATCCTTTCACCCACTATGACCTCCAAAACATTCTAACTTTCTGAACTCACTCACTATAGCAAACAACCCAGCATACATTGAACACTGGCAAACACACAACACTTTCACACATTATACAGGGAGTTCACTATCTGTTGACTGGTTCTCACACACACAACATACCTCCCCCCCTCCCACACACACACACACACAACATACCTTCATGCACACAGCTGACACAGTGTTCAGGTCAAGCAAGCAGTACCTGAGGTCACCATGTGGTCATAGTTGCATACAGAATAAGTTCAGTATATGCTAGAATTTAGTTCAGGATATGCTAGAATTGAGTTTAGGATATGCTAGAAATTAGTTCAGGATATGCTTGAATTGAGTTTAGGATATGCTAGAACTGAGTTCAGGATATTCTAGAATTGAGTTCAGGATATGCTTGAATTGAGTTTAGGATATGCTAGAACTGAGTTCAGGATATGCTAGAAATTAGTTTATGATATGCTAGAAATGAGTTCAGGATATGCTTGAATTGAGTTTAGGATATGCTAGAAATTAGTTCAGGATATGCTAGAAATGAGTTCAGGATATGCTAAAGACATGAGTTCAGTATATGCTGGAAATGGGTTTAGGATATGGTAGAAATGAGTTCAATTAATTAATGCTAGAAATGAGTTAACACTAGAAATGGATTGAGTATATAACATAAATGAGTTCAGTTAATGCCAGAAATAAGTTGATTTGATGCAAGAAATGAGCTGAGGATATGCAAGAAATGAGTTCAAAATATGCAAGAAATGAGTCCAGCACATGCCAGAAATCATGCAAGGGAACAGAGATGGAGGCTGATGGAAACCGCCCGCAGAGAGAACCTTGCAGTCTTGGGAAGTTAATAAGGCAAAGAACAAGGACAGACTTAACTACACAAAGAACAAGGACAAAACTCACCTTTGATTGTTGTTAGCCACGGTTATTGTCGGTGCCCTAATGAAACAAGAAGAAAACAATAAACAAGATTACTTTGTGTTCTTTACTGTGATGTCTAGAGTATCTGCATTTCTAGCAATAATGGTAACAATAATGATACATTTTCTGGTATCACAGATTATGCATTGTCTATCATATATATATATATATATATATATATATATATATATATATATATATATATATATATATATATATATATATATATATATGAGATTATTGTAAAGCAGTGAGTTTATTAGTATCAAATTATGCCACATTTGACAGTTGCTGCTATAGCAGTGATATCTACCAGCTTTCAAAACCTGAAGATTACAGACAACTTACTGAATGATCATATTTATGACATGTTTCAATTACATTGTGATTAAAAAACATCACATTTTCTAAAATATATGAATATTAAAGTTACAGCTTCTGTACTTAATTACAAAACCATTAACTCAGTACTGACTCCTTTAACCATTGTTACGTTAATTACAAAGGTGTTTCTACATAATCATTTGTCCATTAATGCATGATAGTTTCCCTGACACAGTACTAAATAATAATTCACACTGTACACAAACAGAAGACACCAGCATGATGGCATGTGAACCATTGCTGATGTGCTAGACGCCAGCATGATGGCATGTGAACCATTGCTGATGTGCTAGACACCAGCATGATGGCATGTGAACCATTGCTGATGTGCCTGAAATTGTAAAATGATTAAAGGTGAAAGGATCAACTTTATTGCACCCAGTTTTACCCCATCTGACTCAGTCTCTCTCTCCACAGAATGGCAAGCTGTCCGCTGATAACATCACACACAATACAAACTCTGTAACCCATCGCACAAACTCTGTAACCCATCGCACAAACTCTGTAACCCATCACACAAACTCTGTAACCCATCACACAAATTCTGTAACCCATCGCACAAACTCTGTAACCCATCGCACAAACTCTGTAACCCATCGCACACAACACAAACTCTGTAACCCATCGCACACAGCACAAACTCTGTAACACATCGCACAAACTCTGTAACCCATTGCACACAGCACAAACTCTGTAACCCATCGCACAAACTCTGTAACCCATCGCACAAACTCTGTAACCCATCGCACAAACTCTGTAACCCATCGCACAAACTCTGTAACCCATTGCACACAGCACAAACTCCCAACTCCAGTGGTGACCCCCATGGGTCTCAGGACAAACTCCAATTTAGTCTGAATGATATAGTCAGAAAACGAACCCAACACCTTCAGAGCACAAAACAGATGACTTGACGACATCGTCACAGATGCCCCCGATGGAGTGGATTCTAGAAGTGTGCAGCCAGTTCAATATTCAAGTCAGCAAAAATCAAACTCTTGATAAACTCAAAGGTGCTGCCATACTGGTGTCAGTGTTTAGACCTTCAGATAGGTCAACAACATGCCCTTGTGGTGTCAGTGTTAGACCTTCAGATAGGTCAACAACATGCCCTTGTGGTGTCAGTGTTAGACCTTCAGATAGGTCAACAACACACACTTGTGGTGTCAGTGTTTAGACCTTCAGATAGGTCAACAACACACCCTTGTGGTGTCAGTGTTTAGACCTTCAGATAGGTCAACAACATACCCTTGTGGTGTCAATGTTCGACCTTCAGATAGGTCAACAACATACCCTTGTGGTGTCAGTGTTAGATTTGTGATTTCTTGGCACAGAGAGCTGGTTCTCTGGCAGTATTTACCTCAGAAACTACACATCTGTTGCTCCTGAGCTCTTCCTTGTTTGTTTATTTACATTGATTTATTGATTGATTGATTTAGGAACTGACATCACAGCATTCGGGACATTCCCATAAGCGCTCCGTCCCCATCCTCAGAAGCCAGCGAAGAGTTCCAACCCCAATAGTACCAGTAGCAATCTCAGGCCACAACCACGTCTGCCTTATCATGCATCAATATTCCACCAAGTTTTGCAGAGCCAGCCAATCTGTCTGCCTGTTAATTCCCCAGCACACCAGCATGCCCCGGAGAAAAAATCCAGACGATGCTTGTCACCCGTGACTTCCGAAGCAAAGCAAGCCACTCTGCCCAAAGCTTGCCTGTCCTCACCCTACTCAGCATGCTTTCTGAGTCAGTTACAATCACGATGTGTGTGTGTATCGTATTTTCCATCCAGCGGAAAGCTGCACTGACTGCCTCCACCTCCATTCTTAAGCTAGATGTTGTGGTAGCATATGCCAAGCTCTCCTGCACCAAACGTCGACCATTAGCCTTTGCCAAGAAACTCCAGGCACCTCCACCACCTCTCAACACCGACCCATCTGTGTAGATAATCACATCACCCGGGCGAGCATTATCCTGAATTAGTTGCTGGATTTCCACTTCTTTATTTTACATTTATTTACATTTCAAGATTCACCGCCAAATAGCAGAACAGGTTTTACACATTTTAGTGCAAACCTTTAAAGTAATACATACAATGACTGCTTCTGTCACAAGGAACAAACGAAAGAATGAACAAACTTTATTTTCAAAGGGCTAAGAATTGGGAGCGCAGGCCCGTCCAACATTCTGCCTTTCTATCACTCTCTTTCATATATGAATGAAAAACAAATGAACAAAATGAGTAACACTGACAAGGACATAAATGACAAAACCCTCAGCCAGTGTTGGCAAAACCACAGAGAGCTAATACATTCGAGACAACACCATGTATGGAATAAACAATAAGACAAAGAGTCAAATTGCTGGGACACAGAAAGCTTCTAAATCTACCAAAAACACTAGTCTTATAGCATATAAAACAAGGGTGCTAAGCAACAACAAAAAAAAATGGGTCATCTTATTTAAGAAATTACCACAGCCATCTCAACCTTCAGGAACCAGCACTCTGATGAGGCAACAACCAGCACTCTGGTGAGGCAACAACCAGTACTCTGATGAGGCAACAACCAGCACTCTGATGAGGCAACAACCAGCACTCTGGTGAGGCAACAACCAGTACTCTGATGAGGCAACAACCAGCACTCTGATGAGGCAACAACCAGCACTCTGATGAGGCAACAACCAGCACTCTGATGAGGCAACAACCAGCACTCTGATGAGGCAACAACCAGCACTCTGATGAGGCAACAACCAGCACTCTGATGAGGAACAACCTGCACTCTGATGAGACAACAACCAGCACTCTGATGAGGCAACAACCAGCACTCTGATGAGGCAACAACCAGCACTCTGATGAGGCAACAACCAGCACTCTGATGAGGTAACAACCAGTGCTATGATGAAGCAACAACCAGCACTGTGAAGAGCTAACAACAGTGAGCATCATGACAAGACTGTCCACCAGCAGAAGGGAGGCTCACAGGATGTAGCTAAAGAACCCAGCTGAGCATTAAAAGCTGATTACAAATGAAGACAACAGAAGCAGAGGAGGAGGAGGGGGATGGAGGACAAGGAGAACAAGAAAGAAGGAGGAGGAAATGAAGTTGATAATCATGTTATATAAAAAATAGCAAACATTCTGAGAAGAAGATATTTAAAAAAATATTCTGAGGTAACAATACTGTTCTGACTTCAAACTGTTGAATGTGTCAAAGAAAACACAACCACCGTGTACAGCTGCAGATAATTGTGAACACACTTGTCTAACAAGTGAAAACACAGGCTGGAAATGTTGCAACAAATGTACAATTGCAGGAAAAGGCTTAAACGGCAATATTAGTGAGAATAAAGCTGAGCCGTTGACGATGGACAACACGTGGACAAATATACCTGCCACTCGAAATGATCAAGGAAGAGACAAGTTAGGCTCTACAGAAGAGAGGGAGAGCAATCAAAGTGAGAGAGAGGCTGGGATATGTTGACAAGAATGAGTGAGAGTGACTGGACATGAGAGTGAAGGAAGAGACAGGTGGGGGTCTACATAGAATAGGAAGGAAAGTCAAGGGTAGAGCGAGCGATCAAGGAAAAGACAGAAAATAGGAAGAAAAATCAAAGCGAGGGAGAAAGAGGCAAGATAAAATGACACAAATAGCATGAGAATGTCCAGACGAGAAACTAGGTGGAAATTAATGGAGAAGCAGTCTGCCACTCCCTGTCTACAGGAAACACGCAGTACCTATGCCAAGGAAGGTGCCATGTGACAGCAACGTATTCATGACAAAATCTGACTCAATAAAACCAGGTTATGAATGTGCGTGGTTCATTGATCTACAACGGAATAAACAAGTGAACAACCTGACAATTAGCAGACATCAGAGGTACTTGACATATTCAGCAGACACGTTCATTCCATGCTACTTGTGAAAACAAGGCACACAATTTGTCAAACAACATGGCTGCCATAGATGAAATATTGATTAAACATGTCCTTGACATTCAGATTGTACTTGGCTGCAGATAATCTCAGTTACAGCCAGACATCGCAATATAATGACAAGGAATTACTGTCATGTGCCAGAGACAAGAAAACGGGAGATTGTTTTTGATGTTCTCCTTCTGTACTCTGAGGAAACAAGCACAATGTTTGTGTATGCTTGAACAGTGTACCATGACTTCAGTTGTGCATGCTTGAACAGTGTACCATTACTTCAGTTGTGCATGCTTGAACAGTGTACCATGACTTCAGTTGTGTATGCTTGAACAGTGTACCATGACTTCAGTTGTGTATGCTTGAACAGTGTACCATGACTTCAGTTGTGCATGCTCCTTTGTTCTGTACAAAAGCGCTATTCATCTAGGCACATGCTTGGTCTATATTATATTCAATTACGAACGAACAAACTTTATTTTCAAATGGTCACAAATTGGGCATGAAGGTCCATCTTACATTCAGCCCTTGTACACAAGATTAGGTCTGCTATGTCCTATATACAACAACCAACAACAGAGCACTGTTGGCAATCCCAAATAGGCTGGGTCTCCAGCAGCAGATATCTGCCAACCCAAGAGAGAACTGTGTACCTAATCTCATGAATAGATCTGCCACAGTTGTACGTGGGCCGGATACTCCAGCAGCAGATATCAGCCAACCCAAGAGGGAACTGTGTACCTAATCTCATGAATAGATCTGCCACAGTTGTACGTGGGCCGGATACTCCAGCAGCAGATATCAGCCAACCCAAGAGGGAGCCGTGTACCTAATCTCATGAATAGATCTGCCACAGTTGTACGTGGGCCGGATACTCCAGCAGCAGATATCAGCCAACCCAAGAGGGAGCCGTGTACCTAATCTCATGACCAGATCTGCCACAGTTGTATGTGGGCCGGATACTCCAGCAGCAGATATCAGCCAACCCAAGAGAGAGCCGTGTACCTAATCTCATGACCAGATCTGCCACAGTTCGTGTGTCAGCTGAGTACAGTGGTTAGTGAGGATCACCATTATCGCACTCTGAGCAACTCCATAAATGCTCAAATCTCCTTCTAAACATCCCTGCCAGCGTAAAGCAACCAATTGCACAATTAATTAATAAAATGTCATATGCTCTTGACAAAATGTGCATGTCTGGAGGCTCCCCGCTTCACTCCCATCTCCCTCACTCTGGACTAGGAAGCAGCTTTCCAGGTTTTCTTAAAGCCATCTGTTAGTCCAGGGTCTCTGATGGCATTGTTGATAACTCATTGATATACCCATCCATGACCCATCCATCCTCAATCACCACCATGTATGCTAACAGGCAACTCACTCATTGCCTTTATTGCTAGAGTGCCCAGTATACAGTTAACTTGATTCATTGTGATGTTTTCAGTATTTCGAGCCATTCATGTCATGTGAGGCCTGTTCTAGAGAAACACCAGTGGAAGATAAACACCATGAACCACTGAGTGAACTTAAAAAAAGGAAGTGAAATTCATTCAAGAAACAACATTGCAGTTATAGACAAATTTAAAGCGAAGGAAAGAAGAAGAACATGAGGCCAATGTGCACGGAGTCACTCAGTATGCATGTGTGTGGATACTTTTGCATGTTGAGCAAATTCAAGTCATTGTTAACAACTATGGTTTGCATGGAAAGTGTGATGGTTGTCACAGCAAAAGCCACACTTTGCTTCTTTGTCAGGAATTTAAACCACCCTGATACATCGACAGATCTCTAAGACCTGGGTGTGAACTCACTACCTAGGTGACATAGCCACAAAAGTCTGCTGCTTGATTTCTGAGCTGCCTGAACATCCGATCATGACACATATAATACAATATTATCACAGTGTCGACAAGGTGATCAACAATGAAATGGGCAGTTGATTGAGGAAAAGATCAAAAAATGGCAATGACCTGTCCAACCTCACTGAGCAGGCTAGGGAAAGCACAAGTGACATCACAATGTGAAGAATAAAATGTGAAGGTTGTGGAATTAACATGTGATATCACAATGTAAAGAATAACATGTGAATAATATAGAATTAACAAGTCTTATCACAATGTGAAGAATAAAATGTGAATGTTGTGGAATTAACATGTGATAACATGATGTGAAGAATAACACGTGAATGTTTTAGAATTAACAAGTGACATGACAATGCCAAGAGTAAAATGTGAATGTTGTGGAATGAAAACTGAATTAATGCTCACATTCACAGTGTCAAAGCTTCTACATGCATTGAGAACTACACTCAGTGTTACATATACACTCATGTCTTAATGTGACATCAGACCAGCTGTCACTGCAGCTGAGCTCTGGTTCTCTATCTCACGCCATGATGGTAGAGTTTAACATTCATTTTTAGATCAGCTTTCTTCCCACTGAAAAAGCTTTCTTTCCACTGAAAAAGCTTTCTTTCCATTGAAACAGTTGCCTTTCTATTGGAAAAGTTTTCTTCCTACTGGAACAGATTTCATTCCATTGAAACAGTTTTCTTCCCATTGGAACAGTTTTCTTCCCAATTTGAACATTTTCCTTAGTTTTCTTCCTGGTTTTCTTCTCACTGGAACAGTTTTCTTCTTACTGGAACCATTTTCTTTCCATTAGAACAGTTAGTTTTCCAGGCTTTCTTCCCATTGGAATAGTTTTCTTCCTACTGGAATAGGTTTCTTCCTACTTGAATAGTTTTCTTCCTACTGTAACAGTTTTCTTCCTACTGTAACAGTTTTCTTCCCATTGGAACAGTTTTCTTTACACTGGAAGTTTTCTTCCCATTGGAAGTTTTTTCTGGTTTTCTTCTCATTGGAACAGTTTTCTTCCTACTGGAACAGTTTCTTCCTACTGGAACAGTTTTCTTTCCAGTTTTCTTCTTACTGGAAGTTTTCTTAACATTGAAACAGTTTTCTTTCTACTCACGTATAGCTTTCAGCACTTGATGTCTTGTAAAGTGCTAAACATATTGCCTCACGTATAACTTTCATCACTGCATGTCTTGTGATATGCTCAACATAATTTATTTGTTGTAATAACCTAGGTCGTGTGTAATAACACTCTGTTTGAAACAAAACAGTAGTTGTTTGTCTTCTAGAATTTTCAAAACAGTTTAGTTTAGTTTAGTGGATGGATCAACATCATGGCACACTGGTGCAACCCATAAGTGCTCCGTTCTCCTCCTAACTCAAACCTGAGTCCGGAGAAACTCAGCTCAGTGCACAAACTCCGTAGCTCCGGCGAGGATCCTGAAATACTTTGAGTAGATTTTTTTTTTTTTTTTTTTGGTTAGGCTACTCTTTTTCGATTTCCAACTGCCAAAGGATTTTTTTACGCGCGCAACAATACACACGGGCGTCCGATCTCACTATCCAGAGACCAGGGGAAATTTTATTACTAGAAATCCACGAGAAAAAATCCCGGCCATCACTGGGGCTTGCACCCGGGACCCCCAGCACTCGAGGCGGACACTATACCTTGAGACCATGCAGCCCCCAAATAGAGGGGGCTATTCAAAACAGTGAATTTAGCAGATTTAGTAGATTTAAACACAGAAGCCACAAACAATATCTTGCAAGATTTATTGCCTGACATATTTCGATTAGCATGGGGATAACAGATGCTCCACATTCAAAGTGACTATGTGTTTTAAGTATTTCAGCCAAAGTATAATTCATTTATTCACTTCATATGATATATAACTCTGCAGTACGCACCTAACGAGATGCAGCGAAATATACCAGGCAATAAATCATGCAACATATTGTTTGTGGCTTCTGAGTTTAAATGTATTAGAATATTTCACATTTTGCGGAAAACAATTCTGGATATTCCAATGTTCTCCTTGATCTCTGTTTCACATCTATGTTCTGTTATTACGTAACCACGACAGGAGAATCTTGTGATTCTTAGAATACCCTACCCAATGTTATTGTAACCCGTGTCATTGCATACTAGCTGAGCTCATATGCATGTCAAAGCGCAGTAACATTCTAAAAATGTTTTGCATATCCTTTACAGGACATCGCTGTCAACATCAGCATCTTTCAGTTGTATGTTGATTTCTTGGCAAGATTACGCTCAGTAGTTTGCCATTGCTTTCTGAGCGGCCGGCCCATTATCCCGCAAGTCACGAGCGCGGGTCCAACCGCTTCCAGTTCTCACCTCGCTGCAAGACCCTGCGTGGATAAACGGGATTACGGAGAAAGTGGTGTAACCCCTCAGCCAGAGAGACCGGTGCAGTAACATTTGTGTTGCTAAAAAGATTCTTCATAACATACATAGAACTTTGCTGATAAAACTAAATACAGGTATAACAGCAATCATAGTCACATTCCTTCAAGACATGCAGCATTCTCAAGCCAAGAGAGAACTATTCTACTCCGACACAGAACATCAATTCTACAATCTATACAGTGCTTGTACATGATGAAGCATTCAATGGTGTTTTTGTCAATTGTCAAGCATCAGATAAGATAAAAACTAATAACTTGTAGCAACTACTAACGCTAGATCACCAGGCATCAATTAAGGCAAAAATTAACAACTTGTGGTAATAATTAACTCTAGGCTTGTGTCAATGGCAAGGCTAAGGCAAAAAACTAACAATTTGTGGAAATCACTAATTCTTGGCTCTGTCAGTGCTTGTGTCAATGGCCAGGCATCATCTAAGGCAAAACTAACAACCTGTGGCAATCACTAATTCTAGGCTCTATCAGTGCTTGTGTCAGTCATAGGCTAAGGCAAAAACTAACACCTGGTGGCAATCACTAATTCTAGGTTGTGGCAGTGCTTGCTACAGAAACGAGCTCTGCCCATGGACAACTCAGAGCTGACTCCAGCTAGTGCCACTGAATACCTAAAGTAAGCATCTTCATCATCATCATCATCACTGTATTCTTCCTCAGAATCTCCTTCTTTGTCTGGAAGGAGGCCAAAGAGGGCGGAGCCACGGATCACCTCCTCGAAGTAAGACTTTGTATCTCCATCCGAGATTCCCTTCTCTTGTATTTCAGGCCCTTTGCTGACAAAGCCTATCAGATGTCTGGTCACAACAATAACTTATTTAGGTAGGTACATAAGCAATGAAATATGAACACATAATAACAGGCTTCAAGAATAGCTGTAAACAATTCAAACAGAATCAAATGGATCACACACAAAAACCAGCGACGACAACCTCATCATCATTATGTCATCATCATCATCATCATCATCATTATGTCATCATCTTCCACTTTTGCCATTGAACATTGTGGGAAGAGATAGTTGACATTCCAGTGCCTGATGGGTGGCACTGGATAGTGTCATCCTGTGTGATTATACAATGTCTTTGATGTTGCCATTCCATTTTCTTCTTGGGCGTCCTCTTGCTCCTGTAGCAGATTTTCTTTAATGTAACACCTGTGCTGGCAGTTGATGGTCCTATTTATTATCTGACGTTTTGCAGACATAGGTATATTTGGATGTTTCAGTATAGGTGAAGGTTGCTATATAAGTGCACATGCTTTTTGACATTTTCGAAGTTGTCTGTTTATTCTACCATCATCTTTATGTGCGATGCCATATGACATTGGTGTTCAGGCATTTCCACAGATCTTGGTCCTTGATGTTCAGGATAAATGCTATTGATGATATATGTCTCCATGCCACCATCTCAGTCCATCCAGCATGATTGCTCTAGGTCTGCTTCTGCCTTCTCTACCACTGATCTGTTTAATCACCACATTGTTTCCGTCATCTACAACCAAGCAGATGTATCAAGTTGGATCTCTCTCTCTCAGGAATAAATTGCCAATTATTTTTGTAAATAACATAATATTAGTAATATCATTAGCAGCAGCAGAAGCAGCAACAGCAGTAGTAATAGTAGTAACATTAGCAGCAACAGCAGTAGTAATAGAAGTAACATTAGCAGCAACAGCAGTAGTAATAGTAGTAACATTAGCAGCAACAGCAGTAGTAATAGTAGTAACATTAGCAGCAACAGCAGTAGTAATAGTAGTAACATTAGCAGCAACAGCAGTAGTAATAGTAGTAACATTAGGCAGCAACAGCAGTAGTAATAGAAGTAACATTAGCAGCAACAGCAGTAGTAATAGTAGTAACATTAGCAGCAACAGCAGTAGTAATAGTAGTAACATTAGCAGCAACAGCAGTAGTAATAGAAGTAACATTAGCAGCAACAGCAGTAGTAATAGTAGTAACATTAGCAGCAACAGCAGTAGTAATAGTAGTAACATTAGCAGCAACAAGCAGTAGTAATAGTAGTAACATTAGCAGCAACAGCAGTAGTAATAGTAGTAACATTAGCAGCAACAGCAGTAGTAATAGTAGTAACATTAGCAGCAACAGCAGTAGTAATAGTAGTAACATTAGCAGCAACAGCAGTAGTAATAGTAGTAACATTAGTAGTAACAGCAGTAGTAATAGTAGTAACATTAGTAGTAACAGCAGTAGTAATAGTAGTAACATTAGTAGTAACAGCAGTAGTAATAGTAGTAACCATTAGTAGTAACAGCAGTAGTAATAGTAGTAAACATTAGTAGTAACAGACAGTAGTAATAGTTAGTAACATTAGTAGTAACAGCAGTAGTAATAGTAGTAACATTAGCAGCAACAGCAGTAGTAATAGTAGTAACATTAGCAGCAAACAGCAGTAGTAATAGTAGTAGTAACATTAGTAGTAACAGCAGTATTAATAGTAGTAACATTAGTAGTAACAGCAGTAGTTAGTAATAGTAGTAACATTAGCAGCAACAGCAGTAGTAATAGAAGTAACATTAGCAGCAACAGCAGTAGTAATAGTAGTACACAAACACAAAAAAATTAGCAGCAACAGCAGTAGTAATAGAAGTAACATTAGCAGCAACAGCAGTAGTAATAGTAGTAACATTAGCAGCAAACAGCAGTAGTAATAGAGTACATTAGCAGCAACAGCAGTAGTAATAGTAAGTAACATTAGCAGCAACAGCAGTAGTATATAGTTAGTAACATTAGCAGCCACAGCAGTAGTAATAGTAGGTAACAGTAGCGAACAGCAGTAGTAATAGTAGTAACATTAGGCAGCAAGCAAGCAGTAGTAATAGTAGTAACATAGCAGCAACAGCAGTAGTAATAGAAGTAACATTAGCAGCAACAGCAGTAGTAATAGTAGTAACTTAGCAGCAACAGCAGTAGTAATAGTAGTAACATTAGCAGCAACAGAGTAGTAATAGTATTAACATTAGTAGTAACAGCAGTAGTAATAGTAGTAACATTAGTAGTAACAGCAGTAGTATAGTAGTAACATTAGTAGTAACAGCAAGTAGTAGTAGAAGTAACATTAGCAGCAACAGCAGTAGTAATAGTAGTAAATCATGTAGCAGCAACAGCACGAGTAGTAAATAGTAGTAACCATTAGTAGTAACAGCCAGTAGTAATAGTAGTAACATGTAGCAGCAACAGCAGTAGTTAAATAGTAGTAACATAGCAGCAAACAAGCAGTAGTAATAGTAGTAACATTAGTAGTAACAGCAGTAGTAATAGTAGTAACATTAGCAGCAACAGCAGTAGTAGTAGAAGTAACATTAGCAGCAACAGCAGTAGTAATAGAAGTAACATTAGCAGCAACAGCAGTAGTAATAGTAGTAACATTAGCAGCAACAGCAGTAGTAATAGTAGTACATTAGCAGCAACAGCAGTAGTAATAGTAGTAACATTAGCAGCAACAGCAGTAGTAATAGAAGTAACATTAGCAGCAACAGCAGTAGTAATAGAAGTAACATTAGCAGCACAGCAGTAGTAATAGTAGTACATTAGCAGCAACAGCAGTAGTAATAGTAGTAACATTAGCAGCAACAGCAGTAGTAATAGAAGTAACATTAGCAGCAACAGCAGTAGTAATAGTAGTAACATTAGCAGCAACAGCAGTAGTAATAGTAGTAACATTAGCAGCAACAGCAGTAGTAATAGTAGTAACATTAGCAGCAACAGCAGTAGTAATAGTAGTAACATTAGCAGCAACAGCAGTAGTAATAGTAGTAACATTAGTAGTAACAGCAGTAGTAATAGAGTACATTAGCAGCAACAGCAGTAGTAATAGTAGTAACATTAGTAGTAACAGCAGTAGTAATAGTAGTAACATTAGTAGTAAAGCAGCAGTAATAGTAGTAACATTAGTAGTAACAGCAGTAGTAATAGTAGTAACATTAGTAGTAACAGCAGTAGTAATAGTAGTAACATTAGTAGTAACAGCAGTAGTAATAGTAGTAACATTAGTAGTAACAGCAGTAGTAATAGTAGTAACATTAGCAGCAACAGCAGTAGTAATAGTAGTAACATTAGCAGCAACAGCAGTAGTAATAGTAGTAACATTAGTAGTAACAGCAGTAGTAATAGTAGTAACATTAGTAGTAACAGCAGTAGTAGTAGAAGTAACATTAGCAGCAACAGCAGTAGTAATAGTAGTAACATTAGCAGCAACAGCAGTAGTAATAGTAGTAACATTAGTAGTAACAGCAGTAGTAATAGTAGTAACATTAGCAGCAACAGCAGTAGTAATAGTAGTAACATTAGCAGCAACAGCAGTAGTAATAGTAGTAACATTAGTAGTAACAGCAGTAGTAATAGTAGTAACATTAGCAGCAACAGCAGTAGTAGTAGAAGTAACATTAGCAGCAACAGCAGTAGTAATAGAAGTAACATTAGCAGCAACAGCAGTAGTAATAGTAGTAACATTAGCAGCAACAGCAGTAGTAATAGTAGTAACATTAGCAGCAACAGCAGTAGTAATAGTAGTAACATTAGCAGCAACAGCAGTAGTAATAGAAGTAACATTAGCAGCAACAGCAGTATAATAGAAGTAACATTAGCAGCACAGCAGTAGTAATAGTAGTAACATTAGCAGCAACAGCAGTAGTAATAGATAGTAACATTAGCAGCAACAGCAGTAGTAATAAGTACATTAGCAGCAACAGCAGTAGTAATAGTAGTAACATTAGCAGCAAAATGCAGTAGGTAATAGTAAGAACTATTAGCAGCACAACAGCAGTAGTAATCAGTAGTAAACAGTAGCCATGCAACAGCAGTAGTAATAGTAGTAAACATTAGGCAGCAACACGGCTAGTAGTAATAGTAGTAACATTAGCAGCAACAGCAGTATTAATAGTCAGTAAACATTTAGCAGCAACAGCAGTAGTAATAGAGTAACATTAGCAGCACCGCAGTAGTAATAGTACAGTAACATTTAGCAGCAACAGCAGTAGTAGTAGAAGTAACATTAGCAGCAAAGCAGTAGTAATAGAAGTAACATTAGCAGCAACAGCAGTAGTAATGAGTAGTAACATTAGCAGCAACAGCAGTAGTAATAGTAGTAACATTAGCAGCAACAGCAGTAGTAATAGAAGGTAACATTAGCAGCAACAGCAGTAGTAATAGTAGTAACATTAGCAGCAACAGCAGTAGTAATAGAAGTAACATAGCAGCAACAGCAGTAGTAATAGTAGTAACATTAGCAGCAACAGCAGTAGTAATAGAAGTAACATTAGCAGCAACAGCAGTAGTAATAGTAGTAACATTAGCAGCAACAGCAGTAGTAGTAGAAGTAACATTAGCAGCAACAGCAGTAGTAATAGTAGTAACATTAGCAGCAACAGCAGTAGTAATAGTAGTAACATTAGCAGCAACAGCAGTAGTAATAGAAGTAACATTAGCAGCAACAGCAGTAGTAGTAGAAGTAACATTAGCAGCAACAGCAGTAGTAATAGTAGTAACATTAGCAGCAACAGCAGTAGTAGTAGAAGTAACATTAGCAGCAACAGCAGTAGTAATAGTAGTACATTAGCAGCAACAGCAGTAGTAATAGTAGTAACATTAGCAGCAACAGCAGTAGTAGTAGAAGTAACATTAGCAGCAACAGCAGTAGTAATAGTAGTAACATTAGCAGCAACAGCAGTAGTAATAGTAGTAACATTAGCAGCAACAGCAGTAGTAGTAGAAGTAACATTAGCAGCAACAGCAGTAGTAATAGTAGTAACATTAGCAGCAACAGCAGTAGTAATAGAAGTAGGACATTAGCAGCAACAGCAGTAGTAATAGAAGTAACATTAGCAGCAACAGCAGTAGTAATAGGAAGTGAACATTAGCAGCAACAGCAGTAGTAATAGTAGTAACATTAGCAAGCAACAGCAGTAGTAAGTAGGAAAGTAACATTAGCCGCAACAGCAGTAGTAAATAGTAAGTAACATTAGCAGCAACAGCATAGTAATAGTAGTAACATTAGCACAGAACAGCAGTAGCTAAATAGAAGTAACATTAGCAGCAACAGCACGTAGTAATAGAAGTAAACATTAGCACAGGCATACAGCAGTAGTAATAGTAGTAAACATTAGCAGCAACAGCAGTAGTAATAGTAGTAACATTAGCAGCAACAGCAGTAGTAGTAGAAGTTAACATTAGCAGCAACAGCAGTAGTAATAGATAGTAAACATTAGCAGCACAAGCAGTAGAATAGTAAGTAAACATTAGTCAGCAACAGTCAGTAGTAAATAGGTAGTAACATTAGCAGCAACAGCAGTAGTAGTAGAAGTAACATTAGCAGCAACAGCAGTAGTAATAGTAGTAACATTAGCAAAAGCAGTAAGTAAAGAACATAGCGCAACAGCAGTAGTAATAGAAGTAACATTAGCAGCAACAGCAGTAGTAATAGTAGTAACATTAGCAGCAACAGCAGTAGTAATAGAAGTAACATTAGCAGCAACAGCAGTAGTAATAGTAGTAACATTAGCAGCAACAGCAGTAGTAATAGTAGTAACATTAGCAGCAACAGCAGTAGTAATAGTAGTAACATTAGCAGCAACAGCAGTAGTAATAGTAGTAACATTAGCAGCAACAGCAGTAGTAATAGTAGTAACATTAGCAGCAACAGCAGTAGTAATAGTAGTAACATTAGCAGCAACAGCAGTAGTAATAGTAGTAACATTAGCAGCAACAGCAGTAGTAATAGTAGTAACATTAGCAGCAACAGCAGTAGTAATAGTAGTAACATAGCAGCAACAGCAGTAGTAATAGTAGTAACATTAGCAGCAACAGCAGTAGTAATAGTAGTAACATTAGCAGCAACAGCAGTAGTAATAGTAGTAACATTAGCAGCAACAGCAGTAGTAATAGTAGTAACATTAGCAGCAACAGCAGTAGTAATAGTAGTACATTAGCAGCAACAGCAGTAGTAATAGTAGTAAATAGCAGCAACAGCAGTAGTAATAGTAGTAACATTAGCAGCAACAGCAGTAGTATAGTAGTAACATTAGCAGCAACAGCAGTAGTAATAGTAGTAACATTAGCAGCAACAGCAGTAGTAATAGTAGTAACATTAGCAGCAACAGCAGTAGTAATAGTAGTAACATTAGCAGCAACAGCAGTAGTAATAGTAGTAACATTAGCAGCAACAGCAGTAGTAATAGAAGTAACATTAGCAGCAACAGCAGTAGTAATAGTAGTAACATTAGCAGCAACAGCAGTAGTAATAGTAGTAACATTAGCAGCAACAGCAGTAGTAATAGTAGTAACATTAGCAGCAACAGCAGTAGTAATAGTAGTAACATAGCAGCAACAGCAGTAGTAATAGTAGTAACATTAGCAGCAACAGCAGTAGTAATAGAAGTAACATTAGCAGCAACAGTAGTAATAGTAGTAACATTAGCAGCAACAGCAGTATAATAGTAGTAACATTAGCAGCAACAGCAGTAGTAATAGAAGTAACATTAGCAGCAACAGCAGTAGTAATAGAAGTAACATTAGCAGCAACAGCAGTAGTATAGAGTAACATTAGCAGCAACAGCAGTAGTAATAGAAGTAACATTAGCGAGCAACAGCAGTAGTAAGTAGTACTAGCAGCACAGCAGTAGTTGAGTAACATTAGCAGCAACAGCAGTAGTAATAGTAGTAACATTAGCAGCAACAGCAGTAGTAATAGTAGTAACATTAGCAGCAACAGCAGTAGTAATAGTAGTAACATTAGCAGCAACAGCAGTAGTAATAGTAGTAACATTAGCAGCAACAGCAGTAGTAAATAGTAGTAACATTAGCAGCAACAGCAGTAGTAATAGTAGTAACATTAGCAGCAACAGCAGTAGTAATAGTAGTAACATTAGCAGCAACAGCAGATAGTATGTAGAGTAACATTAGCAGCACACGGCAGTAGTAATAGTAGTAACATTAGCAGCAACAGCAGTAGTAATAGTAGTAACATTAGCAGCACCAGCAGTAGTAATAGTAGTAACATTAGCAGCAACAGCAGTAGTAATAGTAGTAACATTAGCAGCAACAGCAGTAGTAATAGTAGTAACATTAGCAGCAACAGCAGTAAGTAATAGTAGTAACATTAGCAGCAACAGCAGTAGTAATAGTAGTAACATTAGCAGCAACAGCAGTAGTAATAGTAGTAACATTAGCAGCAACAGCAGTAGTAATAGTAGTAACATTAGCAGCAACAGCAGTAGTAATAGTAGTAACATTAGCAGCAACAGCAGTAGTAATAGTAGTAACATTAGCAGCAACAGCAGTAGTAATAGTAGTAACATTAGCAGCAACAGCAGTAGTAATAGTAGTAACATTAGCAGCAACAGCAGTAGTAATAGTAGTAACATTAGCAGCAACAGCAGTAGTAATAGTAGTAACATTAGCAGCAACAGCAGTAGTAATAGTAGTAACATAGCAGCAACAGCAGTAGTAATAGTAGTAACATTAGCAGCAACAGCAGTAGTAATAGAAGTAACATTAGCAGCAACAGCAGTAGTAATAGTAGTAACATTAGCAGCAACAGCAGTAGTAATAGAGTAACATTAGCAGCAACAGCAGTAGTAATAGAAGTAACATTAGCAGCAACAGCAGTAGTAATAGTAGTAACATTAGCAGCAACAGCAGTAGTAATAGAAGTAACATTAGCAGCAACAGCAGTAGTAATAGTAGTAACATTAGCAGCAACAGCAGTAGTAATAGAGTAACATTAGCAGCAACAGCAGTAGTATAGTAGTAACATTAGCAGCAACAGCAGTAGTAATAGTAGTAACATTAGCAGCAACAGCAGTAGTAATAGAAGTAACATTAGCAGCAACAGCAGTAGTAATAGAAGTAACATTAGCAGCAACAGCAGTAGTAGTAGAAGTAACATTAGCAGCAACAGCAGTAGTAATAGAAGTAACATTAGCAGCAACAGCAGTAGTAATAGTAGTAACATTAGCAGCAACAGCAGTAGTAGTAGAAGTAACATTAGCAGCAACAGCAGTAGTAGTAGAAGTAACATTAGCAGCAACAGCAGTAGTAATAGAAGTAACATTAGCAGCAACAGCAGTAGTAATAGTAGTAACATTAGCAGCAACAGCAGTAGTAATAGTAGTAACATTAGCAGCAACAGCAGTAGTAGTAGAAGTAACATTAGCAGCAACAGCAGTAGTAATAGTAGTAACATTAGCAGCAACAGCAGTAGTAATAGAAGTAACATTAGCAGCAACAGCAGTAGTAATAGAAGTAACATTAGCAGCAACAGCAGTAGTAATAGTAGTAACATTAGCAGCAACAGCAGTAGTAATAGTAGTAACATTAGCAGCAACAGCAGTAGTAATAGTAGTAACATAGCAGCAACAGCAGTAGTAATAGAAGTAACATTAGCAGCAACAGCAGTAGTAATAGAAGTAACATTAGCAGCAACAGCAGTAGTAATAGAAGTAACATTAGCAGCAACAGCAGTAGTAATAGTAGTAACATTAGCAGCAACAGCAGTAGTAATAGAAGTAACATTAGCAGCAACAGCAGTAGTAATAGAAGTAACATTAGCAGCAACAGCAGTAGTATAGAGTAACATTAGCAGCAACAGCAGTAGTAATAGTAGTAACATTAGCAGCAACAGCAGTAGTAATAGTAGTAACATTAGCAGCAACAGCAGTAGTAATAGTAGTAACATTAGCAGCAACAGCAGTAGTAATAGTAGTAACATTAGCAGCAACAGCAGTAGTAATAGTAGTAACATTAGCAGCAACAGCAGTAGTAATAGTAGTAACATTAGCAGCAACAGCAGTAGTAATAGTAGTAACATTAGCAGCAACAGCAGTAGTAATAGTAGTAACATTAGCAGCAACAGCAGTAGTAATAGTAGTAACATTAGCAGCAACAGCAGTAGTAAGTAGTAGTAACATTAGCAGCAACAGCAGTAGTAATAGTAGTAACATTAGCAGCAACAGCAGTAGTAATAGTAGTAACATTAGCAGCAACAGCTGATAGTAGTAGAAGTAACATTAGCAGCAACAGCAGTAGTAATAGAAGTAACATTAGCAGCAACAGCAGTAGTAATAGAGTAACATTAGCAGCAACAGCAGTAGTAATAGAAGTAACATTAGCAGCAACAGCAGTAGTAATAGTAGTAACATTAGCAGCAACAGCAGTAGTAATAGTAGTAACATTAGCAGCAACAGCAGTAGTAATAGAAGTAACATTAGCAGCAACAGCAGTAGTAATAGTAGTAACATTAGCAGCAACAGCAGTAGTATAGTAGTAACATTAGCAGCAACAGCAGTAGTAATAGTAGTAACATTAGCAGCAACAGCAGTAGTAATAGTAGTAACATTAGCAGCAACAGCAGTAGTAATAGTAGTAACATTAGCAGCAACAGCAGTAGTAATAGAAGTAACATTAGCAGCAACAGCAGTAGTAATAGTAGTAACATTAGCAGCAACAGCAGTAATAGTACATAGCACACGTAGTAGGTAACATTAGCAGCAACAGCAGTAGTAATAGAAGTAACATTAGCAGCAACAGCAGTAGTAATAGTAGTAACATTAGCAGCAACAGCAGTATAATAGTAGTAACATTAGCAGCACAGCAGTAGTAATAGTAGTAACATTAGCAGCAACAGCAGTAGTAATAGTAGTAACATTAGCAGCAACAGCAGTAGTAATAGAAGTAACATTAGCAGCAACAGCAGTAGTAGTAGAAGTAACATTAGCAGCAACAGCAGTAGTAATAGAGTAACATTAGCAGCAACAGCAGTAGTATAGTAGTAACATTAGCAGCAACAGCAGTAGTAATAGTAGTAACATTAGCAGCAACAGCAGTAGTAATAGTAGTAACATTAGCAGCAACAGCAGTAGTAATAGTAGTAACATTAGCAGCAACAGCAGTAGTAATAGTAGTAACATTAGCAGCAACAGCAGTAGTAGTAGAAGTAACATTAGCAGCAACAGCAGTAGTAATAGTAGTAACATTAGCAGCAACAGCAGTAGTAGTAGAAGTAACATTAGCAGCAACAGCAGTAGTAATAGAAGTAACATTAGCAGCAACAGCAGTAGTAATAGTAGTAACATTAGCAGCAACAGCAGTAGTATAGATAGTAACATTAGCAGCAACAGCGTAGTAATAGAATAACATTAGCAGCAACAGCAGTAGTAGTAGAAGTAACATTAGCAGCAACAGCAGTAGTAAACATTAGCAGCAACAGCAGTAGTAATAGTAGTAACATTAGCAGCAACAGCAGTAGTAATAGTAGTAACATTAGCAGCAACAGCAGTAGTAATAGAAGTAACATTAGCAGCAACAGCAGTAGTAATAGTAGTAACATTAGCAGCAACAGCAGTAGTAATAGTAGTAACATTAGCAGCAACAGCAGTAGTAATAGTAGTAACATTAGCAGCAACAGCAGTAGTAATAGAAGTAACATTAGCAGCAACAGCAGTAGTAATAGAAGTAACATTAGCAGCAACAGCAGTAGTAATAGTAGTAACATTAGCAGCAACAGCAGTAGTAATAGTAGTAACATTAGCAGCAACAGCAGTAGTAATAGAGTAACATTAGCAGCAACAGCAGTAGTAATAGTAGTAACATAGCAGCAACAGCAGTAGTAATAGTAGTAACATTAGCAGCAACAGCAGTAGTAATAGTAGTAACATTAGCAGCAACAGCAGTAGTAATAGTAGTAACATTAGCAGCAACAGCAGTAGTAATAGTAGTAACATTAGAAGTAAATATAGTAGTCATAGTAATCAAAGTATTAGTACTATTAGTTGTAGTAACAATAAAAGTTGTGGTAGCAACAATAGTAGTAACAGTAATAGTGATAGTAGTAGTAATAGCAGTAATAATGAGAGTTGTAGTAGTAGAAGTAGTAGTAGCAGTAGTAGTAGTAACAGTAGTAGTAGTAGTAGTAGTAGTAGTAGTAGTAGTAGTAGTAGTAGTAGTAGTAGGGGTGGTGGTAGTAGTAGTGGTGGTGGTAGTGGTAGTAGTAGTAGTGGTGGTGGCGGTGGTGGTAGTGGTGGTGGTGGTGGTGGTAGTAGTAGTAGTAGTAGTAGTAGTAGTAGTAGTAGAGCAATAAGAGTAATAATAGTAGTAGTGGTGGTGGTGGTAGTGGTGATGCTGGTGGTAGTAGTAGTAGTAGTAGTAGTAGTAGTAGTAGTAGTAGTAGTAGTAGTAGTAGCAGCATCAACAGCAGTAGCAGCAAAAAATATGGTCTTCATAGTGGTAGTGGCAGCAGCAGCAACCTACAATCATGTCTATTTGATGCTCATGATGGACAATTCATGTACCATGGTCGTTCATTCATTCATCAATAAACTTCAATCTTCATTCATTAATTGGATGTATGCAGCATTTTCGGTGCACTTCAAACTATCCATTAGTGCTCACACTCCCTCATGTAAAACAATGATAAAACAGAAACATGAACTAAGTGTGACAGCAGGAACATGTGGACTTACTTGTGAATGTCAAAGTTCATGAAACTCATGACTTCATCATCCATGTCAATATCTCTGAAACAATAATTAGAGTGATGATGTGATCAAGTTTATATTAAACACGTACAATAACACAACTCATACAGGACCAGTCAACACAGATTAGACTGACGATATGATCAAGTTTATATTAAACACTTATAGAATAACACAACCCATACAGGACCTGGCAACACAGAAACAATGATTATATTGATAATATGATCAAGTCTATATTAAACACTTATAGAATAACACAATGCATATAGGGATCGGCAACACAGATTAGACTGATGATATGATCAAGTTTATATTAAACACTTATAGAATAACACAACCCATACAGGACCTGGCAACACAGAAACAATGATTATATTGATGATATGATCAAGTCTATATTAAACACTTATAGAACAAGACCAATCATACAAGACCTGGTAACACTGAAGCAAGATTAGAATAATGATATGATTAAACCTGGAGCAAACACATACAGAACAACAACACTGATACATGGCTCATACAGGACCTGGCAACACAGAAGCAAAGATTAGACTGATGATAAGATCAAATCAATAGTAAACATTTATAGATGCTAACACTTTCCAAAGAAGCAATGGAGCTGCAAAAGTACAGGTGAGACCAGAGGTCGCAAGTGTGGAGCACATAGTTACTGACAGGTGGAACAAGCTTAAGGGGTGGAGCTGAAATACCTGCGACCTCCAGGTAGTTTACTAAAGTAATAATAGACAGACCTTAAGTGCTGGAGAAACATAACACATGCTGTAAAGGCATTTAACAGTGAGAACAAAGAAGACAAATAACAGACCCTGATAAAACCAAATGCCTTAAGAAAGCCAAGACTGACTGGTGTTGCCAGAAAGATGTTATGATATAATTCACTAGTTTCTGATTCCAAAGAGCCCATGACAAGAAAAAACCAGGCAAACACTAGCTGCTAACCCTGTTCTCACAGGAGTAAGTGACAGATCACCAGCTTGCATGGAGAAGACACAATGGTCCAAGCTGATGGATCAGCAGCTTGCATGGAGAAGACACCGATGGTCCAAGCTGATGGATCAGCAACTTTCATGGAGAAGACACCGATGGTCCAAGCTGACGGATGTGTGGTAACCAACACCACTGGATTGATTGGAGCTGGAGATGTCTAATTTCAGCAGCTTCTATGTTTCACAATCTTCAGACATAATTCTATTTATGCTATTTGATAGAAGAATCCTATGTATCGATATTCATGTATCGATATTCCCATGGACTCTGTTATTCCCTGCATCCATCATTTACGTGGTCGGCCTCTTCCTCTGTTTCCCTCTGGTCTGTACATCATTGCTTGTTGTGGTATACTGTTAGTTGGTAACCTACTTGCATGGCCAAACCATTTGACTTGCTGCTTTCTAATAAAATCTAGTGCAGCTGTAACCCCCACTTTAGTCCTGATTTCTTCATTTCTGATCTTATCTCTTCTTGATACATTGAGTATTCTTCTCAGGAATCTCATTTCTGTTGTGATTTTTCTTTTCTCTTTTTCTGTCATTGTCCAGGTTTGGCATTGGTAACATAGAGATTGGTAGGAAGATTGTGTTGTAAAGTGCTTTCTTAGTAGTTATTGATACATGTTTGTTCTTTAGTATTGGTGCCATTTGTCCAATGAGTTGGTTTGCCTTATTGCATCTATTTTCGATCTCAGTCTTCTGATTTGCCATTTGATGATATTATACTTCCTAGGTACTTGAAACTCTTTAATTGTTTCAAGGGATGTTCGTTTAGGTAATTGTTGTTGCTTTTTCTTCTTTAGTTATAGTCATTACCTCTGTTTTGCTTGTGCTAATTTTCATGTTATGTTCCCTACACATTTCGTTTAGACTATTCATGTGGTCTTGTAATTCAGCTTCTGATTTTGCTATTAGTGTCTTGGTCGTCCGCAAACAGGAGTTCTCTAATAGGTTAGATTTGCAGATGGTTCTTCTTCTGTGTTCTCGTCATGCGGTGTTCTTGCAGTCTCTGTTTGGCTGGTTTCTTTACATATGTTGTCTATATATGTTATAAACAAGAGAGGGGACAGGACACAACCTTGTCGTACTCCAGATCTTAGTTTAAAAAGCATTTCAGATTTTCAAACAATATTCAGTTATGTGTAGTAATTAACTCATAGCCCTTGCTGAATATATATATCTGGTTTTGAAGGTACAGATCACATATACATATCAGCATATAAGTGTAATAACGGAACTCTTTCTGTCTTATACAGTTGCCTTACTACTGGAGGGGGGGAAGGATACTCCGTGAAAAATCCAATACCAAGACAATGAGAAATTAAAAAGAACTGACATTTTTGCTCTGTAGAAGATAGCTATTTGCTTGTCTTTAATTTTCAACTCCATCAACACAGAAACAAGAGCATTGAAGACATTATTTGTATTTCGTTTTCTGTTCCTCTTTTCTCTTCTTACTTTTCTTTCTCCCCTCTCTCTTTCCTTTTCTTCTAATAATTCTTCTTCTTAGTTTTCCCCTTTTATCTTTGTCCCCCTTTTCCTTTTCGTTTCTGTTTTTCTCTTTTTCTCCCGTTTCTTCTTCTTCTTCTCTTTTCTCTCTCTGTTCCTTCGTATTCTTCTCCTTCTTCTCTTTTTTTCTCTTCTCCTCCTTCTTCTCTTTGTTCCTCTTTCTCTTCCTTGGGATTCTTCTTTCGTTGTTCTGGTCCTTTTCTCCTTTCTTTCTTCTTATCGGTTCTTCTGCTGCAGTTTTTTCAGAAGCCACTACCAACGCTTTGAAGTTACTTGAAAACTTTCCAGTTGCCACTGAATGTGTTTTTTTTTCACTTCTCCATTTTTTTAAATTTAGGAGAATTCCTCTCCTCCATTCTCTACTGAGTTTTTGGCTGATCCAACTGTAAAAAGAACATGCATGGGTCCAATTGCTTTGCTTGGGTAGTGTTCTTTTTTGTAGTTTAGGGTTATTTCTCTTCTATTTTGTTTCATGCTGAGTGTTCTTTTTCAATACCAGGATGTTTTTCTATCATCTCAGGCAGTTTGTTGCTGTCTCCAACTGGGAAATTTGCTTGTTCTGCATTTGTAAATGGGTTTGACTGTTGATTTGATTTTAATTATGGGAGTCTGCCCTAATTCTTTCGTTTTTTTTTGCAGTTTTCTACAAAGTTTCTAAGCTTTCAGTCCTTCTGCCGCCCTTTCCAAAACCACTAAACCTTTTTATACATAGGTGGTTGGTCCTTTCCAATCTTCTAAATTTTTCAGCTTGTTGTTGCTGGACTCTGCGTATCTCTGTCTAAAAAAATTCTAAAATTAAAAAAAATCCTGCATTGGTTGTAAAACAGAGAGGAAGTGTGATCTTTTTAATTCATTAATAGGCGTTTGTCCTTCAAGGCTTTTCCAGAGTTATGAATTCGCATTCCCACTACCCTTGATGTTGGAACTCTACTTATTTTGTTAAGTTTGCCTTTAGCTAGCTGTTTGCCCAAAACTGCAATGCCTATTCCGATCCAATCCAGGCAACACCAGTACTTGCCGTCACCCGTGGGTCAGTATATAACTTCTTGAGAACTTTCTCAACTCGAATCTCTCCCCGACGTTTGTACCATAAAGCTTTTCATGATTGCCATTCGTACCATACCTGCTCTGCCTTGCTCTTTGTTCGATGTTTCTCAACACTGTGGTCGTTTCACATGTCAGACGACGAATCAAAGGATGATTGTGTCCATTCTTGGGGGGGGGGTGGGGGGGGGTTGGAAATTTTTCCGTGATGTAATCGTCGTTATTAATTTTTATTTTACAAAAAATTTTTATTATTTTTAGATATTATTAATTTATTTTTTTTATATATTATTATTTAAGATTATTTTATTTGATTTTTTTATTTTTCTATTATTGATTTTAAAATCTCTCTGCCTAGGAATACTGTTGTGAACGAACTCCTCCTTGGGGTTCCACCTTGCTCCCAACACCATACAGGCACAAATCCTTTTGCTGGTTTGTCCTTGTACTTTGTCCTGGCAGTTCTGTTCTCCAAGGTAGTGGCTGAAATCCATTTTACATTTTCCCAACAAACATGCATTTTTTTGTAGTTTTACCTTTCATTCCTTCCTTCCATACTTTTAATCAACAAATTCTTTTTCTATCTATCGAGGACCGGGACTATTTGGGGAGTGTGGGTGTGCTTTTTCCCCTCTGTAGGGAATGGGAATCCTCTTTATTCCTTGAGGCTATATAGGTTTATTTATCTTCAGTGGAAAAAACAGAAGAAAAAAAAGAGAGGAGATCTGTTTACTTTCTGACTCCGCTTGGTGAGTTTTAATAGTTGGTTTTTCTCCTTCCCAAGATGCCCTGTTGAGCCTGCCATTGATAAAATGCGGTTCCATTAAGTTTTCCCTACACAGGCTAAGAAGACTGGTAGGTCAATAGCCATCAATTGGTTCTTCTTCCAGGTCTTTTCCTTTTCTTTGGAGTGGTATTAGGTTATAAATGGTAAGGTCATGGTCTTCCTTTTACCATGCCTGTGGGACTAATTCCCCTCTTCCAGCTGTAATTTTAGGACTGGCTAAGTTTCTTTTTTGCCTTAGTGCCTAGTCCTATTACATTTCTCATTTTTTGTTGAATTCCAATCTTTCCTGGGATGTCTTCTTTTTTAGGCATTCATTGCCTGTTCCATTTCTTCTATTGTTAGAAATTTTGCCATCATATTTCTGCTTGCTGTCTCTGTATATCTTATGATGTATCGTGTTTATTCTTTGGATTGCTTTCATTCTGTTCGGCTGTAATATTCAATGTGGGGTTTTGCACTTGGCATGAAGTGTTCATTAATGCCTTTCGCAGCCTATTTTTATTTTTCCCGTAAGCAAGCATTTCCTTCCTCCCTCTCCTCCTCTCCTCCCCTCCCCCCCCCCCCCCCCCCCAACCGCCCCCCCTTGTTTAATTTGTTATTTTTGTTCGTTTCTAGGTCCTTCATTGTTCTATGCTGTTCACTATTTCCATAGTTGTTTCCATCCTGTCAAAATTCAGGTTTACTCCCCTGTTGTTTTCCTCCACAATCTCTGTTTGTTTGATTTTTTTATACTTTCTTTTTATATTTTTGCTGAGATGGCTTTGAAGAAGTTGTTCGCATTCAAGTTTTTTTGTTCTCTCCACTCTGTCTTCCTGTTCTCTGCGGTCTTCCTATCGCTCAACTAAAAATACAACAACTTTTGTCCTCCAAACTTTGTAGTTCTTCAGTCCATTATGTTTTGTAATTTTTCCCTGGCGAAGCCAAAGCCCACCAACAGGACACCCGCCGCCCTAGTAGTGGTACCCCTTTCCGTGCACTCGGGGGGGGGCCATCACCACTTTTTTTTTTTCTACCCTCGTAGCCCTGTTCGCTCCTCTTGGAATGACTCAGTGGCCAGGCCGGTAGTATTGCTCTGTTTAGACTTTTTGTTTCCACCATTTGCTTTAATGTTTATTGGTGTTGCAATAATCGTGTATTTATGTTTTTAGATCACCATATTTTGTGTACTTGTTAGTTTGGATT